>QJPP01003704.1:0-83944 GCA_003996215.1 Jaltomata sinuosa
TATCCAAATAGCAATATTTTGAAAAACCCTCTCCTCCTCTCCTATTTAATGGCCTCTCTCCCTCTCTCTCGCTGCCTCAACCTCCCTCTCTCTCACTCCCTCTGCGCACCTCTCTCCCCCTCTCCCTCTCTCTCGCTGCCTCCCTCCCTCTCTCTCTCTCTCTTTCTCTCTCTTTCGAGGAACAAATGAATAAAAGGAGGTTTGTGTTGTATTCGTGGATACATTTGTTGCTTTATGTATTTTTTATGCTTGTTTTTTGTATTCGTTAATCCAAATTGTATTTGGTGATACAACTTGCATCATTCAAATACAAAAGATACATTTTGTATACAATTGTATTCGTTGATATACTTGTATTTGTTAATATGAATTGTATTCGTTCATAGACTTGTATTTGTTCATATGAATTGTACACTTGTATTTGTTGATATGAATTGTATTCGTTGATACAACTTGAACAATCCAAATACAAATGATATAAATGATATATTTGTATTTGTATATGATAGATTAAAAAAATACAAACGATGCATATACTTATTTATATACAATTACAACTGATAAATTTGATACATTTGAAGGTGAGATAAAGATGTGAAAATACAAAATACAAGAGGAATACAATCATTAATTAGCTATTGTATTTATATTTTATATCAAATACAGTAAATTGCATACAGTTGATACAGCGAGTACCAGCGAAAATGAATACAACGGGCTACATATTGTAATTATTGAAAGTGTTTCTATGTTAGCCTGTTTTCGCCTATAGTTAGAATATTTATGAAAGTTGCCCATTTATAAACTAATATATATATTTCACCACAATTTAATCCTGCAATGGTAGTACTATGAGTGAATAACTTAAGTGGTCATTCAACTTCGAGCAAATTCTTCATTAAAGTCATTTATTTTTATTTTGCATTAATAAAGTCACTCAATTTACTATAATTTATCTATAAAGTAGTTATAGTAAAAAAACTAGAGGGATAATACATAAACCTCCCCTCAAAATACTTTGTGGTTATGTTTGCCTCTAAAAACAAGATAGCTCGGTGCATTAAAGCTCTCGCTATGCGCAGGGTCCGGGGAAGGGTCCGACCACAAGGGTCTATTGTACGCAGCCTTACCTTGCATTTCTGCAAGAGGTTATTTTCAAGGCTTGAACACGTGACCTCCTGGTCACATGACAAAAACTTTACCAGTTACTCCAAGGTTCCCCTACAAAAGAGGGATGCAACACGAGGACTTTCCAGAGGGTCACCCATCCTAGTACTACTCTCGCCCAAGCACACTTAACTTTGGAGTTCTGATGGGATCTGGTGCGTTAGTGCTGGTATAATTGCATCTATGTTTGCCTCTCTTATTTTATAATAATTTTTTAAGCCCAATTATTATCAATACAAAAATTGTGATTTAACTAAGTTTTCGTTTATGATATATTCTTTTGTACCTCTTCTTATTTTTAAAGGAAAAAAAAATCATTTCCTTCGCTAAATTTTTTTTCTGATTTGCAACTAAATTTAAAATTTGGCTTGACACTAATAGACAACGTAATTTACTTGTACAGTTGGACTGATAATGATTTCGTGGCATTTTAGTATATTCTCATCTCTGAATAGTGAATATGACGCACAAACAAACTTCAACTATCTAATTAGTGCAACTTTTTCTAGAAATTTATGAGTCGTTTGTGTTTTGGGTTTTCAAAAATATTGTTCCATTTTTCCTTTTTAATTACAGAAGACGATATTTTAAAGCCAAAAATACTTTTAAAAATAAAATAAAAGTTCACTTTCCATGTCCTAAATTCAGTTTGCCCGAC
The DNA here is from genome assembly GCA_003996215.1 of Jaltomata sinuosa. NCBI lineage: Eukaryota > Viridiplantae > Streptophyta > Magnoliopsida > Solanales > Solanaceae > Jaltomata > Jaltomata sinuosa. The sequence goes on from QJPP01003704.1 coordinate 1,826, forward strand.
TATTTTGTCTTAATTGCTTTGGATCACTAGACATTTGGAAAAAAATTAAAGAGAAGGAACTGTTATAAAGAGAGGCTCATGAGTCCGAGACCTAAATGACACTTTTTTGGATAAAAAATGTCAAAAGGGCAACTGTTTCGGTGGTTAGACCAAAAAGGATAAAACGTTCTCATGTAAACCTTTTGCCATTTTAAAAAAATAAAATCGTTCAAATAAGAACAATTTCGTAAGCTGCGCTCTTTTTTTTTAGGAAATCGTCTACACATAAATGATTTTGCCAGGTGACTTTTTTTTTAAAAAAAAGCGTTCATACATGAACGATTTCATTGTGTCTGTTTTTTATTTTTTATTTTTGAAAACGTTCACATGTGAAAGATTTTAAGTATTAAGTTTTCTTTTTTTGGAAAACGTTCACATGTTAACGATATGCCGATGTTAATTTGGAAAACGTACTCTAACAAGTATGTACTCCTCCTTCCAAAGTTATGTAATTCATCTTCTTCATTGTTCCATCCTCACCTAATTTCTAAGTTGGCTATATTTTGCTTTTTATTGACGCTAAAAAATTAGTAAAAAAAACCCTACCCCTCCCCCCGCCCTTTTTTTTTTGTTAAATACACATTTTATTAAATATCAAATTATTATTTACAAGGCTAAATAGGAGCAGTCCTCCTGTTTCTCAAAATCAAACAACCTGCGGCTAATATCAAATTATTATTTTAATTATACCACAATATTTTTTTAAAAAAATATTAACACCTACAAATCGTTCACATATGAACGTTTTCTCAAAAAAAAAACTTAGCACTCAAAATCGTTCACATGTGAACGTATTCAAAAAACAAAAAAATACACAATGAAAATCATTCACGTACAAACATTTTTTTTAAAAAAAAAAAGTCACCTGACAAAATCGTTTTTGTGTAAACGTTTTCTTAAAAAAAAAAAGAGCGCGGCTTACGAAATCGTTTTTGAACGATTTTGTTTTTTAAAAATGGCAAAACATTTACATGTGAACGTTTTGTCTCTTTTGGTCTAACCACCGAAACAATTGCCCTTTTGCCATTTTTGATCCAAAAAGTGCCATTTAGGTCCCGAACTCGAAGGCTCATTGGATGATGAATTGTCATTAGGTTGAATATCTTCCCTTTATAGTAAAACAATAATAACAAAGTCTCAATCCTAGTTTAGTTTAGTTTAGTTGTATGAATCTTCATATCATAAATCTATTTTAATCAAAGGGTGTTAATTATATTTCCATTATAGTTTCTAAATAATAGAAGAATCAAAGAAAATATGATCTTACGCTGAATTCTAAAGTATAAAAGAAGGATTAACTAAAAATGTGGCTGATTCAATCTTTTCATCAATAGTATTTTCACTAAAACAGAAATAATTTTCTCAAATGCTTATTTTTTAGAAAATGAATGAAAATCAAATTCAAATGCCATCTTAGAAGTCCATAATATTCAGCTTGACTACATGGAATCAATATATATATATATATATATAAAGGAGTGTTTTCAACTCGATGACGTTGCGCTCTCTGAGGCCTGAATTTCTATTTATCTTTTTTGTGGTTTTTTGGGCCTTTTTTCTAATTTTAAAATGCATAAAATTTTACCTTAAAATTATATAAAATATTAAATATAGTCATATTTAATTTCTCTCATCATTAATGCTATTAATCTCATTATTAATATAATTTATTTCATTTCCTTAAGTCACTCATTTTTCTGTATTGTTCTTATTTCTTTTATTTACTTTCTTTATAATTCTCTTTCAGTTACAATTCTAATATTTATCCCTTTCAGTTTAACCTACAATTACGCCCCTTTGTTAAAAAAACATAAAAGGTAGGCCGCTTTGGTTTCTCCCTGTAACAAATACTTTCGTTTCCTCTCTTATCAACTTTTTTCTCTTCCAATTCTTGTGAGTAATCAGAATTTTTATGTGCAGAAAATAATAGATAATTAAGATAAATTACTAAATTTTACGATAATTAAGATAAATTACAAAATTTTACTTTCTCTCTGTATTTTTTAAGGTTTGGTTGTTGCTGCTACACTTTCACTAACAATCAAGAATTGATTGAACAATTGAAGATGGAAATTAGAAAAGTCAGAGCCATGAGTCTGCCTACTATTTTAGAAGAATTCGAGTAACCAACAATAATAGACGAATTGCAACAACTTCACTAGAGTTACAGATAGAAAATGCGACAAATTAATACCTTGACGTATCTTCTAATGTGTATAACAGGTCAGTGATGCTTTTAAACTACATAATTTTTTTTTATACACTTTTTGCATCTAATAGTTAAATTTGTTTTCAATTATATTATAGTTCAGAATTAGCGTTCACCGTTATTTATCATCTAATTTCTTTTCTACTTTTAAGTTTCATTGTTTTCTTAATTGAAATATTATGCTTTTGAACTATATTTGAAGTCCTTTTTCGGCTTCAATTGTGTTTAGCAAGTTATATATTTATGATGTTTTCTTTTCCCTTTTTAATTTTACTAATTTTGTTTGTGTTTTTTTGCAGGTTGATTGATACGTATATTGTATTTGAAAGTCTATCACAAGGAGCGACAATTGTTACTACATCATTACCTTTTGGATGAATTTTTGATTGATAAAACAAAAAATTTACTATAATATTAATTTCATGTGAAAAAAGAAATAAAGGTCAATTAATTTTATATTTTATTATTTACTTTTATTAATTTTATTTTGTGTGTAAATCATATATAAGGAAAAAGTGTTTTGAAGGAATGAATGACAATTAATTTTATATTTTTATCAATATTTTTAATTATTTTTCTTTTGTACCTAAACCATATTAAAGAAACAAATTTTGAATGATCCTAATTGCTATGAATTATAGTCAATTTTGTTGTGTGTTATGGAGAAAAAAATAATACTTTTTTGTATTAGAAGTGTGGATATTAAACACATATCTAATAATATCTTTTTTGTTTCAGGTATTATTTAATTTAAACCTATATTATTAGATTCTAAATTTTTTAAAAGTATCTAATGAAATTCTAAAATTAGTAGGTCAAAATAATTTGTCTTCTAAAATGAGAAGAAACTAAGGTAAAATATTAATAGAAAATTAAAATTAAAATGTAACTCCATTTTTATCTATAGAAAATTATCTAATTACAATTCAATTTTTTTTAGGTGAATTTAGTAAATAATGTGGAGGCTTTTGAGGTATTAAATGGTTTTAAATTCCTCAACTCATATAAGTATTTAGTTGTTTACTCTTTTTGTTCTTACATTATTTTTTCTCAATTTTAATTTTTATTTTCTATACAAAAATGTTGTTAGAACTTCGTGACAGTGTCACGGTCATCAAATCTCTTCTAAACACATTTGATAGAATCACAAAAATATAAATGATGACACATTTATTAATGTGCAACAAAAAATTGAGTTTTTAAAAATTTTAAAATTTTGCATATACAAAAAAGATGTAGCTAACAAAGTTCATATTTTTTTCATTGCCTAAATTATTATTGGCATGCTATTAATAGACATGATTTTTATGATTGATATTAATGATTATCATGGTTCTTCATATTTTATCTCTCAAATTAAATTTAATTAAAAAATTATAGCATAAATTCATTGATATTTATTTGCACGAAATAACCGCGCAAAGCGTGGTCAAATTCACTAGTTTATAATAATCGTTAATCCTTGTCGGTCACCTTCTTTTAGACCCGTCACAAGCGTATCAGTCAGTTTTATTCAACTTTCCAAATGACACTTACTTTATTAATTACTCTCCTATAATGCAACATAGAATATATGTATATTATTTATTTCAACATCTTCACTTTTATTTTTCAAAATATAATAAAATATTTTTTCTTGCTCGAGAAAAAGTAGAACTATAACAAAACAAAATAAAATCGAAAATATAGCTTTATTGTCACAAATAATTGGATTGAACCTGTAATGACCCTTCCGGTCCTTTACGCGTTTTCTCCTTTCTTGTACCATTAGAGCTTGCCGGTAGAGGCCCCAAGTCATTTATGGCTTGCTGGGACCAGTAGTTCGGTGTCTGGGCCATTTGTTTGGTCTTTTTATCCGTTCCTTATTTTAGAGCTTTATGCTTTTGAAATCGTTGACTTCCGTCAACATTCTTGGTGAACGTGCTCGAAATCGAATTCTGACAGTTCCGTTAGCTCTTGAGCATGGACTTTGGTCTATTGGTACCTTTGGTCGGGATCCGGGAGCTTTTCAGCTTGGAATTCTCTCTCGTTTTGTGTTTCAGGCTAGTTAGGCTTGCTTGGTTGACTTCGGTCAACATTTGGGGAAGACGGCTTCGGATGAAAATTCTGTCAGTGCTGTTAGAGTTTGTGTTAGTTAGTTGGTTGGTTCGGGTCCCGGGTGAGCCGGGCTCATTTCAGATGTTTGGTTGGCGTTAGTTAGTGTTGACTTGGGTCAACATTCCTCCGAGACAACCTCGTATGGAAGTTTCATTAATTTCGTTGAGTCCGGAACATCGTTTCCACTCTAATAGCACTATTGGTTTTTGACTATCGATTTCCGATTGTGCTTCCATAGAGTTCCTAAAAAGTTGCAGATTTTGTTGCAGGCAGCTTCCTCAGCGCCATCGGCGCCCAGGCAACGCAATAGCGCTAGCCTGCCGCCCGCCTGCCAGCGCCAATGGCGCCCCCTTGGCGCGATCGTGCGCATGCACGCCCTGCCCTTCAGCGCCAATGACGCTTGACCAGTGCCAACGGCGCCAGCCTGTGCCCAGGCATATAAATTGCCCCCTCTTTCATTTTTCAGCCTTATTTTTTCTATTGTTTCAAACTCTAAACACTAAATCCCCTCTACCAAAATGCTATATTCTGTTCATAGCTTGGAGAATCCATTTGATTATCAAGAAATCTTGCTCCCTTGATTATTTGGTAAGTCCTTTCTTCTCCAAGTTGCTTCTCGATTGTTGAAGGATCACCATTGTTGGAAATTCTCAAAGCTTGGAAATTCCATGTAGAATCCGTTTCTTGGGCTTGCATGTTCGTGGGATCGGAGTTTTCATCTCCTTAGCTTGCCTTCTCGTTATGGTAAGTATCTTTTGACTAATTTTCGAATTTATTCCTTGAAATTTCACCTTTAATTTTTGACATGGGCGGGATGTTTTGAGCCCCAATTGTTTTCTGTTTCTGCTCAAATTTTGAGCATGTTCTCCCGGGATGGTAAGGAATACATATGTGTTTTTCATTTTCAATTTTAGATTGCGGGTCCCACAGGCCCGTTTGTGACTTGGATTTAAACTCGGCTATTGTTATAGCATTATGGGTATCGTTAGTCATGTATTGACATATAGATTATTGTATTGATAGTGGTTTTGCAATTTAGAGCTTCTCAGAGCAGTTCGAGCCTGGACGACATCATCCCCGCAGCTATTTGTCGGACAACAGGTAGGTTATGGCTTTCCCTACCTAGACTCTGTGTATATAGGCTATAATTACATTAATTAGTATCTTTGGGTGGGTTGTTTTAGGTTGGTACCCCAGACCTTACCCATTTTTTCTATTCGTTTATTTCATACGCTAACTGTAGTATTCGTGTAGTATTATATATTACCCTTGTGGTCCTGTGTGGCCTTGTATTGACTCTGGAACATAGATGGTGGGTAATTTGGGAATGTCCGCGAGTCCCGAACATAGAGATATTATTCTAGGATGGTTATGTCTGTTGTAGAGCTGTTGGGCCTGTGCAGGGCCGGTAGGGATGTTTGTGAGCCGTTGGGCTAATTTATGTTTGTGTGCGAGCATATCATCCATGAAAAAGGTTTTTCCCTGCATGTTTTGTCACTATTTTGGCTTCGGGCCTACTATGGATGACTTTCTAAACCTTGCATGTCCCCAGGGGCCCGTTTTCAGTATAAATAATGATAAAATGGGATCTGGATGATTTCACACATGATTTCCTACAGATACTAGGCTCGGCTGGGCAGAGCACTAGACTTGATTTTCTACTGATACTAGGCTCGACTGGGCAGAGCACTAGACTTGATTTTTATTACTGATTTAGACCCGGATACACTCTGGGCACCCTTTGAGAGGGTTATTGAGACTTTTATCACTGATTTAGACCCGAGTATACTTCGGGCACCCTTTGAGAGGGTCTTTTGAGATTACTACTACTGTTTTAGACCCGGTTCAATTTCGTGCACATACTTTGAGGTTCTAATTCTATGAGATTTTACATTCATTACTGTATGTGGTCAGGGACCTCCATGGGCCCTACCGTTCCAGGACCTGGCCAAAGGGCCGAGCGTACCGGAGGAGGGGTATACGACGTAGGATGAGGTATAACGGGCACGTCCTACTATGGGTCCTCCTGTCAGAGTACCGGGGGAGGTGCATACAAAGTTACTATTACTGGTTCCATCATTATCATTATCATGCATATTTCACTAGGATTCCACCCTTGTTTACTGTGTGTTCAGTCTACGCTCCGGTTGTATGGGCAACCAGAGGGTTTGTTTTCACTTGATTGCATTCCTCGGTTGTATGGGCGGCCGTTGGGACTATAGGTAGATTATATTACTCTTATTGTTTCATAGAGCTAGTTATGGTCCTTGGTTCTTGGGAATTGATAAGTTTTAGCCTGTTGAGGCTCTGAGTTTTGGGCTTAAGTATTGAGGGGCTAGTGAGTCCTATATCTTTGAGGCTCCATCGTGTGTCCTCCTGAGCAGTTGTGATTTATCGGACGTTGTTACTTATCTTTATTCTGAGTAGAACTCTTGATTCTGGTGGTTTAGTTATTCCATTCTAGGTTGTAAATGGTGAGATGGATCCCGGTTCATGCTTATCATGAGAGTTGGTGTTTTTAGTATAATTTCATTACTTTTATGGCTTCCAATTGATTTTGTTGGGTTGCTTTCCTTGTTTCCCTTCTTGCTTAAGGTTACCAGTATACCGCCATGTTCCTGATTCTCTCTCTCTCTTTATTTATATTATTGTTGCAAGGATCCCAGGTGCGTCCCTCTTTTTTACACCTGTGTTCTGTGTATATTTGTTTTCTGTGCTAGTATTATTTGTTTATAACTCTTGGTTGTCTGTTCTCTGTGCTAGTTCCTTGTGCTTCCTCTATTGTTCTGTGTGACCACTTTCTTTCTATCTTCTATATTACTATTTTTATATCTTATATGCTCTCAATCGACCGATGATGCCTACTGGGTACCCATTGCTTAGCAATTGGTGGTCATACTACACTTCTGCTTCTTTCTGGTGCAAATACTAGTTGAGTTTTTGCCGTTGATCGCGTTGGAGACTCGTGCAACTTTTGAATCTTTGAGACTAGGGTGAGCGCCTGACGACCGGGGCATGACCACATCTCATCTTTTGTACTGTTACTCTTTGTATATTCAGAGACAGTTGTACTTATCATTTTGTTACTTCTTGCACTTGTATTCTATTAGAATCTTCTGTACTATCGATACCAAGTCTTGGGGTTGGTGTAGTATCATTTGTATATATATTTTGGGTTGTTACTTTTGCATTGTCTTATCTTTATATTCTGCTTTCGCTTATTTCTGTTCATTGTGCGTATTGGTTAGGTAGTAGCCCATTACTAACTGTTCTAAGCTATGGGAATTGGTTCGCCTACTGGGGGGGAGGGTTGTAGGTGCCATCATGACCTTAGAAATTGGATTGTGACAGCTTGGTATCAGAGCTCTAGGTTTACCAGTGTCGTGGTACATAAGCAAGTGTCTATGTAGAGTCTCGCAGATCGGTATGATGATATCCGTATCCTATCTGCGGGAGGCTACAGGGCATTGTTAGGAAGAGTTCCATATTCTTGGCTCTTTATCGTGCATTCCTGGCTCTATTGACTTCTAAACTTTGGTTGTTTCATTCCTTCTCAGATGCCTAAGATGAGTTCGATAGCGGTTGGTGTCGAGGCTTTTGTGCCTGTTGCTTCAGTGCTCCCGTCAGCGCCAGGGCTTTAGAGTGAGAGTTTACCGCACCAGATAGAGGGTGTGGGGTCAGCCCAGCCTCCGATTGGATTTAAAGCTACTCTAGTTCTTCTGGATACCGTGGCTAGGACTTTGAGTCCTCTGGTGGGTGTTTCAGTAACTAGTTCTTCGAGCAGTGCTTTAGCTAGGGTTGAGCTTCTTGTTCTTCAGCAGGGTTGTTTGTCAGTGTTGGACTATAAGGCGAGATTTCATGAGATAGTTAGGCATACTGCTAGGACTGTGCCTTCAGAGTTTGATAGAGTTCAGAGCTTTGTTGGGGGTTTGATTTCACCGCTCCGTCTGGTGACCAAGCACTTGGTTAAAGTTGGGGCTACTTTCCTACATGTAGTGGATCATGCTTGGGCTATCGAGGGTTTGTGCCGTGAGACTTATAGAGGTGGTGCTAAGAAACGTCGTGGCCTGGACAGTTTCCGAGGTTCTCAGACTCAAGGTGGGAGGCTCTCCACCAGAGATAGGTTCCATTGCTTCTTATCTACCCAGCCAATTTTGGTTACTCCACAATTTCCAGAGGGTGGTGGTACAGGACATGTTGAGCTTAGTGGACATGGTATGAGTCAGATTCTCTGATATTTGCTTTCAGATTGTGTAGGCCGTAGTGGCTGATCAGGTTTAGTGTGATCCCCTAGTCCACATGTTTTCAGTGGAATTTGCTTTCAGTGTGGTGGGTATGGGAATTTTGTTGGGGGTTGTCCCACGATTCCACCTTCCAGTCAGCAGGGTCAATAGAAGTTATCTCCCAGGGCTTTACTGCCACCGGCTAGAGGTGGAGTACAGGGTACTAGAGGTGGTCCCCAGATTGTTAGAGGTATTTTTTGTTCCAGTGGTTCAGGTATCCATCCAGAGTCAACAAGCATTGTGCGTCAGATTAAGGCTTCTTTTGGTTGCTATAGTTGGGGAGTGATGGGACATTATTCTAAAGACTGTCCCCATCGAGGGATGACAGTGCCTTCAGCTTCGAATACTCCGGCCAGTGTTAGACCCCATCAATCCGATGCTCCTCTTGGTGGGCCCGAGGTAGAGGTTCCTGATATCATTGCTCTAGGTAAGACTTTTGTTACCTTCGGCTTGTGATAGTACTGTTCTCATTGTGATTCTATACTTTCTATCATTTATTTGCTTATATGCCTATCTGCTACTTGTTAGTTATTTAGCTACCTGAATTGTAGTATCTTAATGTTGTTTTCTTGGTAGGTTATTCCTTAGTAGTGGATGGGGTGAGTTATCCTTGTGAGATGTTTACCCGGAGTTGTAGCTCGTAGGTAGTTCTTGATTAGTCTCTTTTCTGGTTGGTTTTGCTTCCAGTTCTGTTGTGGCTCTAGGCTTCTGTTGAGTTTTTTTTTGTTGAGCGATCCTAGATGGTGGTTGCCTAGGATGTTTCCTAGCATTTTCTAGAAGTTCTTGTGTTGGTTTGGTGTTACCGGTGGTTGTGCCAGAGTTTGAGCATTGTCTTAAGTTGAGAGGTATTGGTTATGCTAGCGTGCATAGGCTGGTTTTGTTTTCGGGTGATTAGAATTGACCCTCTTTATTTGGTTGGTTTAGGAGGTTGGCAGGTATGTGGGTTATTACCATAGTCTCCCTCAGTTTCTTTTTTGGTTGGGTTGTCTTATTGTTTTCCCCAGTTCCAGTTGGATTGATTTTTGGTCATAGTTCTCTAGTTAAGTTTGACTACGGAATTGTGGCTAAGTGTGCCAGCAAGAGTTGTAGGAGCTAAGGGAACAACTCCAGAGTCTTCTGAGAAAGAATTTATAGAATTAGTGTATCCTTGGAAAGGGTTTCGTTTGGTTTGCAAAAGAAGGGTGATAACTCCTTGCTCGTGCTTGTGTGTTCTAGTAGCTGACTGAGGTGACGACTGAGAGATGACTTTGGGTTGTGTGTTGGTGATTTGATTTGGCCATTTACAGATTGCAATGGCTTTTCCTTCAATTGGTTTGAGTTTTCAGTAGCATCTACGGATTGGGAAAATTGTGTATTCATGGCCTAGTTGGCTCCAGCTCTATTAGTGTTCTTCGATGGTGGATGAGTCTACTTATGGGTTTCGACAGGGGCATTGATCGGCAATTGAGGTTGAGCTTCAGAATCATGGGTTAGTGATACGCCCAAATTACACTTCAATTAAGAAGCGCAAGTGGTCGTCGTCAAATATAGAACCCAACCAAGGTTGGGGTCGATCCCACAAGGAATAAAGTGTAAATTAAGTCGTTAGTAATTTAGTTGACTAGTAATCGATAGTTTTCGGTAATTTGGGGGGGGGTTTAAATGTCAAATTCACACAAGTTAACTAACAAGCAGCAAATTTTCAAGAGTTTATAATCAATGCGAGAATGAACTAGGGAAGTGTTCACCATGGCGTCGTAATAATTTTGACTCAAAGCTTAACCGGGTTCTTTCTATATGTATATCACGATGTGATTGAATTAATGGTATCATCTAAATGTTTTTCAACCAAATAGACGAATTTCCTTTTCAATTCTCTCGAACATGAAAAGGTGAAATTTCTTATTTCAATCCTAAACATCAAGTAGATTAATCTAGTTACAGCATTAATCATAAGATGAGAGTTGGTAGTCTCGAATCCTCGTAGTTAATCAAATTTCCCGATTTTAATCTCTTTGTTCAAGCAAATTAAACCTAGGCATGTCCTAATGTTTGCAACCACTAGAAAACGTTAATAACGAATGATTAACAACGTGACAACATATAGATTGAACCCAATGCTACCCGGAATCTATATTGCTACTTTTGCCATGGCTCCCACAACCCTAGTTGTGGGAGTTTAGCCACTCATGCTGGCAAAAGGAAGCAAAGAAATAATGATATTCATAAAGGAAGAAAGAATTCTTACAATAGAAAAATCTTCTTTACTTTGAACTTCAAAGAATTCAAGCACTAATGGAGAAATTCCCAAGGAAGAAGACAAATACGTGTTTTCTTCGTTCTTTTTTCCTCTCAAAATTTCCTCAAAAGTGCGTTACAAATATTAGATAATAGATAATAAAATAACCCTAACATAGGTTATTTATAGTAGTCCAGGAAATAAAGTCTAAAAATAGAATTTTTGGAATCCCACTTCGCCTTGACGGGTCGCCTGGCGGACCGTCATGCATGTGACTGGCCGTCACTTGAGCCGTCACAGCTAAACATTGAGCTCCCAGGAAAATCTTCAGGTAAGTCGTCTAGCAGGTGACGACTTACAGCTTTATAGGGTAAATCACATTTTCCCAAATGCGTTTTATGACAAATTTTCAGGTAAGTCGTCACCTGCTCGACGACTTACATGTATATAGGGTAAAACGCATTTGAGGAGTGCGTTTTATGTGCATTTGTTTTCTGTTTTATCTTGGTGGCCTGGGTGACGGTCCGTCAAGCCAGTGACGGGCCATCAGATGGGCCGTCACTCCTAGGCAGTGCTCGATGAACTTGCTGTCTCGTCCTGGCGGCCTGGCTGACGGCCAGTCACAGGTGTGACGGTCAGTCATGCCAGCCGTCAGGCTTAATCAATTGAGGTTTTTGAATATTTTTTCTCCCGTTTCCATCTCTAGCTCCATTCCCTGCAAATATAACAATAAAACATCAAAAACCACAACAGTTGCTTGAAAACTCGCGAGTATTCTTAGTTAAAGGCGTCAAATGTGCCGTAGAATCCCGGCACATCAACACCCTCAACTTAAAACGTTCGCTTGTCCTCAAGCAACATGACAACAAAAACAAAATGACGACTCAACTAAGAATACAAACACATATCTCTAGCAAATCATGGCCACTCAACAGTTTATTAAATTTAAATCAAGCCCCCCGGTAGCACACAAATGTATGAAACGCTAACTTGCAAGGATCCAAACATGTCATTCCGATATGATAGAATATTCTACATACACACACAACAACTATCCCAACAGTCAATAGATGATACAGAAATCTCGGTGCCCTCAGCACAAAGAAGTCCCAAGATTTGGGACTAGGTAAGGCGCTCACACTCACAAACAATTTCAAACAATGCACATACAATGCCATAAGCTTGCCCTTGCTATTCTATTTCAGTTTTTTTTCCAGAAAGCCGCTCAGGATCACTACAGGATTTGTTTTGGCTTGTAATGATGCTTCGGGTGCAGGTAGGATACATTTTGGGAATAGTGACTAAACCCTCCTTGTAATCATTGACCTATTATTTCCATTCAACCTTTTTACATCCACTCATAATCACCTTTGATTTCCTTATTTCTTTCTACAGGTGTGGCCTTTTTAACATGATAACTCTCTTTCTTTCCTTTTCAGTTCTTTTTCTGACTTTTCATTTGGCACACACCTGCACTTTCTATCCCAACAATAACCAATTAAGCACAATCCCATTTTCTTATCATTTACCTCTATAGTAGCCACCCTCAACTTAGGCTGATTGCCTGAGTTGAGGTGCACGATGTTCAAGGAGGGACCAGGGCCAAAATAAAGACTCAAAGTTAAAAAGGGAAGGGTAATAGGTTATCGCAAGAATAAAGTCAACTTTGGCTCAAACATGGATCAAAGGGGTTATTTACATTTGGATAGTCTTTTAGGCTAAGTGGACTGCACACAAAAAAGGCCTGTGATCCTTTCCTAAGCAACCAACTTCAAGCTTAACAAAATAGATCGGGCAAGTTCTAGATGCATGCACAGAGTAAGAGTTTATAACAATAAGCTCACACACACTTGGCACCAAGAAACTATACCACTACCAACTATCAAAACAACAGTTTGGCTTAAGCACAATTATTACAATCACATCCATTCCATGACATTCAGAGATCCAGAACAGTCAATCATTTCAAACACAAGTACAAATTCAACATTTTTTTTTGGAGGGGGCTCCTTTTTAATCCAACTTGCAAAAAGCCATGCTTGCTATAGACACCACAATACAACACAAACAAAATTTAAAATGATAACCTAAACATGCTGGTTCTACTAGATAGCACACCGAGGGAAAAGAAACACAGCAACAAAAACCCTCGGAGGTGATGGACTCACAGCTATCCCAACACCCTCAACTTAGACTCATGCATTGTCTCCAATGCATACATGTGAAAGCTAAAACTGTGAGAGAATGGAATACCTGTGAAGCCCTTAGGCCTCAGAATCTGGTACGATGTTGGAGACCGTCGGGGTCTCCAAGGTAGAAGTAGTCTCTGGAATAGGTGCAAGCAACATCAGCCAGTTGAGCTCCAACTTTCTCTTTTATCGGCTCCTCTGCTATTTGAGACAGCTTCGTCACTCTTTCTAACTCTTTTTCCTTGTTGGTTCTCTTTCGGTGTTTTCTTTTATTTGATTTGTTCTGACCGCCTTCATCTATAGGTTTCTATACATGCGATCCCAACATCCTCCTCATAACAACTAGGGTCTCAACAACACCCTTCTCCTCAATATGCACATCCGTAAGGGCTTCATCAATAACATTGATAACCAAGACCACCCTCATATCTCTTGGTGGCTTCATCAATTTACACATATCAAACTTGACCAATTCATTGTTCAGTCTGAATGTCAGTTCGTTTCTTTTCATGTCGACCAACACTCTTGCAGAGGCTAACAATGGCCGTCCCAAGATTATGGGAACTTCAAAGTCCACTTCGCAATCTAAGATTACAAAGTCAGCTGAGAATATAAACTTACCAATCTTCACTAGCACATCATACAATATTCCCACCGGTCGCTTTACTGAACGGTCAGCCATTAACACCCTCATGGTAGTTGGTTTAGGGGCTCCCAAGCCCAACTGCTTATAGACTGCTAGCGGGCATGAAGTTGATGCTAGCACCAAGATCACATAAGGCTTTTTCAAAATTGAACTTTCCGATTGTACAGGGAACAATAAAAGCAATTGGATCTTCTTTCTTTTGCACTAACGATCTTGAAGAAATAGCACTGCAGTGGTGGAGGTTATCTTCCGGTTCAAAGCTTACTGACTTCTTCTTGGAAATCAAGTCCTTCATGAACTTGGCATATCCGGGCATTTGCTCAAGAGCGTACACCAGTGGGATGTTCACTGATATCTGCTTGAGCATGATCATGAACTTGTGGAACTTGCTATCTTCCATTTTTTTCTTTAACCGTTGTGGGAAAGGAGGAGGTGGTCGAGGCATCATAGTTGGAAGTTTTTCAACTTCCTTGTCTTTGCCCATGAGCACTTGAGTAGCATCCTCTACCACATTTTCATCCGCAACATCACCTTTCTGAGTCTGAATTACCGGATGTGATTCCGATAATGTTTTACCGCTTCTCGTAGTGATCGCCATACAACTCCCATCATTCCTTGGGTTTTGAATGGTGTCACTCGGCAAGGTACCTGTCTTTATTTGATTTAGAGTAGCCGAGATTTGACTCACTTGTTGCTTTAATTGCTTGATTGAGGTGGAATGTGAATCCACCACCCGACTCATTGCTGGTAATTCAGTCCTCATCTCCTTTACCCCGGAGTCAGTTGATTCTACCTTCAACAACATCTTAGCCATCATATTCTCCAGTTTGGACGTCCCTGACTCATTGCTAGCTTTGTCACGATTACCAGGTGGTATATATAATCCACCTCTGTCATCTTTGCTCCTCCAATCACCTTGCTCTCGACTCTTATAACCCGACTTTTCATAGTAATTATTCCGACCTTGGTTTCCTTGCCCATAAGCCTGGAAACCACCCAAATAATTGGCCTCCTCATCAGACCCAGACTCTGCTGCTCTACTTTGGGAACCCACAACTTTCACTTTCTCAATACCTCCTGACAATAAATGCTTTGTTAGTAGGTCCATTTGCGTTTTCAGATGGGACATATCTTAGTCTCGTTCTTCCTCCTTCCTGCGCTGCTCTGCTGACATACCAACTGCATAAGTGCTAGCTGCTACCTCTGTATCTCGTGTATGCCAGGCCTTGTTGGTTTTGGTGAGCCAGTCCAAAATAGTTGTGGCCTCAATAAAAGTGAGACCCATAAATGCTCCACCTGCTGCGTTATCCAGTGTCGGCTTGGTAGCCGATTCAGTGCCCTATAGAATGTCTGCATCAAAAAATTGTCGGTCAACTAATGGTTTGGGCATTGTGTCATCTTTTTCTTGAACCGCAACCAGGTCTCATGTAAGGCCTCATGCGGTTGTTGCCTGAAATTGCTGATTTCGTCCCTCAACTGTATCATCCTAGAGGGAGGAAAGAACCTTTCTAGGAAAGATCCTTTCAACTCTCCCCAGGTTGTTATAGAATCGGGAGTTAGCTCAGTCAACCACATCGCTGATTCATCAGATAGAGACAACGGGAACAACCTAAGCCTGATGGCCATCTGATTCCCTCCCGGCAATTCAAATGACTTGCAGATGCTCACAAAATTCATCAGGTGCCTGTTGGGGTCATCACCAGCCACACCACGAAACAACCCTCTCAAATTCAACAGCTGAATCATTATGCTAGTAATGTTGAACTTGGCCCCGGGCGCTAGCGGAGGAAGAACAATGGCGCCCGTAGCACCAACTCCATCTAATGTAATATCATCCTCGATATCCTCAGCATTCAAGTGATACTGAGCCCGTTGAGCCTGCTGTTCAGCAGCGAGCCTTGCTGCCTCCTGCTGTTGTGCGTTCATGGTTTGCCTTAGCGTTCTTGCAAGCTCAGGGTCGTAGGGTAATATTTGGTTCACCCGAGCGTCGGGTACTTGGCATGCACAACTCTGTACCCTGTAACAAACAAAAACAACAAATAAAAGTAAAAGCAGGAAATATGACTAAGAGTCAAATAAACACACCGGACTTAATAAACAACCGTATTCCCTGGCAACGATGCCAAAATTTGATACGCCCAAATTACACTTCAATTAAGAAGCGCAAGCGGTCGTCGTCAAATGTAGAACCCAACCAAGGTTGGGGTCGATCCCACAGGGAATAAAGTGTAAATTAAGTCGTTAGTAATTTAGCTGACTAGTAATCAATAGTTTTTGGTAATTTGGGGGGGGGGGTTAAATGTCAAATTCACACAACTTAACTAACAAGCAACAAATTTTCAAGAGTTTATAATCAATGCGAGAATGAACTAGGGAAGTGTTCACCATGGCATCGTAACAATTTTGACTCAAAGCTTAACCGGGTTCTTTCTATATGTATATCACGATGTGATTGAATTAATGGTATCATCTAAACGTTTTTCAACCAAATAGACGCATTTCCTTTTCAATTCTCTCAAACTTGAAAATGTGAAATTTCTTATTTCAATCCTAAACATCAAGTAGATTAATCTAGTTACAACATTAATCATAAGACGAGAGTTGGTAGTCTCGAATCCTCGTAGTTAATCAAATTTCCCGGTTTTCATCTCTTTGTTCAAGCAAATTAAACCTAGGCATGTCCTAATGTTTGCAACCACTAGAAAACGTTAATAACGAATGATTAACAGCGTGACAACATATAGATTGAACCCAATGCTACCCGGAATCTATATTGCTACTTTTGCCATGGCTCCCACAACCCTAGTTGTGGGAGTTTAGCCACTAATGCTGGCAAAAGGAAGCAAAGAAATAATGATATTCATAAAGGAAGAAATAATTCTTACAATAGAAAATTCTTCTTTACTTTGAACTTCGAAGAATTCAAGCACTAATGGAGAAATTCCCAAGGAAGAAGACAAAGACGTGTTTTCTTCATTCTTTTTTTTCTCTCAAAATCGCCTCAAAAGTCATTACAAATATTAGATAATAGATAATAAAATAACCCTAACACAGGGTATTTATAGTAGTGCAGGAAATAAAGTCCAAAAATAGAATTTTTGGAATCCCACTTCGCCTTGACGGGTCGCCTGACGGACTGTCATGCATGTAAATGGCCGTCACTTGATCCATCACAGCTAAACAGTGAGCTCCCAGGCAAATCTTCAGGTAAGTCATCCAACAAGTGACGACTTATAGCTTTATAGGGTAAATCGGATTTCCCAAATGCGTTTTATGATAAATTTTCAGGTAAGTCGTCACCTGCTCGATGACTTACATGTATATAGGGTAAAACGCATTTGAGGAGTGCCTTTTATGTGCATTTGTTTTCTATTTTATCTTGGTGGCCTGGGTGACGGTCCGTCAGGCCAGTGACGGGCTGTCAGATGGGCCGTCAGATGGGCCGTCACTCCTAGGCAGTGCTTGATGAACTTGCTGTCTCGTCCTGGTGGCCTGGCTGACGGCCAGTCACAGGTGTGACGGTCAGTCATGCCAGCCGTCAGGCTTAACCAATTGAGGTTTTTGAACACTTTTTCTTCCGTTTCCATATCTAGCTCCATTCCCTGCAAATATAACAATAAAACATCAAAAAACACAAAAGTTGCTTGAAAACTCGTGAGTATTCTTAGTTAAAGGCATCAAATATGCCGTAAAATCCTGGCACATCAGTTAGCAAACTAATCCAGATGGTTCGTATTTCAGTTGCAACTTCTTGGGTTGGAAGGCATCAAGTTCGGACAACTTAGCTTACCCATTTTTCATTATGGGTGACAGTTGGCCTTGGACACCTAGTCCTTGGCTAACCTTTGAATTAGGTTGGACATTTCAGATATCAGCGGTGTCCTAGATAGTACGAGGTTCCTTCTACCATAGTTGGACAAACTCAGCGATGTAAGTTAGAGATTCAGCAGTGGTGTATGCTATATATGATCAGGTTGTGCGGGTTGAGGCTAGCGAGGCTATTCTAAGTTCTAGTGGTACTTTGAGATTGATCGTCATCTTCGTTACCAAGAGTTTGAAATGCTTGTTTAGTTGGGTCTTTGATATGCCCAAATTACAACTCCAATTACGAAGCGTAAGCGGTCGTCGTCAAATATAGAACCCAACAGAGGTTGGGGTCGATCCCACAGGGAATAATGTGCAAATTAAATCGATAGTGAATCAAATGACTAGTAGTCGATAGTTTTCGGTAAATTAGGGGGTGTTGTAGAACAATATTTTAACCAAAGCAAATAATAATGCGCGATTAATAATCAATATGAGAGTGAACTAGGGAAGTGTTCACCATGGCGTCGTAACAATTTCGACTCAAGGCTTGACCGGGTTCTCTCTATATGCACATCACGATGTGATTGAATTCATGGTGTCGTCTAAACGTTTCTCAACTAATTAGACAAATTTCCTTTTCAATTCTCTCGAACTTGAAAAGGTAAACTTTATTGTTTCAATCCTAAACATCAAGTAGATTAATCTAGTTACAGCATTAATCATGAGATGAGAGTTGGTAGTCTCGAATCCTTGTAGTTAATCAAATTTCCCGGTTTTAATCTCTTTACTCAAGCAAATTAAACCTAGGTATGTTCTAATGTTTGCAACCACTAGAAAACGTTAGTAAATGAATGATTAACCACGTGACAACATAAAGATTGAACCCTACGCTACCCGGAATCTATATTGCTACTTTTGCCATGGCTCCCACAACCCTAGTTGTGGGAAGTTAGTTACTCATGTTTGCAAAACGAAAGAATGAAGAAATAGTATTCATAATAATAAGAAAGAGTTCTTACAAAAGAGATGAACACAAGCTTCAAGCTTTTCAAGAACAAGAGTCTAAAATCCCAAGAACGTTCAAGAACAAGATGATCAAGAAGAAAAACGTGATTGTGTAGTGTTTTCCTCTCGAATTCTCGCTCAAAATAATCCTAGAACTATTGGGTAATGAACTTGTGATGAATAATAATGAAATAACCTAACTTAGGGTATTTATAGGAGTCCAGGAAATAAACCCAAAAACGTTCAGAATCCGCGTCGCGCGTACTGCCTCAACTTGACGGTCTGGGTGACGGACCGTCGCATGCTTGACAGACCGTCACAGTGGCCGTCGCCACTAGGCAGTGTGCTGCCTCATCTTGACGGTCTACTTGACGGACCATCGCATGCTTGACGGACCATCACAGTGGCCGTCACTACTAGGCAGTGTGCTGCCTCAACTTGACGGTCTACTTGACGGACCGTCGCATGTGTGACGGCCCATCATGGTGGCCGTCACTCTTAACCAGTGGCGCTCTTTTGATCGTTTTTCCTTCCTTTTCTACGTTTGTCGCTATTTCCTGCAATTCCAACATAAAACATCAAAAACGACAACGGTTGCTTGCAAACTCACGATTATTCTTAGTTAAAGGAGTCAAATGTGCCGTAGAATGGCGGCACATCAACACCCTCAACTTAAAACGTTCGCTTGTCCTCAAGCAACATGACAACAAAAACAAAAAGACGACTCAACTAAGACTCGTGTCACTAGCAAATCATGGCCCTTCAACAGTTTATCCGATTTTAAATCAAGCCACCCCCCCGGTAGCACACAAATGTATTCAACATGAACTTGCAAGGATCCAAACATGTCATTCCGATATGATAGAACATTATGCATACACACGTGCAGCTATCCTAACAGTCAATAGATAATACGGAGATCTTGGTGCCCTCACCACAAAGAAGTCCTACACACAGAATTTAGGACTAGGTAAGACGCTCGCACTCACAAACGATTTCAAACAGTGCACATGTGATGCCATAGGCTTGCCCTTACTATTCTTTTTCATTTCTTTAGAAAGCCGCTCGGGATCACTACAGGACTTGTTTTGGCTTGTAATGAGGCTTCGGGTGTAGGTAGGATACGTTTGGGGAATAGTGACTAAACCCTCCTTGGAATCACCGACCTACTATTTCCACATAACTTTACTTTGTCCATCCTTATTCACCTCTTTATTTCCTTGTTTCTTGCAAACAGGTGCGGCCTCTTTATTTTGACAACTCTTTTTATTTCTTTTTCGTTCTTTTACATCTCCTTTTCGTTTCTTTTTCTTTCTTTTCTTAGACACACACCCGGAGTTTTCATTCTCTTCACAACCAATCTTATCCATCCAAATTTTCTTATCATTTACCTCTATAGTAGCCACCCTCAACTTAGGCTGATTGCCTGAGTTGAGGTGCACGATGTCCAAGGAAGGACCAGGGCCAAAATAGTGATTCAAAGTTTAAACAAGGAACGGTGACTGGTTATTGAAAGAACAGGGTCAATTTTTGGCTCAAATAGGGATCAAAGGGATTATTTACATTTGGACGGTCTTATAGGCTAGGTGGACTGCACACAAAAAGGGCCTGTGATCCTTTCCTAAGCAACCAACTTCAAACTTAACAAAATAGACCGGGCAAGTTCTAGATGCATGAACAGAGTAAGAATTTATAACAATATGCTCACACGCACTTGGCACCAAGAACCATACCACTACCAACTATCAAGACTACAACTCTGCTTAAGCATACTTATTCCAATCATAACCACACAATGACATCCAAGGATCCAGACAGTCAATCATTTCAAACATAAGTACAAAATCTTTTTCAGAGGGGGTTCCTTTTAGTTAAATTTTCAAACAACCATGCTTGCTACGGACATCACAATTTTTAAAATCTAAATGAGAACCTAATCATGCCGGTTCTACTAGATAGCACACCGGAGGAAAAGAAACACGGCAATAAAAACCTCCGGTGGTGGTACTCCTACCCCTAACAAAATAATTTAGCATTGTCCTCAATGCTCAAGGAAACATATATTCAGAATAAAGGAATAGGGGTACCTGGGAAACCTAGGTTTCCGTACGCGGCTCATCATCATCTGGGGTCTTTTCAGACTCCGGTATAGCACTGGAAGATGCCCCACCTGCTTGGGCACGCACTCTTTCCTGTCGCAGCTGCTCATCTATTACCGACCGCTGCTTCGCGACCTCTAACTCGTCCTCCTCAGCTGATATCTTTTTGTGCTTCCTCTTCTTTGATTTCTTTACCCCACTTTCACCTGTTTGGGGTTCACTAATTTTCAGCGGCCGACCCATCAAATCCACTATCGTGGGTTCTTCGTCCAAGTCCACGAACTCCGAAGTCTCCTCATAAAGCGCTTTTTCTTGCTTGAGGGCTATGATATCATTTTTCACCTTTTTTAGCTCCGCATCAAATCTTGCCAGGTCCGGGATGCTCATTTCGTTTAGCCTTGCATCCATCTGGGTTTCCATTGCATCTACCCTTGCACGCAGCCCCTCAAATGGCTTCAGAGCCTCCCGTATTGCTTCATCAATGGTGGGTTTAAACAAGTCCGTCCATGCAGCAATTTGTTTATCCAATTGCTTCTGCTTTTGCACCATTTTAGCAAAGTTTCGGGGGTTCATGTGATATTCTGGTGGTAGAGGAGGCCTTGCCGCAGTGCCAGAGCTTTCAGCAGTAGCTCTCATTGTCTGTGAAGTTATCGGATCAAACACCGCAAGTGGCATTTCAGTGCCTGATGGGGTATCTGTTGCCTCAGAGGTGGTTGTGGTTGGCTCTTCGAATATCTGAGGCTTATGAATTCTTATTTCAAACTTAGTGTCTTCCCTGGATTTGTCGATATTTTGCTTTGATGACGCTGCCACTTGCTTATCAATATCATCCCATATCGACACCTCTGCACGCCTGCATAACTCAGTCACTAGACACGGGAACGACAAAGAAGAAGTAGTTTTGATGGCCCTGGTCCGCATCTCGTCTGCAATTATCATTCTGAAGTTGATGACGTACCCGGCTATCAAGCTTGCTACAAGGATGGCTCTTCCCTCATCCAAATTATTGTCTCCTCCTGTTGGAAATAACTTGAGCCGCACAACCGCCCACCAAAACTTAGCTACGAAGCTTAGTGATTGCTTCGATATCCGTCCCCTCTGAGTTAGCCAAGAAGGTGAGCCATCAGTCAATATTTGGGCCAACCACGGTCTCTGCGAGTAGGCGTTACAAATCTTGTCATGGAACTCTGGCATGTCAGGTGGAGGGATGTATTCCGGGCCAAAGAGGACTCTATTGATCATTTCCCATGAGATGTCCACTTGTTTACCCCGAACTGGCACCCTGTCCTGCCTTGGTGCTGATTTGACCCCTTTTCCTGGCTCACATTTGCTTTCCAATAGTGCCAAATAGTTGGCATAGAATTCCCGGATTAGTTCTGGATAATAGAATCCCGGGGGCGAGCTCATCCACTCGAGCTGATACCTCTGGTACTGTGTCTGAAGAACTGGGTATTCAGGCAGATCTGTGGTCATGATTTGCACTTCTTCAGCTATCGGTCTTTTGTGACTTCTCGACATCGTTTTGGTAAGACCGTCAAGATAGTGCTTTTGAGCCTCCTTTAATGCCCACCGGATCGATTCTCTATCCGTGGGTGCACTCCCTGTAATTTTGGTGGTTTCGGGACCACCTACATCCTCCGGATTGGGGCTGGAGCTACCACTTTCATCCGATCCACTACCGCTCCCCGACTCACTGCTAGATGACCCACTCTCCTCTTCAGACTGGGAGACTTGGGTGGTTCTTCGTTTAACTAGCCTGGTTTGGTAAGTCGGGGCTGCAACTATTTCTTCGTCGCTACTCGGTTCATCAATTAGGGTCCGAGTAGTAGCGGTCTTTTCCTTCCTCTTTTGAGCTTGACCGCGAGGCGGTTGTTGTTTGGGTGCCATGTACCTGCATGTGAACAAGTTCAAACATGTGAGAACAAGAACACACTCAACGATACCTATTGTCTAAGAGTGACGGTTTGGGTGACGGTTTGGGAGCAAGTTGAGGATTTGCTTGGGGAGAAGACGGATTTTAATGGAGGTTTGGAGTTTGGGATTTGAAGATAAGCGATAAAATGATGAAGATGAAATTAATATGTAACCGGGCGGGTCGGTTTGGTTATGGGTCGGGTCGCCCAAAATTAAACAAAGAAAACTTACCTGATGCGCTGCCTGGAGTGACGGTCCGTCAAAGGCTCGACGGTCCGTCACTTTGGGGCGTCACAGTAAGGCAGTGAGCCTTTTGAGGATTATGGTGACGGTCTGTGATGACAGTCCGTCAACTCGTTGACGGTCCGTCACTCACCCCGTCACTACTAACCAGTGGTTTATGAATATTTGTCTCCAAGTGATGGTCCGTAGTGACGGTCCGTCATGTTCTTGACGGTCCGTCAACTCAGACTGTCACCCTTAGATAGAATACGTTGTTACGTCCACTTTTTGTACCTGCACACTCAACGAACAAATTAACCAATTCTAACAAGTCAAATTTTTCTAAGACTATACTACAACAACAATTTATGGGTTGCCTCCCATACAACGCCTGATTTAACGTCGCGGCACGACGCGGGTGTCTTGATTACTCAGACTTCATCAAGATACACCAGAGACAGAACATGTACCTCCTCCGGGTGGCCCAGATATTGCTTTACTCTCTGCCCATTTGCTTTGAACAACTCACCATCATTATTTTCGAGTTCGATCGCACCGGATGGGAATACTTGGTGTACTTTGAATGGTCCGGACCATTTGGATTTGAGTTTCCCGGGAAATAATTTGAACCTGGAGTTGAACAACAATACCAAGTCCCCTACCTTGAACTCCCTTTTCTCAATCTTACTGTCATGGTACAGCTTCATTCGTTCCTTGTAGAGAGCGGACCTCTCATATGCTCGCAATCGGAACTCTTCCATCTCATTTAATTGTTCCAACCTTAGTTCCGATGCCTCTTTTCAACTGAGATTTAACTTTTTGAGCGCCCAAAGGGCCTTGTGCTCGAGTTCCACGGGCAAGTGACACGCTTTACCAAAAATAAATTGGTAAGGAGACATACCTAGTGGCGTCTTAAATGCTGTTCGGTACAGCCAGAGTGCGTCATCCAGCTTCCTCGCCCAATCTCGCTGGTTCACATTCACAGACTTAGCCAAGATCTCTTTAATCTCCCGGTTCGACACCTCGACTTTCCCACTGGTTTGGGGGTGATAAAGTGTGGCTACCTTGTGTTGCTTCACTCCATATTTTGCTAGAGCAGTCCGGAACACCTTATTACAAAAATGTGAGCCTCCATCACTGATGATTGTGCGAGGGGTGTCAAACCGAGCAAAGATGTTTCTTTTTAAGAACGCCACCACACTTCTCCCTTCGTTATCGGCTAAAGCAACCGCCTCTACCCACTTTGACACATAATCCACCGCTACCAAGATGTAGCGGTTCCCGTAAGAACTTTCAAACGGGCCCATGAAATCTATTCCCCATACGTCGAACAATTCAACCTCGAACATAGTGGACATGGGTAGCTCTTGTCGGCGAGATATTGCTCCTCTTCGTTGGCATTGATCACAGAACTTGGCAAATTCATATGAATCTTTGTGGATTGTCGGCCAATAATAACCACACTGTAAGATCTTTTGGGCGGTTCGATTACCCGCATGATGTCCTCCAACTAGGGACGAATGGCAAGCTTGCAAGATGCTTGTCATTTCCGCTTCCGGTACACATCTCCTCACTATGTTGTCAGCACACAACCGGAATAAATACGGCTCATCCCAGAAAAACTTACTTGCATCATGGAGAAACTTCTTTTTCTGGTGGAAGTTCAAATCTTCCGGGATCATGTCACTCACCGCATAATTTGCGAAGTCAGCGTACCAAGGCACCATATCACGTGACGCAGCCATCACCTGCTCATCCGGGAATGCATCATCAATCTCCGGTTCATCTATTACGTTCTCTTCCCTCTCATTCCCTCTCAAGCCTTGACAGATGATCCACTACCTGGTTCTCACACCCTTTTCGATCCTTGACTTCAAAGTCAAATTCCTGCAACAATAGCACCCATCGGATTAGTCGAGGTTTTGCATCCTTTTTGGTCATCAGATACCTCAAGGCTGCATGATCTGTGTGCACCACCACTTTTGTACCAAGTAAGTACGCTCTGAATTTCTCAAAAACATATACAACTGCCAGCAGCTCCTGTTCTGTCACTGTGTAGTTCTTTTGCGCCCCATTCAATGCTTTACTAGCATAATAAATGGGATGGAAAAGTTTGTCTCGCTTTTGTCCCAGAACAGCTCCAAGTGCAACACCACTTGCATCGCACATTATTTCGAACGGTTTGGACCAATCCGGGGCAATTATAATAGGAGCATCCACTAGCTTTTCTTTCAGGCATTCAAACACCCTCAAGCACTCAGCATCAAATACAAATTTCGTCTCCTTTTCAAGCAACTTGCACAATGGGGTAGCAACCTTAGAGAAATCTTTGATGAACCTTCGGTAGAAACCGGCATGACCAAGAAAACCCCTCACACTCTTTACTGAAATGGGTGGAGGTAGTTTCTCGATGACTTCAATCTTGGCTCTATCCACCTCTAGCCCTCTCATAGATATCTTGTGCCCTAATACAATGCCTTATTTCACCATGAAATGGCATTTCTCCCAATTCAGCACGAGGTTTGACTCTTCACACCTTTGCAATGCCTGACCCAGATTAGCCAAGCAATCATCAAATGCATCACCCACTACCGAAAAGTCATCCATGAAGACCTCCAATGTGTTCTCCACCATGTCAGAAAAGATAGACATCATGCATCTTTGGAAGGTTGCAGGAGCATTGCAAAGACCAAAGGGCATGCGTCTGAAAGCAAACGTACCATAGGGACAGGTGAACGTGGTCTTCTCCTGATCTTCCGGGGCGATAGATATTTGGTTGTACCCCGAATATCCATCTAAAAAGCAATACCAACCTCTTCCAGCTAATCTATCCAGCATCTAATCCATAAAGGGCATAGGGAAATGATCACGGAGAGTACAGGAGTTTAGCTTTCGGTAATCCATACAGACTCGCCAGCCCGTGACAGGTCTTAATGGAATCAGCTCATTTTTGTCATTTGCTACCACAGTCATTCCTCCCTTCTTAGGAATACATTGCACTGGGCTTACCCATTTGCTATCAGAGATTGGGTAAACCACTCCAGCATCGAGCCATTTGATGATCTCTTTCTTCACCACCTCTTGCATTGGCGGATTCAGTCTCCGCTGGTGCTCGGTGGTGGGAGTGCAATTTTCTTCTAGCTGTATCTTATGAGTACAAATACCTGGTGGGATGCCAATAATATCTGCAATGGTCCAGCCGATTGCTCTCTTGTGTCTCCTCAGAGTGGATAATAACGCTTCAACTTGAGATTGCACAAGGTCTGTCGCGATGATTACCGGTAAGGTATCTTTGTCACCCAAAAATGCATACTTCAGATGGCCTGGCAATTCTTTCAACTCTAATACTGGTGCTTCCTCAATAGAAGGCTTTGCAGGAGGGATTGGTCTGTTCTTTAAATCGAGATCCAATTTCTTTGGGGCGTAACCATATGACCCCATTCCAACCACCGCATTTACCACTTCCTCATAATCTTCGACGCCATCATCATCGAAATTCATCATAACTGCTGCCAATGTCTCTACAGCAAGTCTCTCTTCAACATAAACGATCACATCAGATTCTGCAACAACATCAATAACCGAGATGACATTCATGTCCCTCGGTTGCTTCATTGATCTGCACACATTAAACTTCACTACCTCGTCATTCAACCTGAAAGTCAACTTGTTGCTCTCCATATCGACCAATACTCTTCCGGTTGCCAAGAAGGGTCGTCCCAAAATAATAGGGACTTCGAAGTCCACTTCGCAGTCCAAAATCACGAAGTCTGCCGGAAATATGAACTTCCCCACCTTCACAAGTACATCATACAAAATACCAACCGGGCGTTTCACGATCTGTCAGCCATCAATAACCTCATAGTCGTCGGTTTGGGGGCTCCTAAGCCCAACTGCCGGTAGATGGCTAACGGCATCAAGTTTATGCTAGCCCCCAAGTCACAAAGAGCCTTGGCAAAGTTAAACTCCCCTATGGTGCAAGGAATAGTAAACGCACCCGGGTCTTCTTTCTTTTGGACCAGCGACCTTGATGAAATGGCGCTACAATGGTGGAGGTTGTCTTCTGGTTCAAAACTTACCGACCTCTTCTTTGTGATCAAGTCCTTCATGAACTTGGCATAATCGGGCATTTGTTCAAGCGCATCCACCAGAGGGATGTTTACTGATACCTGTTTGAGCATGGTCATGAAGTTCAGGAACTTTCTATCATCCACTTTCTTCTTCAGCCGCTGTGGGAAAGGAGGTGGTGGCCGAGGCATCATAGTTGGAAGTTTTTCAACCTCCTTGCTTTTATTTGTGAGCACTTGAGTAGCATCTTCTTCCGCGCCGGGTTTTTCAGCAGACACTTTCACTCCCTCATCCACCATAATTTCAGCATCTATTAACTCATCTTCCTCAGCTACAATATCTTTCTGGGTCTGAATTACTGGATGTGTCTTCGATAATGTGTTACCGCTTCTAGTGGTGATTGCCATACAATTCGCGTCATTTCTCGGGTTTTGAATGGTGTCACTCGGTAATGTTCCAGCTTTCCTTTGATTTAGAGACGCCGAGACTTGACTCATTTGCTGCTCTAACTGCTTGATTGTGGTGGAATGAGAATTCACTAACTGACTCATTGATGTTAATTCAGATTTCATTTCCTTGACTCCGGAGTCAGTAGATTCCACCTTCAACAACATCTTTGCCATCATATTCTCTAATTTGGACGTCCCTGTCTCATTACTAGTTCTTTCTCGGTTACCAGGTGGTACGTACAACCCACCTCTATCAGTGTTATTTTTCCAGTTCCCCTGATCACGATCTCTGTAGCCAGCTTTCTCATGGTAGTTGTCCCTCTGATAGTTCCGACCTTGGTTTCCCTGGCCATTGGCCTGGAAACCCCCAAATAATTTGCCTCCTCATCAGACTCGAACTCTGCTGCTCTACTTTGGGAACTCATAACTTTCACTTTCTCCATATCTACTGACAGTAAATGTTTTGTCAGTAGGTCCATTTGTGTTTTCAGATGGGCCATATCTTGATCCCGCTCTTCCTCTCTCCTGCACTGTTCTGCAGACATACCGGCTGTATGAGTGCTAGCAGCCGTCTCGGTGTCCCGTGTATGCCAAGCCCTGTTGGTTTTAGTGAGCCGGTCCAGAATAGCTGTGGCATCGATGAAAGTGAGACCCATAAACGCTCCACCTGCTGCATTATCTAGTGTCGGCTTGGTAGCTGAATTCAGTTCCCTGTAGAATGTCTGCATTAAGAAATTGTCGGTCAACTGATGGTTAGGGCATTGTGTCAGCTTCTTCTTAAACCGCAACCATGTCTCATGTAACGCCTCATGAGGTTGTTGTCTGAAATTGCTAATTTCATCCCTCAACTGTATCATCCTAGAGGGAGGAAAGAACCTTTCTAGGAAAGCTCCTTTCAACTCTCCCCAAGTTGCGATAGAGTCGGGGGTTAGCTCTGTTAACCATAACACTGCCTCATCAGATAGAGACAGTGGAAACAACCTGAGTCTAATAGCGGTCTGACTTACACCAGGCAATTCGAATGACTTGCAGATACCCACAAAGTTCATTAGGTGTCAGTTTGGATCATCACCAGCCATACCTCGGAATAATCCCTTTAAGTTCAACAGCTGGAGCATTATGCTAGTTATGTTGAACTTAGCCCCGGGCGCTAGTGGAGGAAGAATAATGGCGCCCGTGGCACCAATTCCGTCTAATGCAGTGTCATCCTCTGTATCTTCAGCATTCAAGTGATGCTGATCCTGTTGAGCCTGCTGTTCTGCAGCGAGCCTTGCTGCCTCTGTTTGTTGTGCGGCCATCGTTTGCCTTAGCGTTCTTGCGAGCTCGGGGTCATAGGGTAATATTGGTTCACCCGAGCGTCGGGTACTTGGCATGCACTACTCAGTACCCTGTAAGAAACAAAAACAACAAATAAAAGTAAAATCAGGAAATATGACTAAGAGTCAACTAAACACACAAGACTTAATAAACAACCGTATTCCCTGGCAACGGCGCCAAAATTTGATACGCCCAAATTACAACTCCAATTACGAAGCGTAAGCGATTGTCGTCAAATATAGAACCCAACAGAGGTTGGGGTCGATCCCACAAGGAATAAGGTGAAAATTAAATCGATAGTGAATCAAATGACTAGTAGTCGATAGTTTCCGGTAAATTGGGGGGTGTTGTAGAACAATATTTTAACCAAAGCAAATAATAATGCGCGATTAATAATCAATATGAGAGTGAACTAGGGAAGTGTTCACCATGGCGTCGTAATAATTTCGACTCAAGGCTTGACCGGGTTCTCTCTATATACACATCACGATGTGATTGAATTCATGGTGTCGTCTAAACGTTTCTCAACCAATTAGACAAATTTCCTTTTCAATTCTCTCGAACTTGAAAAGGTAAACTTTATAGTTTCAATCCTAAACATCAAGTAGATTAATCTAGTTACAGCATTAATCATGAGACGAGAGTTGGTAGTCTCGAATCCTTGTAGTTAATCAAATTTCCCGGTTTTAATCTCTTTACTCAAGCAAATTAAACCTAGGTATGTTCTAATGTTTGCAACCACTAGAAAACGTTAGTAAGTGAATGATTAACCACGTGACAACATAAAGATTGAACCCTACACTACCTGGAATCTATATTGCTACTTTTGCCATGGCTCCCACAACCCTAGTTGTGGGAAGTTAGTTACTCATGTTTGCAAAATGAAAGAATGAAGAAATAGTATTCATAATAATAAGAAAGAGTTCTTACAAAAGAGATGAACACAAGCTTCAAGCTTTTCAAGAACAAGAGTCTAAAATCCCAAGAACGTTCAAGAACAAGATGATCAAGAAGAAAAACGTGATTGTGTAGTGTTTTCCTCTCAAATTCTCGCTCAAAATAATCCTAGAACTATTGGGTAATGAACTTGTGATGAATAATAATGAAATAACCTAACTTAGGGTATTTATAGGAGTCCAGGAAATAAACCCAAAAATGTTCGGAATCTGCGTCGCGCGTACTGCCTCAACTTGACGGTCTGGGTGACGGACCGTCGCATGCTTGACGGACCATCACAGTGGCCGTCGCCACTAGGCAGTGTGCTGCCTCATCTTGACGGTCTACTTGACAGACCGTCGCATGCTTGACGGACCGTCACAGTGGCCATCACCACTAGGCAGTGTGCTGCCTCAACTTGACGGTCTACTTGACGGACCGTCACATGTGTGACAGCCCATCATGGTGGCCGTCACTCTTAACCAGTGGCGCTCTTTTGATCGTTTTTCCTTTCTTTTCTACGTTTGTCGCTATTTCCTGCAATTCCAACATAAAACATCAAAAACGACAATGGTTGCTTGCAAACTCACGATTATTCTTAGTTAAAGGAGTCAAATGTGCCGTAGAATGGCGGCACATAAGTCTTCAGGGGTTGTCTTTATATGAGGTTCCAACATTGGTTACACTCGACCAGTATGAACTAGAAGTTCGGTATATGGTGTGCTTCGAGATGGTTAGTTTATATGCTGATGCGGCAGAGCGGTTGATTCGAACCAAAGGGGTGAGTTGAGGGTATATGTAGAAATTCTGTATGTAGATGGTGACTTTGAACCCCAGGCACCTCTTTCTTTTGCCTTCAGTCTATTTTGACTTGATATTCGTAGCATGGTGGACTTTCTCCAGAGGTGAAATTAGTAAGGCACTTTAAAATTCAAATGACATCTGAGTATTGGGAATAGCAGCAGTACTTCTTAGAGTTTGAAGCTTAGTGATGGTTACAGACTTCGTGGTAGGCTTGCCACACTCCTTGCAGGGTCTTGGTTTTGGCTTGGGTCTGTTGGGCAGGTTGCTCTAGTTCATTCGCTTCCAGTTGATTCGGACTTAGATTTGGAAGTTCTCTGTTAACACAAGGTATTCATATATGCCTTTCCTAGCTTTGGTGTGCGGAATTCAGTCGGGTTTAGACGGTTGGTTCAGCTGGTTCAGTTATCGAGTTTGATGTTAGCAAAAGTTTTCGCCCATTGGTTGATGGTCAGTCAAGACTGGTAACTCCAATTTTCTATGATATGCTACGGGTTCTTATCTTGGATGGCAAAGTCTAGTAGACTATAGCTTGGCTTGGAAGGAGTTTGAGAAAAAAGGGTGACTTCATTAGTGATAGAATATAAGCGGGAATTGTGGATCTCCAGTGTGTCAGTTAATGCTTCGAGGGTGGTTTAAGTGTTTGACTTGTATGAAGCTTCCTATTCGTGGTGAAAAAGGTTTCAGTTTAGAATAATAGGGTTTTTATGGATCAGCGAGTTCATGAGTTAGAGTTTTGGTTATTGGCTTTTCTGATAAACTTGGTTGTTGTTTCGAAGATTCGAGTTCTTTGTGTTGGTCGCCTTGCTTCTCTAGTTTCGGTGTTGTGTCGGTGCCTACCAGATTAGATTCTAGAGGCTAAGTTTGGGTTGGCAGACCCTTGGTGTTTTGGAGTTGCATTTGGGTTCTAGCTTGGCTAGTAAGGAGTTTAGGCTGGGTTACTTTTTGTGGTTTTGTTCTGTTGGGTGCCGTCTGGTTGAGGAGGCTACCCGAGTTGTCCGAGAGAGTAGTGCGGGCTTTATATCCGCTGTTTTTAAATCTCTAGTCTTTCCTTCTTTCCTGACTTTCAGAGACAAAAGTCTTTTTAGTAGTGGATGATGTAATGACCCTTCAGGTCATTTACGCATTTTTGCCTTTCTTGTACCGTTAGAGTTTGCCTGTAGAGGCCCCAAGTCATTTATGGCTTGCTGGGACCGATAGTATGGTGCCTGGGTGATTTGTTCGGTCTTTTTGGCCGTTCCTTGTTTTAGAGCTTTAGGCTTTTGAAATCATTGACCTCAGTCAACATTCTTGGTGAACGTGCTTGGAATCTAATTCCTACAGTTCCGTTAGCTCCGGAGCGTGGACGTTTGTCTAGTGGGACCTTTGGTCGGGATCTGGGAGCTTTTCAGCTTGAAATACTCTCTCGTTAGTTGGGCTTGCTTGGTTGACTTTGGTCAACATTTGGGGAAGACGATTTTGGATGAAAATTTTGTCAGCGCTGTTAGCTCTGGAATGCCTAGTTTGTGTTAGTTAGTTGGTTGATTCGGGTCCCGGGTGAGCCAGGCTTATTTTGAATGTTTGGTTGGCGTTAGTTAGTGTTGACTTTGTAATGACCCTTCCGGTCATTTACACATTTTCGCCTTTCTTATACCATTAGAGCTTACTTGTAGCGGCCCAAGTCATTTATGGCTTGTCGGGACCGGTAGTTCGGTGCTCGGGCCGTTTGTTTGGTCTTTATGGTCGTTCCTCATTTTAGAGCTTCAACTTTGGAAATCGTTGACTTCCGTCAACATTCTTGGTAATATCAAAGAATTAAACCAAGGTTCTTGGTCAAAGGAATCCCTTACTCGAAAGTTCGAGTTAAAGAAATGCCTCGTGTAACACTCGCCCGTTTGGAAGATTTAAAGTAACCCGTGCCTTTGGGGTAAGACTAATAATGTCTAATATACTAATAAGGATGTGTTATGAGGTATTATAATCGCAAAATGGTCATATGATAAGCTTTGAAGTCAAGCAAGTTGC
Organism: Jaltomata sinuosa; assembly: GCA_003996215.1. Classification (NCBI taxonomy): domain Eukaryota; kingdom Viridiplantae; phylum Streptophyta; class Magnoliopsida; order Solanales; family Solanaceae; genus Jaltomata; species Jaltomata sinuosa. The sequence continues at coordinate 34,129 of QJPP01003704.1, forward strand.
GAAACAAAAGTCGGAAAAAGTTATTGTAAATTCCTTTAAGGAATTTCTCTTCAAATTTGGGTTAAATGTATTGGGGTGTTTCTCCCTATCTATAAAGAGTTAGTGGGCCCCCAATATACCAAATCGAAGGTCTATGAGTCTAGTTTCCAACACCCTAAACCTTTTGTCCATACGACTTCAGAATAGAGAGATATTCATGTTTTCGTAAGACTGCACAAGCAGACAAGTCAAAGCAGGGCCCACATCCTAAGTCGGTTTGCCTTTGTAAATCAGCTTCTCCTTCGTTTTAAACCCATAAAAACAGACCAAAACCATAGAAAAACAGATACAAACCTTAGAAATAATCCATGGACCTTGATCCTTTCAATTCGGAAGTTTAACGGAAGTTGCTCTACGTCGCGAGCTCATCATCGTTGTACAGTTTTCTCATCATTTTGGCTCCGTTTGTTGCTACTGCAAAGAGGCAGTTCATGGAACTGATATTTTTATGCTATTATCATTTGATTATCGGAAGGTAAGAGTTCTAAATCCTTGACTCATTCTTAATTTGAGCTTTAGAATCAATTCCGAGGAGAACTTATCGTTATCGGAATGTTTGTCGTGTTTTCTTGCCATATATTGTTACAGCTCATGGTGGGTCCTTATAACAGAATGTTTAGCTTGGTATTTCAAAGCTTTTTGTCGAGGTAACCTTCCTCCTATGACCCTCCTTCGTTATTATATGTTCTAGTATTGTTTTATGGATTTCTGAGCCACGAAGTGGTATTTTGGATCTGTGGCTCTGGGCAGCCCCTTTGCCATATTAAATTGGGTTGTTATTGTTGTATGTTGATGGTGTTAATGTGTTTGAGGTACTGGAAGTTGGTGTGATTCTTATTGGAGTCACGAACGATGGTTATTGGATTGAATGACATGAAGTACGCCTTGAATAGTGCCTCGAGAGCTCGTCGCTCCTTGGAGATGTGGTTAACGTATTGTTGTTGGATTTAGCTGCCATTTGTTATTGTTATTCGCCTCATTTTTATGCTTTGGAGTTGGCTGGTCGCGAGTGTGACATTAACACCTTATCAATTATCTATGGCTCGTTCTTGCAGCCTTGTCGATTCTAGCAATTGTTCCATTACCTTGGTTGGTTAGGCTTCATAGAGACGCCTTTGGGACTTCAGTTGAAAGTATTTGTTTTGTGTGATTCAGAGCTTCCTGAAGCTATTCGATTCTGGACGATGCCGTTCCCGCAGCTAGTCATCGGATGACAGGTAGGTTATGGTTTTCCCCTATCTAGACTCTCGTATATAGGCTATAACTGCATTAATTAGCATCCTTGGATGGGTTGTTATAGGTTGGTACCCCAGACCTTGTCCGCCTTTCGTCCGTCAATTTCATACGTTGTTTGTAGTATTCGCATAGTAATGTATATTACCTTTGTGGTCCTGTGTGGCCTTGTATTGACTCTGGAACATAGATGGTGGGCTATTTGAGAATGTCCGCGAGTCCCGGACATAGAGATTATCCTTTTAGGCTGGTTATGTCAGCTGAGTAGCTATTGGGCCTGTGCAGGGCTGATAGGAATTGTTGTGAGCCATTGGGCTACTTTTATATTTGTGTGCGAGCATATCATCCATGAAAAAGGTTCCCCCCCTGCATGTTTTACTACAGTTTTGGCTGTGAGCCACTACTGACAGTTTCCTAAATTTGCATGGCCCTGGGGGGCCGTTTTTGGTACTGTTGTTGATAGAAAAGGGGATTTTTGGATGTTTTCGCCTTGGTTTTATTACTGGTACTAGTCTCTGCGGAGCAGAGCACCAGACTTGATTTTATTACTGATACTAGTCTCTGGGGGGCAGAGAACCAGACTTGATTTTATTACTGATACTAGTCTCTGCGGGGCGGAGCACTAGACTTGATTTACTACAGTTTTAGACTCGGTTACACCCGGGCACCCTTGGAGGGGTTTTTGAGGCATTTTCTACTACTTTAGTCCTGAAAGGGGTCTGGGCATGCATACTTGAGACTGAGTCTCTATCTTGATCCCGGACTTGCTTCCGGATGACATATCTTGATACTGAGCTTTAGTATGGGGTCGGGGACCTCCATGGACCTTGCCGCTCTGGGACTGGGGCTTCGGGCTGCGTGCACCGAAGGGAAGGGTATATGGTGGAGTAGAGGTATACAGGCTGAGTCTTTCCATGGAACCTGCCTGCTGGGCCTGATTGGCACCGGAGGAGGTACATATAGAGGTTCAAAATCATGGCTTGGCAGGTTACATCGAATGGTTCGTGGTAGTTTCTATTTGGTTGCAGCATCCTAGTGCCGGGAGGCAGTGGGTGTGGGCAACTTAGCTTTGTTACTTCAGTTGTGGATGCGGCTATTGGCCTTGGACACCTAGTCCTTGGCTAACCTCTGCAAGAGGCGAGATATTCTAGATTTCAGCAGTGTTCTAGTTAGTACGAGGTTCTTCTACCATGGTTGGACAGAATCAGCGGCGTAAGTTTGAGCTTCAGCCGTGGTGTATGCTTTATGTGGTTAGCTTGTGATTGTTGAGACTAGCGAGACTATTTTGAGCTCTGATGATACGTAGAGACTAGTAATCCCCATTCATTTTCCAAGGATTTGAAAGCTTATTTAATTGATTCCTCCAGAGTTGCTGTTTATGTGGGGTTCCACTGTTGGTTAGACTCGGCCAGCATGGACTAGAATTTTGTTATGATATATGCTTCGAAGTGGTTGGTGTTTGCAGAACCAGTAGAGCGGTTGATTCGAGCCAAAGGAATGAAATCTAGCTTGGCTAGTAAGAAATTAAGGCTTGGTTGTTTTCTTTGGTTCTGTTCTATTGGGTGCCATTCGAACGCGGAGGTTACCCGGGTTGTCCGAGAGAGTAGTACGGGCGTGGTATCTGTTGTTCTTAAATCTCTGGTATTTTCTTCTTTCTTGACTTTCGGGGACGAAAGTCTTTTTAGTAGTGGATGATGTAATGACCCTTCCGGTCATTTACACATTTTCGCCTTTCTTGTACCATTAGAGCTTACTTGTAGCGGCCCAAGTCATTTATGGCTTGTCGGGACCGGTAGTTCGGTGCCCGGGCCGTTTGTTTGGTCTTTATGGCCGTTCCTCATTTTAGAGCTTCAACTTTGGAAATCGTTGACTTCCGTCAAAATTCTTGGTAATATCAAAGAATTAAACCAAGGTTGTTGGTCAAAGGAATCCCTTACTCGAAAGTTCGAGTTAAAGAAATGCCTCGTGTAACACCTCGCCCGTTTGGAAGGTTTAATGTAACCCGTGCCTTTGGGGTAAGACTAATAGTGTCTAATATACTAATAAGGATGTGTTATGAGGTATTATAATCGAAAAATGGTCGTATGATAAGTTTTGAAGTCAAGCAAGTTGCGAAACAAAAGTCGGAAAAAGTTATTGTAAATTCCTTTAAGGAATTTCTCTTCAAATTTTGGTTACATGTCTTGCGGTGTTTCTCCCTATCTATAAAGAGTTAGTGGGCCCCCAATATACCAAATCGAAGGTCTATGAGTCTAGTTTCCAACGCACTAAACCGTTTGTCCATACGACTTCATAATAGAGAGATATTCATGTTTTCGTAAGAATGCACAAGGAGACACGTCAAAGCGGGGCCCACATCCTAAGTCGGTTTGCCTTTATAAATCAGCTTCTCCTTCGTTTTAAACCCATAAGAACAGACCAAAACCATATAAAAACAGATACAAACCTTAGAAATAATCCATGGACCTTGATCCTTTCAATTCGGAAGTTTAACGAAAGTTGCTCTACGTCGCGAGCTCATCATCGTGGTACAATTTTCTCGTCGTTTTGGCTCCGTTTGTTGCTACTGCAAGGAGGCAGTTCATGGAACTGATATTTTTATGCTATTATCATTTGATTATCGGAAGGTAATAGTTCTAAATCCTTGACTCATTCTTAATTTGAGCTTTAGAATCAATTCCGAGGAGAACTTATCGTTATCGGCATGTTTGTCGTGTTTTCTTGCTGTATATTGTTACAGCTCATGGTGGGTACTTATAACAGAATGTTTAGCTTGGTATTTCAAAGCTTTTTGTCGAGGTAACCTTCCTCCTATGACCCTCCTTCATTATTATATGTTCTAGTATTATTTTATGGATTTCTGAGCCACGAAGTGGTATTTTGGATCTGTGGCTCTGGGCAGCCCCTTTGTCATATTAAATTGGTATTGTTGTATGTTGATGGTGTTAAGGTGTTGGAGGTACTGGGAGTTGGTGTGATTCTTATTGGAGTCACGAACGATGGTTATTGGATTGAATGACATGAAGTACGCCTTGAAATAGTGCCTCGGGAGCTCGTCGCTCCTTGGAGATGTGGTTAACGTATTGTTGTTAGATTAAGCTACCATTTGTTATTGTTATTGGCCTCATTTTTATGCTTTGGAGTTGTCTGGTCATGAGTGTGACATTAATACCTTATCAATTGGCTATGGCTCGTTCTTGCAGCCTTGTCGATTCTAGCAATTGTTCCATTACCTTAGTTGGTCAGGCTTCATAGAGACGCCTTTGGGACTTCAGTTGAAAGCATTTGTTTTGTGTGATTCAAAGCTTCCTGGAGCTATTCGAGTTTGGACGATGCCGTTCCCGCAGCTAGTCATCGGATGACAGGTAGGTTATGGTTTTCCCCTATCTAGACTCTGCGTATATAGGCTATAACTGCATCAATTAGCATCCTTGGATGAGTTGTTATAGGTTGGTACCCCAGACCTTGTCCGCCTTTCGTCCGTCTATTTCATACGTTGTTTGTAGTATTCACGTAGTAATGTATATTACCTTTGTGGTCCTGTGTGGCCTTGTATTGACTCTGGAACATAGATGGTGGGCTATTTGGGAATGTCCGCGAGTCCCAGACATAGAGATAATCCTTTTAGGCTGGTTATGTCTGCTGAGTAGCTATTGGGCCTGTGCAGGGCTGATAGGAATTTTTGTGAGCCGTTGGGCTACTTTTATATTTGTGTGCGAGCATATCATCCATGAAAAAGGTTTTCCCCTGCATATTTTACTACAGTTTTGGCTGTGAGCCACTACTGACAGTTTCCTAAATTTGCATGGCCTTGGTGGCCCTTTTTGGTACTGTTGTTGATAGAAAAGGGGATTTTTGGATGTTTTTGCACTGGTTTTATTACTGGTACAAGTCTCTGCGGGGCAGAGAACCAGACTTGATTTTATTACTGATACTAGTCTCTGCGGGGCAAAGAACCAGACTTGATTTTATTACTGATACTAGTCTCTGTGGGGCGGAGCACTAGACTTGATTTACTACAGTTTTAGACCCGATTACGCCCGGGCACCCTTGGAGGGGTTTTTGAGGCATTTTCTACTATTTTAGTCCTGGATGGGGTCTGGGCATGCATACTTGAGACTGGGTCTCTATCTTGATCCCGGACTTGCTTTCGGATTACATGTCTTGATACTGAGCTTTAGTATGGGGTCGGGGACCTCCATGGACCTTGTCGCTCTGGGCCTGGGGCTTCGGGCTGCGTGCGCCAGAAGGAAGGGTATACAGTGGAGTAGAGGTATACAGGCTGAGTCTTTCCATAGAACCTGTCTGCTGGGCCTGATTGGCACCGGAGGAGGTACATACAGAGGTTCTATTTCACATCATATCATATCATGCATTGGATTCCACCCTTGTTTGTTGTGTGTTCAGTGTACGCTATGGTAGTATGGGATGCCGGAGGGTTTGTTTTCACTTGATTGTGTTCCTCGGTTGTAGGCCTGAGAACTTCCGGTGTTGGTTTTGTACCACTTTTTCTATTTTTAGGCCATTTAGAGTTGAAAGTGTAACTTGGGTCAGCTTTCGATGATCGGAGCGTCAGATTCAAAATCTGACGATTCCATCAGCTTCAAAATGATGAGTTTGGGTTAGTTTGGTGGTTGGTTCGAGTACCGGGTGAGCCGAGCTCATTTTGGCTAGTTGGTTGGTTTTAGTTAGCATTGACTTGAGACAACATTTCTCCGAAATGACCTCGTATGGAAGCTTCATCAATTTTGTTGAGTCTGAAACATTGTTTCCACTCTGTTAGCGTTATTGGTATTTGAATATCAGTTTCTGATTGTGCCCAGAATGCCCTGTTGGATTTCTAAAAAGTTGCAGATTTTGTTGCAGGCTAGTCCTTCAGCACCAATGGCGCCAGCCTAGCGCGATCGCGCTCAGGCATATTTTGCCAGCCCAGTGTGATTGCGCTGTGGTAGCGCGATGACGTGTTGGCGCCTGGCCCTCCTTGAGAGCGATGGCGCTGGTTTAGCATGATAGCGTTGACCAACGACCATCAGCTATATAATTTTTGGCATTTCGATTTTCCAGCCTTATTTCTTCATCCTTCCAAGTCTAAAACTCATTTTCCTCTCCACCAAGTTGCTCTAAACAGCTCCTAGACTTGGAATTTCATTATATTGAAGAGAAAATCTTGCTCCCTTAATTGGTTTGGTAAGTATTCCTCCCCAATCTTTTCCATTCTTCCTCCATTGTTGAACCTCCATGGTTATCATCCTAAAAGCTTGGTTTTTTTGAAGAATCTGCCTCCTTGGAGTTGCATGTCTCGTAAATTCCATGATTTCAGTTCCTTAGCATTGTGCTCTCATTGTGGTAAGCCTTCCTTGCTCAATTCCCGCTTTTTGTTCCTAAAATTCCAACTTTAAGCCCTCTCTTGAGCGGGCTATTTGGGGCCTTTTCCCTTAGCCAAAATTGCTCATTTTTGGAGCATATCTTCTTGGTACCATTGTGGACATCGTTCTTCTTTTCATTTTTGGTTTTGGGTTGCGGGGTCCGCGAGCCCGCTGGTGACCCGAATTTAGCTTGACTATTCTTATAGAGATATGGGTATTGTTAGACTCATTTTAATGTGTTAATTATATTTTTGATAGTTTGATTATCGTTTAGGGTTTATCGGAGCGATTCGGGCTTGGATATCATTGTCCTAGCAGCTTGTCATCGAACGACAGGTAGGTTACGGTTTAAACCCTTTAGACTTCACATATATAGGATAAAATTGTACTAATGGGCATCCTTGGGTTAGGTTTACTAGGTTGGTACCACAGACCTTGACCGCTTATTCATGTCCGGTTACTTTTCTTCCTCCGATGTTTGTTGTATTTGTTTTATACACTCGATTTACCCTTATGGTCTTGTGTGGCCTTATCTAGACTCTGGAATATAGATGATGGGATATTAGGAATGTCTGTGAGTCCCGAACATCGTTAATACTATTATAGAGCTGGCTATCTGTGCTGTAGAACGACTGGAGCTTGTTCAGGGCCGATAGGTTGGTTGTGAGCCGTTGGGCTATTGATTGTGATTGAGCATGCCACTATCATGCATATAAAAGGATTTTCTTCATGATTTTACTATGGTTTTGGCTTTAGGCCTTCTATTGATGATTTCTAAATCTTGCATGGCCAGTGGGGCCCATTTTTGGTAAAATTGACTATAAAATGGTTTGGTATCATCTTAATATATCTTCTTGGGGTAAAAAAGGTTAAAAGGAAGATTGTTACATTTTCCTATTATATGTTAGACCCGGTTGGACCGAGGTGCTAGATTGACCATGTCATGGATGAGAAATGATATTAGATTCGATAAAGCTAAGCATCAGACTTGATTTAGTACTATTTTAGACCCGGATATGCCCGAGCACCCTTGAAGGGGGTTTATGAGACTTATTTCATTAATTTAGACCTAGATAGAGTTCAAGCATGCATTTTAAGCATTTGAGTACTAGTTTGGATGCGGTGGCACTCCGAACTAATATTTGAGGTTAGAGTGTAGTATATGGTCTACGAGTAGACCTCCATGGACCCTGTCATTCCGGATCAAGTGCTACGGGCAAAAGGGTGATTGAGGTTAGGGGTGTACGATGGAGTAGATGTACTTGGGAGAAGTCCTTCCATGGATCCCGCCTTTGTTGGACCTTTGGGGCACCGGAGGGGGTAACATACTGACACTGTGGTTGCACTTAGTTTGGCATATCATATCATATCATTCATTGTGTGAGGTTTCACCCTTGTTTGCTGTTTGTTGAGTGTACACTCCAGTTGTATAGGCAACCGGAGGGTTTGTTTTCACTTGATTGCATTCCTTGGTTGTATGGGCGGCCGGGGGACTGTAGGTAGACGTTTGTTATTTTATCGCTATACTATACCCTATCATGGTTACATATGTGAGATTGGATACTGGAAAATTGTTAGTTCCTGGCTTGAGTTTGGCATGATTAAGTTGGTTATTTATTTTTGTTTTTCCTAGCATGCCTATCTTTATTCTCCTCCTCCCTCCTCTTTTACTTGAGGTTACCGATATACCGTCCACTTCTAAACTTACTATTTACTGTTATTGTGAGGATCCCAGGTGCGCCATTTCTTACTTTCACCTACGCCTGTTGTGTATAGATTCTACTTGCTAGCCTTGTATGTTGCTTTCTGCTATCTTCTCTTTAGGCTAGTTTCCGTGTACTTATTCATTGCCTTCTGTGACTATCTGTTTCTATTCTGTTCATTACTGCTCTTTTATCTTATATGTACCGAGTTGGCCTATGATACCTACTGGGTACCGGTTGCTTTGCAATTGGTGCTCATACTACACTCTACATCTTCTGGTGCAGATCCTAGTGTGGGACATCGCCGCTAGATCGTTGTGAGTCGTGCTTGGAGAATTTGGACTATCCAGACTGAGGGTGAGCTCTTGGCAATCAGAGCTTAGCTTTTAGTTTATCTTTTGCTTTATGTACTCTATCACTACTCAGAGACATTGGTGTATATATTATTTTAGATCCTTTCATACTCCTTATATGTAGAACTGGCTCTATACTATGATACCAGGTTTTGGATTTGGTTTAGCTGTCGCATATGTATGTATATATTCATGTTGTCTATTTTCTTCATCTTGTTCCCTTGCTTCTGCTTATTATACTGTTTTCCGCTTAAATTGTTGGATAGTAGCCCATTACTGATCATTCCAGGCTACGGGAATTGGTTCGCCTACTGGGGAGTTGTAGGTGCCATCATGACTGAGAAATCGGATCGTGACAGCTTTCTCCGAATGAATTATACTGTACACAATACAAATTTAAATATAAATATTCATATCGAACATCAATGAAAAATAAATCTTATTTTATGGAATAAAAGTTGCTATCACGAGATGATATAACAAAAGTGTAAAATGTAAATATTTAATTTTAATTAAAGGAACAAGTCCAAAATCAGGGAAAAACTCGTGGTTGCCACCGCCTACCTATATATAAATTTTAAATATTTTAAGTTATTTTTCCATAATTTTTAAATAATATATGTTATTCTCTTTAGTCCTAATTTATGTGGCGCCGAAGAAATTTTGAGAGTCAATTAAATTTTTATTTATAGTTTTTAGATATATTAAATTATTAATTATTGTGATCTATAGTATCTCCTACATAATTTTAAGTAATATATGTTACTCCCTTTGCTCTAATTTATGTGGCATTGATAGAATTTTAAGAGTCAGCCAATTTTTTTTATTTCGCAAATATTTTAAGTTGTTAATTATTGTGATTTATAGTATTTTTTATATTAAAAGAAAATTTAAAGCTTATATATCTAAATTTAGAATTAAAATTTATAAGTTTGAATCTCAAAATTCTAACTATACCACCACGTAAACAAAAATTATATTTAAGTTTTATTTTTAACTTTTTAATTAAATTAAAGAATACAAAGAGATTATCAATGAATTCTATTGACAATTCTTTAATTCTAACTTTTCACATGACATTCTACATATCTTTAGTTTAAGATTAGAAGATTTAAAAGTTTTTTCTACCTTCTTAAATTTTGTCCCAAGTTAAAATCAGATAAATAAATTAAAACAAAGAAAATATTTAAAAGTTTATTCTTTTCTACTTTCTTAAATTTTGTCCCAAGTTAAAATCAAATAAATAAATTAAAACAAAGAAAATATTTAAAAGTTTTTTCTACTTTCTTAAATTTCACCTCAAGATAAAATTAAATAAATAAATTAAAATAAAGAAAATATTTAAAATAAAAATAAATTAAAATATTATCTAGCATTATATATAAATTACCTAAGATTAAGAATTAAATAACCCAAAAAGTATGACCCATGCATTTAAGAGCACTATTGTTCTGGGCCCCATTATCTAAGATTAAGACTAAAGTAGTTGTCCGTGTGTAAACCAAAAAAATAACACAGCCCGCGCAGAGGTTCGAACCCAACACCTTCTACACAGAATAGGAAGGCTTAACCACTCTTGCAGAAGTAGGCAAGATGACCTTTTCGTGCTTCTGCATGCTTCTTTTTATTAGAATATATATATAAAGAACTGAAGTACTTTTTATTGAGCCAAAGGACATTGGTACCTTCTTGCTTTGTCTTTTTCCCATCTGTGGACGATACAAGAAATCAGATCCTAGCCCTTGCTATCGCTGTTGAACATTACTAACAATTATCAAATTATACTTTGCACTATATAATTGGACGATACATAGAAACCCTAATTTCTATCATGTATTTTCTCATTAATTTTTTGTATATTTATATGATTTACTTATCAAATCTACAATTTATATATATATATATATATATATATATATATATATATTATTATTATTATTATTATTATTATTATCGAACTCACAACCTTCAGGTTAAAAGTGAGGGGTGCTTACCATTCGAGAAACTCCTTCTTGTCTAATTATATTACATGATAGTAACGAGAATGTCGCTGGAATATAAATGACCCATGCACATTGGTTGAAGAATAAGCTATTGTTTTCTTATATGGTTTTGGATAATTTTCACTTCATGAGCTAGTTTTTATATGAAGTTAGGACAAAATATAAAAAATATAATATTAAAGTTAGACTCAACCTTAATTTTTATTTTACTCAATGTTGACTCCCACCAACTCGGAACATGCCAGGTCGGGTGTTAGTGATGAGAAACACAACCATTGAAACTCAAGCACAATGAAAGAGAAGAAGATGAACACAGAGAATGAAGAAGATAATTTCCTTCGTATGAAAACTCAAAAAATATCTCATTTCATACCTTTATTACAATAATTACTCCTATTTATATAATGACTAACTAACCGACTAACAAACTATAACTAATGCTTACTAATTACACATAGTTAATTTATCCAGTTGGACATGCCAATTGTCTTTAACACTCCCTCTCAAGTTGAGAGATGAAATACATTCTTTATTCACAGCTTGCCAAACAGATCATGTTGTGGTATGCACAGACCCTTAGTAAGCAAATCAGTTGGCTACTCATTGGTTCCAATATGTTGTGTTTGTATCTTCCCTTCTTGAATTTTCTCTCTAACAAAATAATAATCAATGTCAAAGTATTTAGTCCTCTCATGAAATATAGAATGTGTTACAATCTGAATTGTAGCTTAGCTATCATACTATAGCAAAGTTAATTCCACAATGTTCACTCATAGTTCTTCAAAGAATCCAACCAACCAAGTGACTTCTGCAACTGTGGCTGTCATGCTTTTGAAATCAGCCTCAGAAGAAATCTTAGATACAGTTCCCTGGTTCTTTGACTTCCAAAGAAACTAATGCATCTCCAAACTTTACAATGTATCCTGTAACTGATTTCCTAGTTTCCACCGCTACTAAAAATTATTTGAAAATTGAGTGTCAAAATCGATGGACAGGGTTGGTATATTTATGTCACGACCTGATTTCTCAGGTCATGATGGCACCTACAACCTCTCCAGTAGGCGAATCAATCCCTGTAGCCCAAAACGGTTAGTAATGGGCTACTACCTAACCAGTACGCACAATAAGCAGAAATAAGTAAAAGCAGATATAAGATAAAAACAACGCGAAAGCAAATAACTTGAAATATATATACACAAGGAAACTACACCAATCCCAAGACTTGGTATCGATAGTACATAAGCTTCTAATAGAATACAAGTGCTAGAAGTAACAAAATAAGATATACAACTGTCTTCCAAAGTACAAAGAGTAACAGTGCCAAAAGATGAGATGTGGTCAAGCCCCGATCGTCAAGCGCTCAGCCTAGTCTTAAATATCCAAAAGCTCCACGAGTCTCCATGCGATCAATGACAAAGGCTCACACTAATATCTGCATTAAAAAGATGCAGAAGTGTAGTATGAGCACCAATTGCTAAGTAACGGGTACCCAGTAGGCATCATCGGCCGACGCATAAAAGACATAAAAATAGTAACATAGTAGAATACAAAGAAACAATCACTGAAGCAATATAGAAAGCATAAGGGAACAACACGGAAAGTAGTCAAACAAGAATTACAAGCATATAATGCTAGCATAGAAGATATACATAACACAGAAACACAGGTGAAAGAAAGAAGAACCCACCTGGAATTATTGCAATAATAGTATATATAAAGAGAGAGTTTAAGGAGAATGGCGGTGTACCGGTAACCGCAAGTTAACAAGAGAAAGAAGAGAGTCAATTAACGTACTCAACTAGAAGCAATAAACTTAACAAAATCGTACTTGATGTGACGCCATTTTACGTCACTTTCGACTCCTTTTTACTAAGAACAATCGTGCGTTTTCAAGCAACCGTTGTTGTTTTTGATGTTTTTATGTTGTATTTGTAGGAAATGGAAACAAACACGGAAACAGACGGAAATACGAGAAAAAGAGGATTCTGCCTAAGAGTGACGGCCTGAGTGACGGTCCGTCACACATGTGACGGTCCGTCACAGAGACCGTCGCATGGAGGCAGCAAAGGAGGTGGCACCACTGGTTAACAGTGACGGTCCAGGCGACGGTCCGTCACAGGCTTGATGGTCCGTCAGCCTGGCCGTCAAGTTAAGGCAGTAGCTTCAAGCGGCTGCCCGCGTTTTGGGGATTCCTAGCCCGTTTTGGATTTGGCTTCTATTACTCCTATAAATACCCTATGATAGGTTTATTTTAATGATGATTCACCCATTAGTTTAAAACACGTTTTAGTTGTTTTTGAGATCAAACAACACGGTTCATTGGTATTGAACTCGTGTTCTTGATTCGTTCGTGAGTTCTTGGTTTTTCTTGTTCTTGAATATTGGAAGATTGATTGTGTCATTATATTGTAAGACTTTTCTTCCTTTTATTATGAATACAACTATTTTCTCTTCTTCTTCGAGCATGAGTAACTAAAACTCCCGCAACTAGGGTTGTGGGAGCCATGGCTAAAGTAGCGATATAGATTCCGGGTAGCGACGGGTTCAATTTACATGTAGTCATGTTGTTAATCTTACTTTATGTCACGTTTTCTAGTGGTTGCAAATATTAGAACATGCCTAGGTTTAATTTGCTTGAGTAAAGAGATTAATATCGGGAAACTTGATTAACAACAAGGATTCGAGACTACCAACTCTCGTCTAATGATTAATGCCGTAACTGGATTAAGCTACTTGATGTTAGGATTGAAAGCTAAAAGCACATCTTTTCGAGGTCGAGAGAATAGAAAAGGAAATTTGTTTATTTGGTCGAGAGACGTTTAGACGATACAATTGACGCAATCACATCGTGACACGCATATAGAAAGAACCCGGTTAAGCCTAGAATCGACATTGTTACAACGCCATGGTGAACACGTCCCTAGTTCATTCTCTCCTACTGATTATTTCTCTTACATTATTGTTGCTTTTGTTTACGATTTGTTCACAAAACCCCCCCCTTTTATTTATCGGAAACAATTGATCACTAGTCATCTACTTCACTAAAGTCTTAATCTTCACCATATTCTCTGTGGGATTCGACCCCAACCTTTGTTTGGGTTCTTTACTTGACAACGATCGCTTACGCTTCTTAAACAGAGGTGTAGTTTGAGCGTTATCAAAAAGTGACGCCGTTGCCGGGGAATACGGTTTTTGATTAAGTCTAGTGTGTTTATTTGACTCTTAGCCATAATTTCCTGCTTTACGTTTATTTGTTGTTTTTGTTTCTGATAGGGTACAGATTTGTGCATGCCAAGTACCCGAAGCTCGGGTGAATCAACAGTACCTTACGACCCCGAGCTTGCGAGAACATTAAGGCAGAATATGGCCGCACAAAACGAGGTAGCAAGGATCGCTGCAGAACTGCAGGCCCAACAAAATCTGAATGCTGGTGGTCTGCTGGATGATGTCGCACGGAATGATGAGGATCTCGATCTAGATAGAGCTGGCACTACGGGCGCCATTGTTGTTCCACCGCTACCGCCCGGAGCAAAGTTCAATATCACTAGCACGATGATTCAGTTGCTGAATTTGAGAGGTGTATTCCGTGGTGCCGCTGGTGATGATCCAAACCAGCACTTAATGAACTTCGTGGGGATCTGCAAATCATTTGAGTTGCCAGGCGTGAGTCAGACAGCGATCAGGCTCAGGTTGTTTCCATTGTCTCTGTCTGATGAGGCAGCATTGTGGTTAACTGAGCTGACTCCCGACTCTATCGCAACGTGGGGAGAGTTGAGAGGAGCTTTCCTAGAAAGGTTCTTTCCTCCCTCTCGGATGATACAGTTGAGGGACGAGATTAGCAACTTCAGGCAGCAACCGCACGAAGCACTGCACGAGACTTGGTTGCGTTTCAAAAAAAAGATAACCCAATGCCCGAACCATCAGTTGACCGATAACTTCTTGATGCAAACGTTCTACCGGGCACTGAATTCGGCTACCAAGCCGACGTTAGACAACGCAGCAGGTGGTGCATTCATGGGTCTCACCTTTGTTGAGGCCACAACTACTTTGGACAGGCTCACCAGAACCAACAGGGCCTGGCATACACAAGATTCAGAGGTTGCAGCTAGCACCTATACCGTTGGTATGTCAGCAGAGCAGCGTAGGAAAGAGGAGGAGCGCGACCAAGACATGGCGCATCTGAAAACACAGTTGGACCTACTGACCAAGCACTTGTTCTCAGGAGGTATAGAGAAGGTACAAGCTGTGGGTTCCCAAGGTACCGAGACTGAGGAGGCAAATTACTTGGGGGGGTTCCAGGCCAATGGCCAGGGAAACCAAGGTCGGAATTATCAGCGAGACAACCACTATGAGAAAAGTGGTTACAAAGATCGCGACCAAGGAAACTGGAGGAACAACACCGATAGAGGTGGGTTGTATATACCACCTGGTAATCGGGATAAAACTGGCAGCGAAGCTGAGATGTCCAAACTTGAGAACATGATGGCGAAGATGCTGCTGAAGGTGGAATCAACTGACTCTGGGGTAAAGGCAATGCAGACTGAATTATCAACATTGAGTCAAGTAGTGGAGTCACACTCAACCGCGATCAAGCAACTAAAGCAGCAAGTGGGTCACATCTCGGCATCTCTAAACCCAAGGAAAATGGGTACCTTGCCGAGCGACACCACTCATCCGAGGAATGACGCAAGCTGTATGGCGATCATGACCAGAAGCGGTAGAACGTTACCGGAATCACATCCGGTAGTTCAAACTCAAGGTAATGTTGCGGATGATGAAGAGGCGGTAGAGGAGGAAACTCCAAAGCCCACGGAGAAACGCAAGGAAGCTGAAAAGCTTCCAACTATGATGTTTCGACACCCACCTCCTTTCCCCCAGCGGTTGAAGAAGAAAGCTGACGATGGTAAGTTCCTGAACTTCATGACCATGCTGAAGCAAATTTCAATAAACATACCATTGGTGGAAGCGCTGGAATAAATGCCCGGTTATGCCAAGTTCATGAAGGACATGATTACAAAGAAGAGGTCGGTAAGTTTTGAACCGGAAGACAACCTCCATCACTGCAGCACTATCTCTTCAAGGTCGTTAGTTGAAAAGAAGGATGATCCAGGTGCATTCACTGTTCTATGTACTATCGGGAAGCTCAACTTCGGAAGAGCTATGTGTGATCTTGGTGCTAGTATAAATTTGATGCCGCTAGCAGTGTATAACAAATTGGGTTTGGGAGCTCCTAACCCAATGTCCATGAGAGTGATGATGGCTGACCGTTCGGTAAAGCGACCCGTAGGGATATTGTCTGATGTGCTAGTAAAGATCGGTAAGCTTATCTTCCCAGCTGACTTTGTGATCTTGGATTGCGAAGTGGATTTCGAAGTTCCTATAATCTTGGGACGACCATTGCTAGCCACAGCAAGAGCCTTGGTTGACATGGAGAAAAACGAACTGACCTTCAGGCTGAACAATGAAATGGTCAAGTTCGATGTGTCCAGAGTAATGAAGCAACCAAGTGACATGAGGGTGGTCGCGGTCATCAATGCCATTGAGGAAGGCCCTACGGAAGCATATCTTGAGGAGAAGGGTTTTGTTGAAACCCGAGCTGTTATGAGAGTACAGTCGCGATTGCAAGAGGATGAGCAGGTGAAGGAAAGCGGTGTAAATAAATCAAGAAAACGAAAACACCGCAAGAGAATCTGCAAAGAAAGAGCAAAGAAGTTGTCGCGACTAGCGATGGAGCCCAAAGAGGAAGCTGGAACGCCACACTCCATCGAGTTTTCCTGCTTTGGAGACCCTGGCGGTCTCCAACATCATTCCAGGATCTGAGTCACATCGACTTCACAGGTATTCCTTTATTCTCACAGTGTTTAATTTTCATATGTATGCATTGGGGACAATGCATGAGTCTAAGTTGAGGGTGTGGGGAAACCTGTGAGTCACCACCGAGGGTTTTTGTTGCCGAGTTCTTTTCCCTTCGGTGTGCTATCTAGTAGAACCGGCATGTTTAGGTTGTTATTTTAAAATTTTTTTTTAGTCGTTTTACTAGTGTCTACGCAAGCATGACATTTTTCTTGTCTAAAAATGAGGCCCCTTTAAAAAATTTCTGGTTTGTACTTATGGTGAAACAATTGACTGTCTGGATCTTTGAATGTCATTGTGTGATTATGATTAGAATGAGTATGCTTAAGCCAAGCGGTTGTTTGATAGTTGGTAGCGATATAGTTTCTTGGTGCCAAGAGTGTGTGAGCGTAGTTTGTATAAATTCTTACTCTGTGCATGCATCTAGAACTTGCCCATTCTATTTTGTTAAGTTTGAAGTTTGGTTGCTTAGGAAAGGATCACAGGCTTTTTTTTGTGCATTCCACTTAACCTATAAGACCGTCCAAGTGCAAATACTCCCTTTGATCCCTGTTTGAGCCATAATTGACCTTGTTCTTTCAATAACCTGTCACCGTTCCTGTTTAACTTTGAATCCCTATTTTGGCCTTGGTCCTTCCTTGGACATCGTGCACCTCGACTCAGGCTAAGTTGAGGGTGGCTACTATAGAGGTAAACCCTGTTTTGGCCCTGGTCCTTCCATGGACATTGTGCACCTCAACCCAGGCAATCAGCCTAAGTTGAGGGTGGCTACTACAGAGGTGAATGATAAGAAAAAGAGGATAGTGAAGATTGGTTGTGAATAGAGTGAAAATCCGGGTGTGTGCCTAAGAAAAGAAAATAAAAAGAGATGAAAAATATCGAAAAAGTAATAAAAAGAATTCTCAAAATAAAGAGGCCGCACCTGTAGCTAGAGAGAAGGAAACAAAAAGGAGAATAAGGATGGACAAAGTAAAGTATGTGGTAATAAGACGTCGGTAGTTCCAAGGAGGGCTTAGTCACTAACCCCTAAATATATCCTACCTGCACCTGAAGCCTCATTACAAGCCAATACAAGTCCTGTAGTGATCCTGAGCGGCTTTCTGAAGAACCAAAATAGAATAGTAAGGGCAAGCCTATTGTATCGCATGTGCATTGTTTTAAATCGTTTGTGAGTGTGAGCGCTTACCTAGTCCCAAATTTTGTGTGTGGGATTTCTTTGTGATGAGGGCACCAAGATGTCTATATTGTCTATTGATTGTTAGGATAGCTGCGTGTGTGTATGCATAATATTCTATCATATCGGAATGACATGTTTGGATCCTTGCAAGTTAGTGTTTCATACATCTATGTGCTACGAGGGAGCTTGATTTAATGAACTAATGAATGACCATGAGTTGCTATAGACATGAGTTTGTTTCTTAGTTGAGTCGTAGTATTGTTTTTATGTCATGTTGCTTGAGGACAAGCGAACGTTTTAAGTTGAGGGTGTTGATGTGACGCTAATTTACGTCACTTTCGACTCTTTTTTACTAAGAACAATCGTACGTTTTCAAGCAACCGTTGTTGTTTTTGATGTTTTTATGTTGTATTTGTAGGAAATGGAAACAAACACGGAAACGGACGGAAATACGAGAAAAAGAGGATTCTGCCTAAGAGTGACGGCCTGAGTGACGGTCCGTCACACATGTGACGGTCCGTCACAGAGACCGTCGCATGGAGGCAGCAAAGGAGGTGGCACCACTGGTTAACAGTGACGGTCCAGGCGACGGTCCGTCACAGGCTTGATGGTCCGTCAGCCTGGCCGTCAAGTTAAGGCAGTAGCTTCAAGCGGCTGCCCGCGTTTTGGGGATTCCTAGCCCGTTTTGGATTTGGCTTCTATTACTCCTATAAATACCCTATGATAGGTTTATTTTAATGATGATTCACCCATTAGTTTAAAACACGTTTTAGTTGTTTTTGAGATCAAACAACACGGTTCATTGGTATTGAACTCGTGTTCTTGATTCATTCGTGAGTTCTTGGTTTTTCTTGTTCTTGAATATTGGAAGATTAATTGTGTCATTATATTGTAAGACTTTTCTTCCTTTTATTATGAATACAACTATTTTCTCTTCTTCTTCGAGCATGAGTAACTAAAACTCCCGCAACTAGGGTTGTGGGAGCCATGGCTAAAGTAGCGATATAGATTCCAGGTAGCGACGGGTTCAATTTACATGTAGTCACGTTGTTAATCTTACTTTATGTCACGTTTTCTAGTGGTTGCAAACATTAGAACATGCCTAGGTTTAATTTGCTTGAGTAAAGAGATTAATACCGGGAAACTTGATTAACAACAAGGATTCGAGACTACCAACTCTCGTCTAATGATTAATGCCGTAACTGGATTAAGCTACTTGATGTTAGGATTGAAAGCTAAAAGCACATCTTTTCGAGGTCGAGAGAATAGAAAAGAAAATTTGTTTATTTGGTCAAGAGACATTTAGACGATACAATTGACGCAATCACATCGTGACACGCATATAGAAAGAACCCGGTTAAGCCTAGAATCGACATTGTTACAACGCCATGGTGAACACGTCCCTAGTTCATTCTCTCCTACTGATTATTTCTCTTACATTATTGTTGCTTTTGTTTACGATTTGTTCACAAAACCCCCCCCTTTTTATTTATCGAAAACAATTGATCACTAGTCATCTACTTCACTAAAGTCTTAATCTTCACCATATTCTCTGTGGGATTCGACCCCAACCTTTGTTTGGGTTCTTTACTTGACAACGATCGCTTACGCTTCTTAAACAGAGGTGTAGTTTGAGCGTTATCAGTACTAAAAACCCAACTTCAAGATAAGCATAGACATCAAAACAATCTCTCAAGTGCAACCCTAGGATGGAGTAACTAAGCCACAATGAACCGAGATCCACTAATCAATAACCACGATAGAGAATAGAATTTGATAACCCACAACCGCTCAGAAGGCCACAAAAATAGTGCCTCAACAATATAAGACTCACTAGCCCCTCAATAAAAACAGTCCAAAAACCAGGCCTCAACAGGCTAGAACCACTAATCCATCAATAACCAAAGGCCATAATAAGCTCTACAGCATGAAAGGAGTAATATAATCTACCTACAGTCCCAACGGCCGCCCATACAACTGAGGAACACAATCAAGTGAAAACAAACCCTCCGACCGCCCATATAACCAAAGCATACACTGAGCACACAACAAACAAGGGTGGAGTTTGAAATGATATATGCATGAGCCAATGTGATAGTAGTGCCATATGTTACCCCTTCTGGTACCTAGAAGGCCCAATAGAGGCAGGATTCATGAAAGAAATTCTCCCGAGTACCTCAACTCTGTCATACACCCCTCCTCCTGGCACACTCGTCGGCCCATAGCCATTGGTCCAGGAATGACAGAGTCCATGGAGGTCTACCAGTAGACCACATACTAAAACTGTGAAATCTCAAGTACAACTACCGTAGTGTATCTGGATCTAGATCAACAATCAAAATCTTGTAATACGTGCCCAGAATTAAACCGGATCTAAAACAATAACAGTGATCTCAAAACCCTCATAAAGGGTGCCTGTAATGTATCTGGGTCTAAACCAATAATCAAGTCTGAAAATCCCCTAAATAGGGTGCTCGACACATGTTTGGGTCTAAATCTGTACAAAAATCATGTCTATCACTACGACCTAGCTGAGCCTAGTATCAGTATGAATACCAGTGGTAAAATCATCATAATATCCTCTATACTCCAAGAGGTTTCATAAGAGGCTACAGGATCAGATGGTTTAGGCCCCTAGGGCTCCAGCACCACAGGCCATATGCGGTGCACAGGGGCTCACAAACATTCCTATCGGCCCTGCACAGGCACAATCAGGTCTACAGAACAGATAACCAGCCTAAAGTAATATCACGATGTCCGGGACTCACGAACATTCTCAATATCCCACCTATTGTGGTCCAGAGGCATATACAAGGCCACTCGGGGCCGTAAGGGTAAATATTATAACATTACAATGAATACTACAAAAAACACATGAATAAATGGACAGAAGAGGCGGACAAGGTCTGAGGGTACCAACCTAGAAAACCAACCCAATCAGGCTAATTAATACAATTATAGCCTATATACGCATAGTGTAGGTAGGGAAACCCATAACCTACCTGTCGTTCAATGACTAGCTGCTGAAACAGCGTGGCCCAAGCTCGAACTGCTATGGGAAGCCCCAATTCATGAAAATACTATCAACACAATAATCTATGCGTCAAAACAAAAAAAACAACACTCATAATGTTAGAAACATAACCGGGTCAAAATCCGAGTCACAAGCAGGCCCGTGGGCCTCGTGACCCGAAGCCAAAAATGAAAAACACCCATGTGTTTATCACATTCCCAGGAGAATGCTCAAAGTTTGAGCAGAAATAGAACATTAATGGAGCTCAAAAAGTCCCTCAATGAAAGAATTAAAAAGGGAAAACAATGGAGGAAAACAAAAATTAGAGAGAGAAATTACCCGATTTAGAGACTAATAATCGCTCAAGGATCAACAATAAACTCCCCCCCAAGCTTTTGGGTTGATCAAAGGAATTTAATGGAGGTATTTGGAGCTCAAACCATGGAGAAAATGTCTTTGGATGTTGGAGGAAAATGCTGGAAATGAGGGCTGGCCAACTCTTTAAAGCTGCCCGCACAGGCGCAGGTGCGCCCAAGACAACGCAGGTGCACTGGTGCAATGGCACCCAGGCAGGCGCAGGTGCGCAGGTGCAACGACACCAAGGCAGGCGCAGGTACGCCCCAACAGCAACAACAACATGCCAAGGCAGATTTTTCAAGTGGTAGGCCTCTAGGAACGCATCCCGGGTCCCGCGAAATCACGATGTTGGCAGATCTTTGGAGGTTGAAATCTAGCTTGGCTAGTAAGAAATTAAGGCTTGGTTGTTTTCTTTGGTTCTGTTCTATTGGGTGCCAATCGAACGCGGAGGTTACCCGGGTTGTCCGAGAGAGTAGTACGGGCGTGGTATGTGTTGTTCTTAAATCTCTGGTATTTTCTTCTTTCTTGACTTTCGGGGACGAAAGTCTTTTTAGTAGTGGATGATGTAATGACCCTTCCGGTCATTTACACATTTTCGCCTTTCTTGTACCATTAGAGCTTACTTGTAGCGGCCCAAGTCATTTATGGCTTGTCGGGACCGGTAGTTCGGTGCCCGGGCCGTTTGTTTGGTCTTTATGGCCGTTCCTCATTTTAGAGCTTCAACTTTGGAAATCGTTGACTTCCGTCAAAATTCTTGGTAATATCAAAGAATTAAACCAAGGTTCTTGGTCAAAGGAATCCCTTACTCGAAAGTTCGAGTTAAAGAAATGCCTCGTGTAACACCTCGCCCGTTTGGAAGGTTTAATGTAACCCGTGCCTTTGGGGTAAGACTAATAGTGTCTAATATACTAATAAGGATGTGTTATGAGGTATTATAATCGAAAAATGGTCGTATGATAAGTTTTGAAGTCAAGCAAGTTGCGAAACAAAAGTCGGAAAAAGTTATTGTAAATTCCTTTAAGGAATTTCTCTTCAAATTTTGGTTACATGTCTTGCAGTGTTTCTCCCTATCTATAAAGATTTAGTGGGCCCCCAATATACCAAATCGAAGGTCTATGAGTCTAGTTTCCAACGCACTAAACCGTTTGTCCATACGACTTCATAATAGAGAGATATTCATGTTTTCGTAAGAATGCACAAGCAGACACGTCAAAGCGGGGCCCACATCCTAAGTCGGTTTGCCTTTATAAATCAGCTTCTCCTTCGTTTTAAACCCATAAGAACAGACCAAAACCATATAAAAACAGATACAAACCTTAGAAATAATCCATGGACCTTGATCCTTTCAATTCGGAAGTTTAACGGAAGTTGCTCTACGTCGCGAGCTCATCATCGTGGTACAATTTTCTCGTCGTTTTGGCTCCGTTTGTTGCTACTGCAAGGAGGCAGTTCATGGAACTGATATTTTTATGCTATTATCATTTGATTATCGGAAGGTAATAGTTCTAAATCCTTGACTCATTCTTAATTTGAGCTTTAGAATCAATTCCGAGGAGAACTTATCGTTATCGGCATGTTTGTCGTGTTTTCTTGCTGTATATTGTTACAACTCATGGTGGGTACTTATAACAGAATGTTTAGCTTGGTATTTCAAGGCTTTTTGTCGAGGTAACCTTCCTCCTATGACCCTCCTTCATTATTATATGTTCTAGTATTGTTTTATGGATTTCTAAGCCACGAAGTGGTATTTTGGATCTGTGGCTCTGGGCAGCCCCTTTGTCATATTAAATTGGTATTGTTGTATGTTGATGGTGTTAAGGTGTTGGAGGTACTGGGAGTTGGTGTGATTCTTATTGGAGTCACGAACGATGGTTATTGGATTGAATGACATGAAGTACGCCTTGAAATAGTGCCTCGGGAGC
This sequence comes from Jaltomata sinuosa, assembly GCA_003996215.1. Lineage (NCBI taxonomy): Eukaryota > Viridiplantae > Streptophyta > Magnoliopsida > Solanales > Solanaceae > Jaltomata > Jaltomata sinuosa. The sequence continues at coordinate 57,148 of QJPP01003704.1, forward strand.
TCGTCGCTCCTTGGAGATGTGGTTAACGTATTGTTGTTAGATTAAGCTACCATTTGTTATTGTTATTAGCCTCATTTTTATGCTTTGGAGTTGTCTGGTCATGAGTGTGACATTAATACCTTATCAATTGGCTATGGCTCGTTCTTGCAGCCTTGTCGATTCTAGCAATTGTTCCATTACCTTAGTTGGTCAGGCTTCATAGAGACGCCTTTGGGACTTCAGTTGAAAGCATTTGTTTTGTGTGATTCAAAGCTTCCTGGAGCTATTTGAGTTTGGACGATGCCGTTCCCGCAGCTAGTCATCGAATGACAGGTAGGTTATGGTTTTCCCCTATCTAGACTCTGCGTATATAGGCTATAACTGCATCAATTAGCATCCTTGGATGGGTTGTTATAGGTTGGTACCCCAGACCTTGTCCGCCTTTCGTCCGTCTATTTCATACGTTGTTTGTAGTATTCACGTAGTAATGTATATTACCTTTGTGGTCCTGTGTGGCTTTGTATTGACTCTGGAACATAGATGGTGGGCTATTTGGGAATGTCCGCGAGTCCCAGACATAGAGATAATCCTTTTAGGCTGGTTATGTCTGCTGAGTAGCTATTGGGCCTGTGCAGGGCTGATAGGAATTGTTGTGAGCCGTTGGGCTACTTTTATATTTGTGTGCGAGCATATCATCCATGAAAAAGGTTTTCCCCTGCATATTTTACTACAGTTTTGGCTGTGAGCCACTACTGACAGTTTCCTAAATTTGCATGGCCTTGGTGGCCCTTTTTGGTACTGTTGTTGATAGAAAAGGGGATTTTTGGATGTTTTTGCACTGGTTTTATTACTGGTACAAGTCTCTGCGGGGCAGAGAACCAGACTTGATTTTATTACTGATACTAGTCTCTGCGGGGCAGAGAACCAGACTTGATTTTATTACTGATACTAGTCTCTGCGGGGCGGAGCACTAGACTTGATTTACTACAGTTTTAGACCCGATTATGCCCGGGCACCCTTGGAGGGGTTTTTGAGGCATTTTCTACTATTTTAGTCCTGGACGGGGTCTGGGCATGCATACTTGAGACTGGGTCTCTATCTTGATCCCGGACTTGCTTTCGGATGACATGTCTTGATACTGAGCTTTAGTATGGGGTCGGGGACCTCCATGGACCTTATTGCTCTAGGCCTGGGGCTTCGGGCTGCGTGCGCCAGAAGGAAGGGTATACAGTGGAGTAGAGGTATACAGGCTGAGTCTTTCCATGGAACCTGCCTGCTGGGCCTGATTGGCACCGGAGGAGGTACATACAGAGGTTCTATTTCACATCATATCATATCATGCATTGGATTCCACCCTTGTTTGTTGTGTGTTCAGTGTACGCTATGGTAGTATGGGATGCCGGAGGGTTTGTTTTCACTTGATTGTGTTACTCGGTTGTAGGCCTGAGAACTTCCGGTGTTGGTTTTGTACCACTTTTTCTATTTTTAGGCCATTTAGAGTTGAAAGTGTAACTTGGGTCAGCTTTCGATGATTGGAGCGTCAGATTCAAAATCTGACGATTCCATCAGCTTCAAAATGATGAGTTTGGGTTAGTTTGGTGGTTGGTTCGAGTACCGGGTGAGCCGAGCTCATTTTGGCTAGTTGGTTGGTTTTAGTTAGCATTGACTTGAGACAACATTTCTCCGAAATGACCTCGTATGGAAGCTTCATCAATTTTGTTGAGTCTGAAACATTGTTTCCACTCTGTTAGCATTATTGGTATTTGAATATCAGTTTCTGATTGTGCCCAGAATGCCCCGTTGGATTTCTAAAAAGTTGCAGATTTTGTTGCAGGCTAGGCCTTCAGCACCAATGGCGCCAGCCTAGCGCGATCGCGCTCAGGCATATTTTGCCAGCCCAGTGTGATTGCGCTGTGGTAGCACGATGACGTGTTGGCGCCTGGCCCTCCTTGAGAGCGATGGCGCTGGTTTAGCATGATAGCGTTGACCAACGACCATCAGCTATATAATTTTTGGCATTTCAATTTTCCAGCCTTATTTCTTCATCCTTCCAAGTCTAAAACCTTTAGGCCAACTATTCTTAAAATAGAACCCAAGGGTTGAAATCAAGTCTGAAAGACTCGGGATCCGAACCAATGGTCCCTCTAGCCTACAACACTACTAGAAAATGGGCCTACGGGAACAAATATGCTAGTAACCATTTTTAAACTGTTGCTAAAAATAGTCTATTGCAACGGTTATAACCGTCGTCAAAGGGTTTGGTAGCTATTGACACGACTTAATCATATGATCGTTGCCATTGGAATTTAACCATTGTAATAAGACTACCTACAGTAACAGTTTAGTGAACCGTTGCAGTAAATCTATATATTGTAACGGTTGTTTGAAATTTTTTATTTGTTGAAACGGTCTATTAATTCAAACTTTTTGGTCACGGTCATAACCGTAGCAATAGACTATTTTTAGCAACGGTTTAAAAATGGTTACTAGCATATCTGTTCTCGTAGGCCCATTTTCTAGTAGTGTCCATATTTTTCCTCAATTATTTTTGTCACCCGCCAATGATAATATATTTCTTTTAATTTTGTACGATAATTATTATTAATTATTTATATTTTAATATGTATATGGTATTTATCAAATAGCAATCCAATTCAAGTTGTACTATACCTCACTAGAGCTATTATTTTATTAATTACTATATTTTTTAGATCTTAATTTCTTACGTATTACTTTTATTACTAAATAAAATGACATATTTTGTGTTACCTTGACACCTTTTTAAATTCGTATATAATTTATAAATATATAATTTATTTCTAATTATTGCTATTTTATTATAAATTTCATATAATATTACATGTCATTAATTTTACGTACAAAATGTATACGTAATTTATTTATAATTTTAAATAATATTCTTTGTTTGTTAATTATCGTTACTTATTATTTGATCTATTAAATTATATATATAGTATGTTATTAATTAAATAGCAGCTCAATTTCAATTTATCCCTCAATTTATTTAAATTCTGGCCTCTTTCTATCTAATTTCTTTCAATTCTAGCCTAAATTGAGTCAATTTTGGCTTAATTTTAAATACCAAATTCAATTTCAATTGCCCCAATCTGCCTGACCCACTCCAAACCCGACCCACATCAAATCCAATCTTAGCCGTTGATCTAATTTGATCAACGACCGAGATTAACTTCCACTACCCTTACCTTTTTAATTACCCACACCCCTCAACCCTAAGCCCCATTCTCTCATACCAGCCGCCACCCCTCCATCTCCCTCAATCTCCACCACCTCCGCCCCTGGCAAACTGCTAGCCGCAGCAGTCTGTTCTTCCTCTCCCCCTCTCTGTGTCTCCGGTGAACTCCACCGCAAACACTACCTGTCGCCACTTCATCTGTGGTTGGCAAAACCACCACCACTGCTACTCTCAATGCCTCCACCGCCGCCACCATCTTCTCTGGTGAAACCAGCAACCTTAGACCCCTCTCTCCTCAACTCTCTTCTCCACCACCCTTGTTCCCCCTCTAAAACTTTCCCCTCTCTCTCCACCGCTCCAATCAAAACCCTCTTAACCCCAAAATATGGTCTTTCTTCAGCAAATTTCAGAGAGATTCTAGTGAAGAGAAACCCGTGCAGGGTACCAATGGTCGATTTTGTCAAATTGTTCTTGAATACAGTGAGGAATTATTGTTCGTCTCTATTTTGGCCAATTTTGGCATTCTTCGATATAGGACGTATTCATATGAGTTCGTCCCCGATACAATTCTTGTTTATGCTTATTTGTTTTATTGTATTACATTATTTCATCTTAATTATCAACAACATTATCTGATTTAGAATTGTCAAAGCATGAGTATTGTTAAAACATGTTCCTCTATGTTTGAGTGTTGCCCTCTGTGAAAACTCTCATCAAGCATGACTAGTTATATACATGTGTCTGATCTGGATATCGTATGTATGCTTATTGATGTAATTGCTTGACTAGCCAATTTATGATTTGAACGATTCTAGAAGCACGTTGTTGTACTAGTCTCTATGCTACAGTCGAGTTAAGTCAAATTGCCCACCTGTTTATTCCTTTTTCTTAATTCTGATTCATGACAAATTTCTTTACGTGATAAATATGGTAACTTAGGATTGCATAGATGATTTAGTCATTGCAACATCTAAAACCTTGGAACACTCTAGAACCTAAACCCCCTTTTTCTTTTCATACCATTTAAGCCTCCATCTCCATCTCCAACAACACCATTATTTGATTTACTAAGTTTGATTCTATCAATCAATCAATCTTCTTCGTGTGAGTGCATATTATGTTTGACGGAAAAATGGATGAGGATTTTGGTATTCCACCAGTAGAGGGAATGAACGAGGACATGGATCTGCCGGAAGACAGTCCGATCACGAAAGTCAGCGAGGAGAAGTAAATTAAAAATTAGGGATTGAAGAAGAAGCTTTTTAAGGAAGGTGAAGGTTGGGAGACTCTGAGGCTGGTGATGAAGTCAAAGGTAATGAATTTGTAATTTTGCATATTATTATTTATACTGCCTATAAATCTGAGCTTTGTTTATGTTAATGTGTTGGTTTTTGCTCACAATAGTGAATAGTCTCTGGATTCATTAATTAATTGCAATTATATTATCTATCATGCCTAAATTTCTGTTGTTAATGAGTATTTTGCGCTCGATAGAGTCGTTGTATTATTTCTGAGCTCATTGCTTTGGTTTTTGGATTAATTAATTTGCAATTTTGCATATTATTATTTATACTGCCAATAAATCTGAGCTTTGTTTATGTTAATGTGTTGTTTTTTTGCTCACAATAGTCTCTGGATTAATTAATTAATTGCAATTAGACTATCTGCTATGCCTAAATTGCTATTGTTAATTAGTATTTTGCACTCGATAGGGTCGTTGGATTAATTCTGAGCTCACAATAGTCTCTGGATTTTTACTATGAGGAAGGGTAATGATATTATTTATCCTCTTTTGTAGGTGCCCAAAATGAAGAAAGAGAAGAAGAAGAAAGGTAGTGAAGACCTTGGCTTTACTTAAGAAGATTTTTGGATTGTTGATAGATTTTCTAATATTCTTTTTGCTATCGAATATTTTGGAGCTTATTGTAACTCTTGAATTCATGTAAAATTTAACGAATCATTTAGGTTTGAGTACATTTTGCTTTTAGGGATATTTTTATAGCTTGTTGGATGTTTTTGATTATGAATGAAAAATTTCATTTGTGATTTATATAATTTGTATGGTATTATAATTTTATTATATATGTAATAGCTAATTTACGATCATTCCAATAGGCCCATAAAAGCATGAGAATTGTTACAATAGGTCGTGGGAACCATTGCAATAGGTCATATAAATCATACCATTATAATAGATTCATAACCGTTGCAATAAAGGTCTATAACAATGGTTATAAATTGTTACCATAGACATATATATTCGTCGCACCAGAAGAAAGAATAACCGTTGCTATAGTTATGTTTATGGCAATGGTTTTTACCACCCGTTGCAATAACTGTTGCAATAGAGCTATGGTAACGCGAGCTGGTGCGGCGGGCCTACTAACCGTTGCCTTAGTGCAATGGTGACAGTTTTAGGCCCTACTACAATGAAATTGATCCTGTTGCTATAACCCTTATTTCTAGTAGCTAAACTCGACATTCCAGAGCTAACAACGCTAACAGAATTTCCATCCGAGGTTGTCTTCTCCAAATGTTGAACAAAGTCAAACAAACAAGCCCAACTGGCCTGAAAACACAGAACGAGAGAGAATTCTAAGCTGAAAAGCTCCCAGATCTCGACCAAAGTTCCAACTAGACTAAAGTCCACGTTTCGGAGCTAGCAGAACTGTCAGAATTCAATTCCGAGCATGATTTCCAAGAATGTTGACCAAAGTCAATGATTTCCTAAGTTAAAGCTCTAAAACAGGAAAACAACCATAAAGATCAAACAAATGGCCCGAGCCCCAAACTATCGGTCCCAGCAAGCCATAAATGACTTGGGGCTGCTACAGGCTAGGTCTAGCAGTACGAAGAAGGTGAAAATGCATAAATGACCGAAAGGGTCATTACATCATCCACTACTAGAAAGACTTTCATCCCCAAAAGTCAGTAAAGAAGGAGAGACTTAGAGACTTATGAACAACAGATACAAAGACCGCACCACTCTCTTGAAAATCTGGGTAGCCTTCTCGTTCGGATGGCACCCAATAGAACAAAGCCAAAGAAAAGAAACCAAGCCTTAACTCCTTACTAGCCAAGCTAGAGTCCAACCTTTAACTCCAAAACTCCAAAGATCTGCCAACCAAACCGAACCTCAAGAATCTGAACCGGAATGCACCGCCATAACATCGAAACCAACAAGGACCAAGGCAATCAACACACAGAACTTGAATCCTTGACACCACAACCAAGTTCACCCAGAAAGTCACCAACCAAACCTCTAACTCATGAACCCGTTGATCCGCAAAAACCCTTTATTCTGACCTGAATCCTTTTGCATCATAATCATGAAGCTCCAAATAAGAAGAACACTTGAGCCACCCTCGAAACATCAACTAATCCACCAGAGATCTATAGTTCCGCTTATACTCAACCACGAACGAAGTCACCCTTTTTACTCAAACTATTTCAAAGCCAAGCTATAGTCTACTATCCCTTGCTGTCCAAGATAACAACCCGTAGTATATCATCAAAAATTGGAGTAACCTATCCCGGCTGACCATCAACTAACAAACTGATGCTTTTGCTAGGATCAATCCCGATACCTGAACTCAACTGAACCAACCATTGGAGCTCAAATGAAACTCGTACATTAGGGTTAGGAAAGACATGTATGAATACCCTGTGTCAGTGGAGAACCTTCTAACTATAGAATGAACCTAACCACACTGAACCATGCCAAGTCTGAACTGACTGAAAGTGAATAAACTAGGGCAACCTGCCCAAGAAGACCCAAGACAAAACTTAACTCTGCAAGGAGTGTGGTAAGCCTACTACAACGCCCGTAGTCAATAACTAATCTCCAAGCTCTAAAAGTACCGCTACTGCTCCAAATACTCGAACACCATTCGAATGTAAGATTCCCTTACTAGCCTTACTTCTGAAAGAAGTCCGCCATGCCACAATTATCAATGCAAACACCCTGTAGGCAAAGGAAAAGATGTCGGAAGACCAAGGTCGCCATCTGGCCACAAAAAATTTGACGAACCACCAACTTCGAAAGCATTTCAACATAGCATAACTCTTGTCCCACCCTGGCCGAGTTTGACCAACGCTGGAACCCCATTTGATAGACAACCTCTCAAAGAATCAAACAAAATCAAGGCCCTAACTCTCGAAACACCAAAGGCAGTCATCAATCTCAAAATACCACTAAAACCTAATAGTAGCCCTGTCGGTTTTGACTCGAACAACCTGATCACATATAACATACACCCACTGATCCTTGAACTGACGCTGCTGAATCTATCCAACCAAGGTAGAATGGACCTTGAACTGATAAGAACACCACTAGAAACTGGAATGTCCATCCTAATCTAATGGTTAGCCAAGGACTAGATGTCCAAGGCCAACAACCACTCTGAAATCAAAGTAAAGAAGCTAAGTTGCCCGTATCCACTACCTTTCGGCACAAGGATTCTTCAATCAAAGGGAAACTTCCACGAACCATCCAATGCAACTTGCTAGCACACGATTCTGAAATCCAACTTCAATTTCCAATCCATGCCTCTGTCGAACCCATGAGTAGAACCATACGCTGCCAATGAATGCTTAGGAATCGGAGCCAACTAGGCTCTGAATATACAGTTTCCCAATCCGTAGATGCTACTGAAACTTGGCTCCTCCAAAGAATATAACAAGGAAACCACAGTCAATGCAACAAGTCCCCAAAGGTAGTACTAGAAAAGGCCATTACCTCGATCTCTTACTAGAAGGAAGTCTGACCTCGAATCAATTGAAGGAAATACCACTGCAATCTATATTCGGCCGAAGAAAATCACCAACACACAAGCCAAAGCAAACCCACAGTCATCACCTCAGTCAACTACTAGAACATATACATACACACAAAGAGTCATCACCTTCATTCGCAAACCAAATGAAACCCTTTCCAAGGATACACTGAATTCCACAAATTCCTTCTCAAAAGACTCTGGGGCTGTTCCCTTAGCTCCCACAACTCTTACTGGCAACACTTCATACGACGGAACGAGAGTATGCTGAATGCTCAACTCAACCAAAATGCTATAGTCAAAAACTCAACCCCAATGCTATAGTCAAAATCCAACTGCAATGCCACAATTAAAAACTTAACTAGAGTAATACGATCAAAACTCAGCCCAACCAAAATACTATGATCAACACTCAACTGTAATGCTATAGCCAAAACTTATCCATAATTCCACAGTCAAACCTCAACCACCATGGTACAATCAAAAGCTCGACCAGAATACTTCGACTAAAAACTCATCCCAATAGGGACTGGGGAGAACAATGAGAACATCTCAAACTACGCTTAAAGCAGAAGAAAACAAGAAAAGCAACCCAAACCTTCTCACCTCCTAAACCAATCAAAAAAAGAGGGCCGACTCTAACCACCCGAGAAAAGCAAAACCAACCAATGCTTACTAGCATAACAAAAACCATACGACTAAAGACAGAACCTCAATCTCCAGCATAAAACCACTGGTATCACATCAAATTGACACAAAGACCTCTAGAAAATGCTAAATAATAGCCTAGGGAACAACCATCTAGGAGCGCTAGAAAAGGGAGACTCAAACCAAGTCTAGAACCATAATGGAAATTGGAAACGAGCCTAACAAGACCTACCCACGAGTCACAACTCTGGTTTATCACCTCCCAAGGATAACTCACTCCATCCACTACTAAAGGACAATCTACCAATAAATTACATGCAACACTACTATGACTCAAGTAGTAAAACAACTAAACAAGTAACAGGTAGGCATAAACACAAAAAAGGAGAAACACAATGCGAACAATACTATATTTAATCAAAGGTAAACAGAGCCGTACCTAGAGCAACAACATCGAGAACCTCTACCTCTGGCCTACCAAGAGGGGAAACGGACTGACAGTGTCTATCTCTTGGTTGAGTAGTCGAAGTTGAAGGCTCAATCGTCCCTCACCGGGGACAATCTCTAAAATAGTGACCAGTCACTCCATAATCATAACACTCATGCTGACTGGGATACGTGAATATGGGGAAACCCCTAGCAAAGTGCCCATGCTCATTGCACTAAAAGCAAATCCTGCTGAATCAAGTTAGACGGGATGGTCTCGCTGAACCTGACTAGCCACCACGACCTACACATCCCAAATGAAAACCTTGAAGAACCTAACCCATACCATGTCTACTCTGCTCAATATACTCTATATAACCACCCTCTAGAGCCTGTGGAGTAACTGAAACTGGTCTGCTAGATAAGAAGCAATAAAACTGATCCCTAGCAAACAATCCCCTACCTCGAGTCTGAGAACCTCAAAAACTGCCTTGGCAATAATGCTTCGTGCTACTACCTCCAAATGCCTCACGACATAAAACCTCAACAGCCCAAGCATGATCAACTACCTGAAACAAGGTAGTCCCAACTGAAACCAAGTGCTCGATCGCCAAATAGAGGGGTGAGATCAAACCTCCAACAAAGCTCTGAACTCTATCAAACTCTGAAGGCATAGTCCTAGCAGTACGCCTAACCATCTCGTGAAACCTTGCCTCATACTCCAGAATTGACATAACACCCTACTGAAGAACTGGAAGCTCAACCCTAACTAAAGCACTACTCAAAAAACTGGGTACTGCCCCAACCTGAGGTACTGAAACACCCACCAGAGGACTTAGAGTCTTAGCCACGATATCCTGAAGAACTGGGTTAGCCATAAATCCAATCGGAGGCTGGGCTATCCCTAAACCCCTTAACTGATGCGATAAATTCTCACCCTGAAATCCTGGCACTGATGGAAACACTGAAGCAATAGGACAGAAGCAACAGGCATAGAAGCCTCGACATCATCCGCTATCGTACTCTGTTAGGCATTTGAGAAGGAATGAAACAATCAAAGTTTAGAAGTCAATAGAGCTAGGAATGCACGATAAGAAGCCAGGAAGATGGAACTTTTCCTAACAATTCCCTATAGCCTCCCACAGATAGGATACAGACGTTATCGTACCAATCCGCGAGAGTCTACTTAGACACTTGCTTCTGTACACGACACTAGTGAACCTAGAGCTCTAATACCAGCTGTCATGACCCAATTTCTTAGGTCATGATGGCACCTACAACACCCCCTCCCAATAGGAAAACCAATCCCCATAGCCCAAAATGGTAAGTAATGGGCTACTACCTAACCAGTACGCATAATAAACAGAAATAAGAAGAAGCAAATATAAGATAAAAACAACACAGAAGCAAATAACCTAAAATATATATACACAAGGAAACTACACCAACCCCAAGACTTGGTATCGATAGTACATAAGCTTCTAATAGAATACAAGTGCTAGAAGTAACAAAATAAGATATATAACTGTCTCTGAAAGTACAAAGAGTAACAGTGCCAAAAGATGAGATATTGTCAAGCCCCAGTCGTCAGGCGCTCACCCTAGTCTCAAATATCCAAAAGCTGCATGAGTCACCATGCGATCAATGATGAAGGCTCACACTAATATTTGTACCAAAAAGATGCAAAAGTGTAGTATGAGCACTAATTGCTAAGCAACGGGTACCCAGTAGGCATCATCGGCCGACTGAGCGCATGTAATATATAAAAATAGTAACATAGCAAATACAAAGAAACAATCACTGAAGTAATGTAGAAAGCACAAGGGAACTAGCACAAAAAATAGTCAACCAGGAATTACAAGCACATAATGCTAGCACAGAAGATATACATAATACAAAAACACAGGTGAAAGAAAGAAAAACGCACCTAGAATCATGACAATAACAGTATATATAAAGAGAGAGTTTAAGGAGAAGGGTGTACTGGTAACCTCAAGTTAACAAGAGAAAGAAGGGAGTCAATTAACATACTCAACTAGAAGCAATAAACTTAATGAAATCGTACTAAAAACCCAACTTCAAGATAAATATAGACATCAAAACAATCTCTCAAGTGCAACCCTAGGATGGAGTAACTAATCCACAAAGAACCGAGATCCACTAATTAATAACCACAATAGAGAATAGAATCCGATTACCCAAAATCACTTAGAAGGCCACAAAACAGTGCCTCAACAATATAGGACCCACTAGACCCTCAATAAACACAATCCAAAAACCAGGCCTCAATAGGCTAGAACCATTAATATATCAATAACCAAAGGCCATAACAAGCTCTACAATATGAACGGAGTAATATAATCTACCTACAGTCCCAATGGCCGCCCATACAACCAAAGAACTTAATCAAGTGAAAACAAACCCTCCGGTCGCCCATACAACCAGAGCGTACACTGAGCACACAACATACAAGGGTGAAATTCAAAATGAAATATGCATGATGATGATGATGGAGCCAGTGTGATAGTAGTGCCATATATTACCCCCTCCGGTACCTTGAAGGCCCAATAGAGGCAGGATCCATGAAAGGAATTCTCTTGAGTACCTCAACTCCGCTGTACACCCCTCCTCCTAGCACACTCATCGGCCCATAGCCATTGGTCCAAGAATGACAGGATCCATAGAGTTCTACTCGTAGACTACATACTAAAATCGTAAAATCTCAGTACAACCGCCAGAGTGTATCCGAATCTAGATCAATAATCAAAATCTTGTAATACGTGCCCAGAATTAAAGCGGATATAAAACAATATCAGTGATCTCAAAACCCTCATAAAGGGTTCCTGGAGTGTATCTGGGTCTAAACCAGTAATCAAGTCTTAAAATCCCCTAAATAGGGTTCCCGACATGGGTTTGGGTCTAAATACGTACAAAAATCATGTCTAGCGCTATGGCCCAGCCGAGCCTAGTATAAGTATGAAAACCATTGGTGAAATTATCAAAACATCCTCTATAGTCCAAGAGGTTTCATAAAGTCAGTACCAAAATCTTTCATACTCATTTCACTGAAAATGGGCCCTCGGGGCCATGCAAAGCTTAGAAAACTTTTTATAGTGGCCCGAAGCCAAATCAGTAGTAAAACACGCATAAAAAAACCTTTGTATGAATGATATGCTCGCAAATAATAAATTAGGCCAAAATGGCTCACAAATATTTCTATCCATCCTGCACAAGCACAATCAGGTCTACAACACAGATAACTAGCCTAAAGTAATATCATGATGTTTGGGACTCGTGAAAATTCCCAATATCCCACCTTCTATGGTCCAGAGGCATATACAAGGCCACACGAGGCCATAAGGGTAAATATTACAATATTACAATGAATATTACACACAACGCATAAAATAAATGAACAGAAGATGCGGATAAGGTCTGAGGGTACCAACCTAAAAAACCAACCCAAGGATGCTAATTAATGTATTTATAGCCTATATACGCAGATTTTAGGTAGGGAAAGCCATAACCTACCTGTTGTCTGATGACTAGCTGCTAAAACAACGTTGCCCAAGCTCGAGCTGCTCTGGGAAGCCCCAATTTGCAAAAATACTATTAACACAATAATCTACGTGTAAAAATGAAACCAACAATACCCATAATATTAGAAACATAACCGGGTCAAAATCCTGGTCACAAGCAGGCCTGTAGGCCTCACGACCCAAAGCTGGAAACAAAAACACCCACGTGTTTTGCACATTCTCAGAAGAACATGCTCAAAGTTTAAGCGGAAACATACCATTAATAGGGCTCAAAATAGTCCCTTAATGTAGGAATTAAAAAGGAAAAACAATGGAGGAAAATGGAAATTAAAGAGAGAAATTACCTGATTTAGAGGCCAATAATTGCTCAAGGATCAATAATAAACTTTCCCCCAAGCTGTTGGGTTGATCAAAGGAATTCAATGGAGGTATTTGGAGCGCAAACCATGGAGAAAACATCTTTGGATGTTTGAGGAAAAGGCTAGAAATGAGGGCTGGCCAGTTCTTTAAAGCTGCCCGTGCAAGCGTAGGTGCGCCCAAGACAGCGCAGGTGCGCTGTTGCAACGGCACCCTAGCAGGCATAGGTGCGCTGGTGCAACGACACCCAGGAAGGAATAGGTGCGCTTGTGCAATGGAACTAAGGCAGGCGCAGGTGCGCTGGTGCAACGGTACTAAGGCAGGCACAGGTGCACCCCAACAACAACAGCAACATGCCAAGGCAGATTTTTCAAGTGGTGGGCCCTTGGGAACGCATTCGGGGTCCCATGAACACAAATAATCTGAGCTATTCAACTAAAAATGGCATTATAGATCTAATGGAATTGACTAAAATCCCATCAGAGGTCAATTTAATGAAAAGTGGGCCCCGCGTCCAAAATTAACCTTTAGGCCAACTATTCCCAAAACGGAACCCAAGGGCCGAAATCAAGTCTGGAAGCCTCGGGACCCAAACCAATGGTTTTTCTAGACTAAAATCAACATTCTAGAGCTAACAACGCTGACGAAATTTCCATCTGAGACTGTCTTCTCCAGATGTTGACCAAAGTCAAACAATCATGCCCAACTAGCTTAAAAATATAGAACGAGAGAGAATTCTAAGCGGAAGAGCTCCCGGATCCCGACCAAAGGTCTACCTAGACAGAAGTCCATGCTCCAGAGCTAATGAAACTATTGTAATTCAATTTTGAGCATGATTTCCAAGAATATTGACCAAAGTCAATGATTTCTTAAGTTAAAGCTCTAAAATAGGGAAATGACTATAAAGACCAAAGAAATGGCCTGGGCACCGAACTATCAGTCCAAAAAAGCCATAAATGACTTGGAGTCGCTACAGGCTAGCTCTAACAGTACAAAAAAGGAAAAAATACATAAATAACTGGAAGGGTCATTACAATTTAGTTAAATTAATGCACTCAGCTACGTGGAATTGTCAAGCCTCAGGTTTAAAGAATTGATGGACACTGTTGGTTTTAACCGAGAAATGTCCATCGTTATTTTAATTTCATGAGGTTAGTATATTTATTTTACACTCAATGTGTAAAAATAATCGCCGAACAGTTGGTTGAATCGAGCGATAACTTCACGATCGATAGCTCAGTGAGGTACGCCACCCGTCCTACTTCTAATGTTCTTTACCAAAGAATAAACTAATGGACAAGGTCAATTTTCTAGATTACTGCATCTGTTTTTTTGTAGAAAACTGATAGACAAATTGACTATATCTGTTAGTTTTTGCAAAAAACTAGATGCAGAAACCTGTAATTTTTGCATTCCATCTACCAAATAAAATGCAATTCAATATGCATCTATAATCCATCACTAAATACTGGCAAATCAAATATAAAAGAACTATAACATAACAAACATATTAAATATCAATCAAAAACATCAACTTCAATTCAAAAGATCCATCAAAAGGATTTACAAAGTCTACCAAAGTCCAAATATATATAAAACTCATAACTTAAAGTTTCAAATTATTTTCAATCTTAATGTTCAACAAAAATCCTAACAATTACGGGGTCCATTAAACACACTCTTCATCATCTGATGTGGGAGGAGAACGGATCTTACCATGCACGTCACTTGCAATCAGGCTATTCACATGTGCCTTGAGTGACTCAATGATCTCACACGTCCTCTTATTTTTAACAAGTTTTGATTTGGCCCTTGCTAACTACCGTGTAAGATGTTCAATCTGATGCAACATAGCAATAATTTGAACACCATCAATTGCCTCAGCCTAGCGTGAAGGTCCAACACCTTCTAGTTCTGACTGAATGCATTGAACAGAGTTCGTTGAGCCTAGGCCATAAACTCTCCCCTTTTATCCCCCCAACATGTTCAGTCCATATCAGAGTTGCGATATCCGGTGGAGGCTAGATTGGCTTATCTGGGCTTGTTGAGTCTGGTTGAACTCATTCAAGTGTCATTGATAATCAGTCTGCATATTTAAAAATAAAAGTTAGTGTATACATTAAAATTATATTATTACTGTGTAATTATTTTTTTCAAACTTACATAGGCTTGCTTAGCTCTTGGCTCGACCCATTTATTCAGATCCAACTCATTCTTCTTCTTTCTTATGTGGGTTGCTCGAAAGATCATCCTGAGTTGGTGCACACCCCTATTTTTTTGCCTGTAAACAAAATTTAATATAAGTACTCATATACATATATAAACGTATAAGTAGGAAAACTCATATTACTAATTACCAAGTCCCTATCTATTGTCTCTTGGCTCTTTGTACCCTTAGTATGCAACGAACCACCTTTATCGAATCTCCTAGCTTTCTTTGCCCATTTAAACTTAGCCAAAAATCCTAGAGTTCTCCAATATGCTTGAATTTCCTCCCACAGATAAGATAGAACCCATTATGATAGATATGAATCTTAACAACTTTTGATTTTTTTTAAAAAACTTCATACAATTGTGACGCATATATACAAGGATACCTAATCAACCCATCGATTTCAAAAGTGTAAAGTAAAATTGCATGGGTGATAAATCCTTTAATACCTTCAATAAATTTATCTCTCATGCCCCCACAACTTTTATTAGTCCTATCATACATCCACATGTAATAATTCATCTACAAATATATAGATATTCAATTATTTATTAGATTACATATAAATTTAGATTAATTAATTGGTATTCATAATTAAAATTTTATTATTTAATAGTTAATGATTATCCAATGAACATCCTCCAAAAGTAAGTTCAATTTTGATGTAATCATATATTGAGTATTTAATAATTAATTATTAAAATTATATATGGTTATGAAATTTGAGTATGTAATGATCACTTGTAATTAACCGAAGAAAACCCTTCAAAATCATTATTATGAAATCTTGTAATTTATTAAATTATTGTAATGACCCTTCCGGTCATTTATGCGTGTTCGCCTTTCTTATACCATTAGATCTTTCCTGTAGTGGCCCCAAGTAATTCATGGCTTGCAGAGATCGGTAGTTCGGTGTCCGAGCCATTTGTTTGGTCTTTTTGGCCGTTCCGTATTTTAGAGCTTTAGTCTTTTGAAATGGTTGACTTTAGTCAACATTCTTGGTAAACATGCTCGGAATTGAATTCCGATAGTTCTGTTAGCTCTGGAGCGTGGACTATAGTATAGAGGGACCTTTTGGTCAGGATCCGGGAGCTTTTAAGCTTGGAATTCTCTTTCATTCTGTGTTTTCAAGGTAGTTGGGCTTGTTTGGTTGACTTCGGTCAATATTTGGAGAATACGGCCTCAGATGGAAATTTCGTCAGCGCCATTTGCTCCAGAATGTTGAGTTTTGGCTAGAGGGACTATTGGTTTGGGTCTCGAGGCTTCAAGACTTGATTTTGGCCATTGGGTTCCATTTTGGAAATAGTTGGCTAAAGGTTGATTTTGGGCATGGGGCCCACTTTTTATTAAATCGACCTCCAATGGGATTTTCATCAATTCTATTGGATCCAAAATGCCGTTTCTAGTTGAATAGCTCTTGTCGTTTGTGATTTTAGGACCCCCGATGCATTTTCCAGGACCATAAGTGTGAAAAATCTGCCCTTGACAACTGGTTGCTGTCATGGGCCTTTATGTTTATCGCGTTAGCGGAGGGGTGGACGCGTTCATGAAGGTTTACTTCTATCCACCCCAAGTTTGTTTTCCATATTCGCGGGCCTTGGCCATGCTCGTGAAAGGCATTTGTCCAGCCTCCCTTTTGGCTCTTCGCGAGGGCGATGCCTTGGCCGCGTTCGCGAAGGCCAAGGCAGTCAGCCTTATATTGACTTTCTTGCTTTCTTCTCCATTTCCTAAATTAAAACAAGTCCGATCCTCCATTGCCAAAAGCTCCCAAAAACACCTTATTTCACTATTATTTATCCCTACTGATTGTAGAGTATTATTTGACGATCCTAGCTCATTTTTGGACTTCTAAAGAAGGTAAGTAACTCGTTTAATTCTCGTTTTCTCCATTTAATTTCTCTTAAATTCCTTAAATAAGTGGGCTGTTTTGGAGCCCCATTTCATATCCATTTCTGCTCAAATTTTGAGCATGCACTCCCGGGATGTTAAGGAACACATGTGTGTTTTTCATTTTTGGTTTCAGGTTGAGGGGCTCACGGGTCTGTTTGTGACTCGAATTTTGAGCCCGGTTATGTTTATGGCATTATGGGTATTGTTAGTCTTGTTTTGACGTGTAGATTATTATATTGATATGGTTTTGCAAATTGGAGCTTCCCGGAGCAGTTCGAGCCTGGACAACATCATCCCCGTAACTTCTCATCGAATGACAGGTAGGTTATGACTTTCTCTACCTAGACTCTGCATCTATAGGCTATAAATGCATTAATTAGCATCCTTGGGTGGGTTGTTATACGTTGGTAGCCCAGACCTTATCTGCCTTTTCTGTCAGTTTATTTCATACGTTGTTTGTAGTATTCACGTAGTACTGTATATTACCGTTGTGGTCCTGTGTGGCCTTGTATTGACTCTAGAACATAGATGGTGGGTTATTTGGGAATGTCCATGAGTCCCGAAAATAGAGATATCCTTTTAGGCTGGTTATGTTTGTTGAATAGTTGCTGGGCCTGTTCAGGGCTGATAGGAAATGTTTGTTAGCCGCTGGGCTAATTTATATTTGTGTGCAAGCATATCATCCATGAAAAAGGGTTTTTCCTGCATGTTTTACTACGAATTTTGCTTTGGGCTTACTATAAAGGATTTTCTAAACTTTGCATGGCCTCGAGGGCCTGTTTTGGGTAAATGGATTTTTGAAAGGACCTTGAACTTGGCTTCTATGAAATCTCTCAGAGTAGAGAAGGTATATCAACAATTTGACTAATGGTTCTCATTCTGATACTAGGCTCGGTTGGACCGTAGCACTAGACATTATTTTCCATGGATTTAGACTCGGATACTAGCCGGGCACCCTGTTTAGGGATTTTGACACTTGATTTCTATTTTAGACTCGAATATGCTCTGGGCACCCTCAGTGAGGGCTATTGAGATCTGATTACTAATTTAGACCCGAATACACTTCGGGCACCCTTTTTAAGGGTTGTTGAGACTTGACTACTGCTTTAGACTCGGGTACACTCTAGGCACCCTGATGGGGATTATTGAGATTACTACTACCAATTTAGACTCAGATTGAATCTGAGCACGTACTGAGAGATCCTGATAGTTGAGATATATTGAGATTAGAGTGTAGTATGTGGTCTACGAGTAGACCTCCATGGACCTTGTCATTCTGGACCAAGTGCTACGAGCAAAAGGGTGACTGAGGGTAGGGGTTTACGGTAGAGTAGATGTACTCGGGAGAAGTCCTTCCATGGATCCCACCTTTATTGGACCTTTGGGGCATCGGAGGGGGTAACATACTAACACTGTAGTCACACTTGGTTCCAGATTCATCATTATCATCATCATCCATATTTCACCTGAATTCCACCCTTATTTGCTGTGTGTTCAGTGTACTCTCCGGTTGTATGGGCGGGCAGAGGGTTTGTTTTCACTAGATTGTGCTCCTCGGTTGTATGGGAGGCCATTGTGACTGTAGGTAGATTATATTATTCCTATCAGCTTATAGAGGTTGTTTTAGTACTTGGTTCTTGTGGATTGGTAAGTTTTAGCCTGTTGAGGCTCCGAGTGTTTGGGCTTGAGTATGGAGGGGCTAGTAAGTCCTACTTTATCTAGGCACTTAGGTGCGGCCTTCAGGATGGTTTGTGGGTTTCGATTCCTCTGTTTCTTATCTTGACTCTGAGTAGTGGTTATCAGTTATGGTGGTTTAGTTACTCCATTTGAGGGCTGTATTTGTGAGATTGATCCCGGTTTATGCCTACCTTGATAGTTGTGTTTAAAGCATGTTTCTTTTATTCTATGCCTTCTAGTTGATTATGTTGGATTGCCTTCCTTCTTTCCTTTTCTTTACTTGAGGTTACCGGTATACCGCCATGTTTTCTAAACTCTCTCCTTTTATATACTATTGTTGCGAGGATTCCAGGTGCGTTCTTCTTTCTTACACCTGCATTTCTGTGTGTATGTGTTTTCTGTTCTAGCATTGTTTGTTATTACTCTTGGTTGTATGTTCTCTGTGCTATCTCCTTGTGCTTCCTCTATTGTTTTTTGTGACCATTTCCTTGCTATCTGCTACTTACTATTTTTATATCCTATATGTGCTCAGTCGACCGATGATGCCTACTGAGTACCTGTTGTCTTGGTGCTCATACTACACTTCTGCATCTTTCTGGTGCAGATATAAGTTGAGCTTTCACCATTGATTGCGTTAGAGACTCATGCAACTTTTGAGAGATTCGAGACTAGGGTGAGTGCCTGCAGGTCGGGGCTTGTCTACATCTCATCTTTTGTACTGTTACTCCTTGTACTTTCAGAGACAGATTTATATTGTATTTTGTTACTTCTAGCACTTGTATTCCATTAAAAGCTTCTGTGCTATTGATACCAAGTCTTGGGGTTGGTGTAGTATCATTTGTATATATTTTGGGTTGTTGCTTCCGCGTTGTCTTATCTTTATATTCTGCTTCCGCTTACTTCTGTTCGTTGTGCGTATTGGTTAGGTAGTAGCCCATTACTAACCATTTTGGGCTACGAGAATTGGTTCGCCTACTGGGGGGTTGTAGGTGACATCATGACCTGAGAAATCAGGTCATGAAATCTTGGTAGCAGAGCTCTAGGTTCATCGGTGTTATGGTACAGAAGCAAGTGTCTAAATAGAGTCTCGTGGATCGGTATGATAACGTCCGTATCCTATCTGTGGGAGGCTACATGGCATTATTAGTAAAAGTTTCATCTTCTTGGCTCCTTATCGTGCATTCCTGGCTCTATTGACTTCTGAACTTCAGTTGTTTCATTCTTTCTCAGATGCCTAAGATGAGTTCGACAACGGTTGGTCTTGAGGCTTCTGTGCCTGTTGCTTCAGTACTTTTTTCAGCGCCAGGACTTCAGAATAAGTGGTTAGCGCATCAGGTAGGGGGTGTGGGGCCAGCCCAACCTCCGATTGGATTTATAGCTACCCCAGTTCTTCAGGACACCGTGGTTAGGACCCTGAGTCCTCCGGTGGGTGTTTCAGTACCCTGTTCTTTGAGTGGTGCTTCATCCAGGGTTGATCTTCCAGTTCTTCAATAGGGTTATTTGTCAGTGTTGGACTACGAGACAAGATTTCATGAGATGGTTAGGTGTACTGCTAGGACTATGCCATCAGAGTTTGATAAGGTTTAGAGATTCGTTAGAGGGTTGGTTTCACCGCTCTGTTTGGCTACCGAGCACTTGGTTACAGTTGGGACTATCTTCCTTCAGGTAGTGGATCATGCTTGGGCAATCAAGGGTTTATGCCATGAGGCTTATAGAGGTGGTGCTAAGAAGCATCATCGCCAAGATAGTTCTCGAGGTTCTCAAACTTGAGGTAGGGGATTCTCCACTTGGGATAGGTCCCATTGCTTCTTATCTACTCGGCCAGTTTCAGTTGCTCCACGAATTCCAGAGATTGGTTGTGTAAGGCATGTTGAGCAGAGTGGGAAGGGTTCGAATCATATCCTTCGGGGTTTGCCTTTGGAGTGTGTAGGTCGTGGTGGCCGGTAAGGTTCAGTGAGATCTTCCCGTCAGACATCATCTAATAGAGGTTGTTTTTGATGTGGTGAGCGTGGGCACTTTGCTAGGAATTGCCCCACAATTTTGTATCCTAGTCTGCCTGGTTGTTATGATTGTGGGGATGTTGGTCACCTTTATAGATCTTGTCCCCCGCAGGGGATGACAGGGCCTTCAGCTTTGACTACTCTGGCCAGTGTCAGACACCGTTAGTCCGATGCTTCTCTTAGTGGGCCCGAGGTAGAGGTTCCTGATACTGTTGCTCCAGGTTAGGCTTTTGCTACCTTCAGCTTGTGATAGTCCTTCTTGCGTTACGATTCTATCCCTTCTGTCATTTATTTGCTTATATGCTTACCTGCTACTTGTTTAGTTATTTGACTACCTAAATTGTAGTATCTATGTATTGTTTTATTGGTAGTTTATTCTTTAGTAGTGGATGGGGTGAGATGTCCTTGAGAGGTATTTTCCCGAGGTTGTAGCTTATGGGTAAGCTTTGTAGAGCTCGCTTCTTGTTTGTTGTGGTTCTAGTCTTGCTTTGGGCCTTCCTTTATAGCGGTCCTAGATGGTTGTTGCCTAAGCCGTTATCTAGCATGGCTAGAGATCCGTGTGTTGGTTTGGTGTAATAGCAGTAGTTGTGTTGAAGTTTGAGCTTCTATCTTGATATGAGAGGTGTTGGTTATGCTAGTGAGCATGGTATGGTTTTGTTTCTCGGGTGTTTAGAGTCGACCCACTCTGTTTGGTTGGTTTAGGAGGTTGGAAGGTATGTGGGTTGCTCCCATAGTCTCCTTCAGTTTCTTGCCCGATTGGGTTGGTTTGTTATTTTTCCTAGTTCCTGTTAGATTGAATTTTGATTGTAGTTCTCTCGATGAACTCTTGATGTTGGCATTGTGATTGAGTTTTGGCTTTAGCATTTTTGACTAACTGTCGACCGTAGCCTCGTGGTTGAGTTGCATTCGTAGAATTTTGGGTGAATTGATCATCCGGGCGATTCTTCTCCTGCCTTCTTGATAAGGATCTCAATTGAGTGATTAGAATCGATATCGAAAACATGGAATTCAATAACACAAAGTAAAGATAGTGGAAAAATAAAGATGAGAATTAGAAGAAATTGAGATGAGAATAGAAGAAAGAATGACTAATTGAATCCACAATCAACCAAGGAAGAAGGGAACTCAATCAAATGCATGAGAAACCAAATTGAATCCACAAGATGATAACTCGATGATCAATTAAGCAAAGAAGATAACACAAGCAATTCGGGAATCCACCCTAATCACTCATTCTAAACTAATAATTGGAATTGAACCCAATCAATATCCTAACCTAAAATATCAAGTCTATTCAAGACAATTCAATCATCAAAAATCTAAGTATGAAAATGTCTAAGGCAACTATTTATAGTTATTGCCTTTACACAAATAGCCTATTACAAAAATAGCTCAAAAGTGACTATTTTGGAAATAACCCACAAGGGCCCTTCTTGATTGCTCAAATGGCATCTTGATCACCCATGGCCTTGTGTATTTGTTTCTCCATAGCTTCCTCCGGGCTCCAAGATACTATCCATATGTAGAAGCCTCTCCAATTATGCTCCAAGCTAACCAAGATCGTATCATCCTCCTCTTCTTCAAAAGGACTCATCCTCAAATCCGAACCTTGTAAAAACATAAAAAGGACAAACAACAAACATATCCTCATAGCATGAGGGTTAGCACATGGGTTATCAACCATACCAACTTGCCAAGGAGGCACACATTTGAAATACAACCAACTATCCTTTGTGGCAAATAAGATCAATGCACTGTAGAACATACAAAGGATCCAACTATGAGAAATATCATGGAATAAAGAAACCTCAAATGTCCTAAGACACAATTGCTTCCCTATTCTCCCATAAGACCATACCAAAAGTGGTGTCACCATTGGTTCAAACACCCATGAGGGTTTACCAGGGTCAAAGATATAAAATACCCACATAGTTTGGTCACAAAGGCAAATGGACCAACCCAAGAAACCATTACCTCTATATAAAACAAATCCCATACAAACATGGACATCATCATATGCAAAGAGGTAGTAGAGAAAGGTGTTACTTAAATGAACTTCATCCAAGGTGTGCCCACATATAGAATCACCCTTTGATCCACAAGCATTAAGGCTTTGATCAAGAATGGGGTCACACAAGAATGAAGGGGTCATTAGAGAACATACACCCCTTTCCTTTTGACCACTAACCCCTCCAATAGACGTACTATCATCTTCCAAGAAGAAAGTTTCATCTTTGGAAAGTGTGTCATCATACCATAGTGGATTTTCAAATAATTGTTAGCCTTCAAGAGTGGCTAAACTTTCCACATTATAAGATACACCACTATCTTCATCATTCACATTAGTCATACCATCATTGAATAAAGGATTATCCCTAAGTTCATACTCTATCTCAAGATTCTCATGACAAGAATAAGAAATGGAATCAACACTCAAGGAATCATCACCTCTAAGTAAAGATCCTACATGACTAACTACATGACCAACTATATCATTACCATTACTAAATTGAGGTTCATTTATCATATCACACAACTCCTCAATTAGTAGGTCATCATTACAAGCAAGTTGGTCAATACCACAATAAACACTAGTTGGTATCATAACAAGCTCAAAAGAATCACACATATGATTACCACCATTATAACCAACTAGCATTTGACTATCCTTATTACATGACAATACATTTTCACTCAAGTCAGAAGTGCTAACACTAGATGGACTCAAATTGATCTTACTAGAAGAATCAATCAAGACATCTATAGGATCAACTAGTGTTCGGGCACTCAAAACAGTAGCATCACCATCATGCAACACAGTGAAATCAAGATCATCACAAGATAAATGCTCTTTAAGCTCACACATATACAATCCATCACTTACACTCAATTGGCCACTAACCACATGAGGATTTTCTACTTTTGACAAAGTGGGAAGGTTTAGCTTTATTACCTTGTAGCTCATAGGAAGGATTGCATTCACCTTGTCTTTCAACATTGGCACACATTTGCTCCTTTGGGAAGATTTTTAACAACACCTCATGATTTTTCATTGCTTGAGGTGTCTCACTAGGCTTGCTTCCAAGTATACCTGCACAAGAATCAAGACAACTAGAAAAAGAATAAAGGTTACAAAAGTTAGTATAAGTTTGTGACAACCCTCTCACATCACTCCACACAACCTCTCCTATTTCCACTCTAGAGTTTTCACTTATCACACCCTTACTCCTCTCAATCTTGTCTCTCAATTTTATTGGAGTTCGACAAGTGCCAAGTATCCCTTGTGAAGGGTTAGATGATTCCTTCACTTCAAGCTTCCACTTTGGTGCACAAGGTGTGGATGTTTTGACTTTCATATTCAACTCCTTAGTGGGTTCATCTTCATGAGGAGTAGTTTTCTTCAACATCTTTTGTAACTCCTCGGGCTTAAGATTGGAAACCCATCAGATGACCTTGTCAACTCCTCTTTGTATGGCATCCCCTAATTCTTTAATTCTTAAAGATTCAAGATCCCTCAACGGAAGGGGCTCACTTTATTTCACTCTACTTTCATGTCCTATTGATCCTTCCATTCTACCTCCAACATCATTTTCATAAGGAGAACAAGTCATATTAGAAGGAGAATAAGAAGTATAAGTTCTTGTATTCTAAGAAGTAGAGAATGTTCTTCTCCTATGGTTCACACGACGTCTTCTAATTGGTTCCACCCATACATCTATACCCTCTCGACTAGGATAGGAAGTAGCACAAGACAAGGATGGTAATTCATTTTCACAATATCCCCTTCTATCACAATCTTCCTCAAATGATTTATAAGAAATATGGGAGAAAGCATCGTACCTCACATTGTATTCATCACCATGGTGTGTAATATGAGAATCCCCATACTCTTCATCTTCACTATCGGATACACCATAAGATACTTCTACTCCTTCATGTTCATAATAAGAGCCATAAGCCCCATTCATTTCACATCCATCTCTGAAGTAGTAGTTTTCAACACCGTATGGCTCAAGATCATGGCTATTATCATAGCCTCCACAATCTCCATCATCGTCATACTCATAGCCTCCATTGCTACAAGCATAGTCTCCCATTTCATCATCATAAGGATCCGAAGCTATAGATGACATACTTCCTTATAGCTCCTTTTGTACCTATAAAACTAGCAAACAAGTTAGTAATAAAATCCTCATGCCACTCTTTATGTGAACTCTCAACTCACCTTCTATGGCTTCTTTCCCAAATTGATAGTGTTACTAGTTTTGCTCAATCAATTCAAGGTTATCTATCCTTGTGGAGGAATGGATCTTTGTAACTCTTGAAGGAAGGATGACTCAAATAAGATCAAAAGGACTTGAATCAAGAAATTAACTATGAAATAAAATGAGAAAAAGAAACAAAAAAATGCACAAGAAAAAAAATAGACTCAAAGAACTTGATAATATTTAGTAGGGTAATCTTCCAATTAAAATCAAGTTATGAACCTAAAAGAAGGTAGATTTAATGAAAAAGAAACTAATTTACAAGGATTTGAACTAGAAAAATCATTTGGGAAGAAATTTGGTTGAAAACCAAGGAGAAAAGCTTGAAAAATTGCTGAAAATTGCTTGAAAAGCTGCCTGGTAGGCTCTAAGCCACTGCTGGAGGGGTTTTGAGCCGGCTAGACACGTTGGAGCCGAATGTAATGACCCTTCCGGTTATTTCCACGTATATATTTTTCTTGAACCGTTAGAGCTTGTTTTTAGAGGCCCCAGGTCACTTAAGGCTCGTCAGGACCGATATTTCGGTGTCGGGTCCATTTGTTTGGTCGCATTATAAGTTTTGAAGTCAAGCAAGTCGGCAAAAGTTATCGTAAGTTCTTTAATAAATTTTCTGAACTTTGGGTAAAATGTCTTGGAGCTTTTCTCTCAATATATAAAGAGTTAGAAGTCCCCCAAAATACCAAATCGAAGGTCTACGAGTCTAGTTTCCAACGCACAAAACTTCACATCCAACTGATCTCGGAGTAAACAGTTATGACTGTTTTACCGCGGACTATCTGGCAGAAAATGGGTCGCGAACCGGGTCGGGTCAAACTCGATTTAAGCCTCAACTTCACGTTTTAAAATGCCATTTCAGTTCTGAAACAGTGAGAAAACATAAGGGAGGGTTCCAAGAGAATTCTTGAGTATCGAAATCGTGCGTACTTGAAAATATTTAATTTAAAAGGCGAATGTGGTAGAAAATTATATTATTATTACCTTTTTAAAATATTTTAAAGGTTTATGAAAAATATTTTTGTTACGATATAATTGTATATGTATTTATTTTATAAGGTTTTTATACATTATAATATTTTAACGGAGATAGTAAATTTAGTTAGGTTGAAAATTATTATTATAATATAGTAGGTTTTATTTGAAATAATTTTCTATTAATTATTGTATATTCAAAAAGTTATATATATTTTACCATGAATTTATGCAATACCCAAGTATATATGTAATGGAATAAAATTAAAACATAGGAATTAATAGCATGGTGACACCACGTTTACACGTGGGTCTAATCCAGCAACCATCTAGTGACTAATTCATATTTGGTCACCTTTTCCTTTAAAGAATTAAAGAGAGCTTATGGTTATATAATTAATTTTGGTGAAGCCACCCAGGTACTTTTAAATTGGTTGTAGTCTAGGTAGAAATGGTTGCTGATTTCATCACTTATTTCCATTGATTCCTTTCAACAAGCTTAAGTTACTACTGCTATATATTTGAACTCCAAACATGGTTCATTCAAATTGATTTCTTATAGAGGCACGTGTTGGCTGCAACGTACACTCACATTGACACTAGAGCAAGAATTTAGTAGGAAAAATATTTAGGTGCTATATTTGAGTACCAAAAGGAAAATCGATTATCTACGTCAAATTATTCAAGCCCGAGTTCAAGTTTGATTTCGTGTTGGAGCTTTTTCGGAGAGGTTCAAGCTTGTCATCAGACGACAGGTAGGTTACGGTTTATTTTCCCTAGACTCCGCATATATAGGATAAAATTGTATTAATGGGCATCCTTGGGTTGGTTTATTAGGTTGGTACC
>QJPP01003705.1:0-226905 GCA_003996215.1 Jaltomata sinuosa
ACAATCCAAAACCACACGGTGAGGGGATAACCAGTCCATGCCCAGTATTACATCAAAATCTAGCATATCAAGAATCATCAAATCACCCCAAGTCTCTGAATCACCAATAGATAGCATACAAGATCTCACAATCCGATCCACTACTAAAGAATCTCCTACTGGGGTCAAAACAAAAACATGAACAGATAATGGCTCACTAGCCAACCCCAAACAAGGCACAAAGTAGGCAGATACGTATGAACAAGTGGATCCAGGATCAAATAAAGTCATAGCCGACTGATGGCACACGAAAATCGTACCTGTAATCACAGCATCTGAGGCCTCTGCCTCTGGTCTCTTAGGGACTGCGTAAAACTGACGACGACCTCCACCTGCCCGACCGCCATCCCTACCACCTGCTCTGCCGCGTAGAGCACCACCTCTACTCTGATGACCACCCCCTCTAGCCGGAGGATGAACTGCTCGTAAAGGCTCAGCTAACAGAACTGTACCCTGCTGAGGGCAATCTCTAGCAAAATGACCAATCACACCACAAGTAAAACAAGCCCCTGGCGGCCTACTCGGTCGAGATGAACCAGCAGATCCCGTATAACCACCACGGCCTGATGCCCCAGAAACTGTACCCCTCGAAGACTGACCGCCATAGCCCTGATGGCTGCTCTGACCCTGCTCGAACTGGGTACTACCGAAAGTCTGAAGGGAAGCCTGAACCGGTCGGCTGGACTGACCCTGGTGCTGCTGTGGCTGATAACTCCAGCTCCACTGGCCAGGACCTCTACCACCATATCTGGAACCACTATAGACACCCTGATGTCGAGGCCTCTTATCTCTGGACCCCTGATCATGTCGATGTAAGTCCTCCACAGTGCGGACATAGTCTATGATAGCCTGAAATGACCGACCACCGGCAATCAATATCTCAGCTGGCTGCCTGATCTCTGGCCTCAAACCCCATACAAATCTGTGAATCCTATCTGCCTCGGTAGGAATGATCATAGCTCCGAACGGTGCTAGCTGATGAAAACGGGTCTCATACTCTGAGACAGTCATAGACCCCTGCATAAGGTGAGTAAACTGCTCCCTGTGACGCTCACGATCACTCTGAGGTAGGAACTTGGCCATAAAGGCCTCATAAAACTCAGACCAGGTCAAAGGAGGTGACGATGGTGGTCTACAAGCAACATGAGCCCTCCACCATAACTTCGCTAGGCCCTCTAACTGATAGGTAGTATAACCAACCCCGTGAGTCTCCAACAAACCCAAATGATGCAACATCTCCTCACATGTAGTAATAAAGTCATGTGGATCCTGTCCATAAGTACCAGCAAACCTCGGAGGTGCTAACCTCAAAAACCTACCCAACGCCTTTTGCTCTGACTCTGTCATAGCTGGGCGAGGAGCAAGAGGCTGTGCAACAGATGGAACCGGAATGACCTCCGCACGGGGAGCCATAGTAGCCGGCTGCGCTCTTGAGCTCTGTGCACCCAGGGCTGCCCCCTGAGCGGATGTCTGCGCTACCTCAGAAGACCGCTCTCCAATCACACCCAAAAGCTGTAATAGTAATCCCCGAATATCTGGAGACTGAGCTGCGGCTGGAGCTGGCACAGAAGTGGGCACTGGAGCTGGTACTGGAGCTGGTACTAGAGCTGGTACTAGAGCTGGTACTGGAGCTGGTACTGGAGCTGGTGGTACCTGGGCTGCCCCCTGATCCACATGCTGCTCGGGCTCTATCTCTACTCTAGCAGCTCTAGCAGGTGCCACTGCTCGAGGGCGTCCTCGACCCTTAGCTGGAGTGGGAGGCTCATCTCCGCGTGATGCCGATGATCTCGTACGAACCATCTGCGGAAGAATGAAGTAGAACAAATGAGATTTCCAGAAATTTCAAGGGTTCCACGCACGACACAGAAGCAATGAAAGAGTCAAATTTCCTAAAATGTCACTGTAGCTACCCAAAGATTGAGTACGGACATCTCCGCCCCGATCCGCAGGACTCTACTAGACATTGGCTCCTATACCGATGACACTGGTGAACCTAAAGCTCTGATACCAAGTTGTCACGATCCGATTTCTCAGTCATGATGGCACCTACAACCCCCAGTAGGCGAACCAATTCCCGTAGCCCAGGACAGTTAGTAATGGGCTACTATCTAACAAATAAGCGGGAGGGTAGTTTAATAAGCAAAAGTAAGGGGACAAGATGAAGAGAATAGATAACAGGAATATATATATACATATGCGGAAACTAAACCAAACCCCAAGACCTGGTATCATAGTATAGAGCCATAACTACGTACATGGAGTGCAACGATCCAAAACAATATATACAGATGTCTCTGAATGGTAATAGAGTACATAAAGCAAAAGATAAACTAAAGCTAAGCTCCGATCGCCAAGAGCTCACCCTCAGTCTGAAGTAGTCCCCAACAGATCTCCAAGCACGAATCACAGCGATCTAACGGCGATGGCCCATGCTAGGATCTGCACCCAAATATGCAGGGGGTAGGGTGAGCACCAAATGCGAAGCATAAGGTACCCAGTAGGTATCATAAGCCGACTGGGCGCATATAAGATAAAAGCGTAGTAACAGACAGAATAGAAGCAAGTAGTCACAGAAATCAACAAAAGTACACAGGAGCTAGCCCAGAGGGAAATCAACAGAACCACATATGAGGCCAGCAAGCAGAATATATACACCATAGGCACAAGTGAAAGTAAGAAACAACGCACCTGGGGTCCTTGCAACAACAGTGTATACATAATAAGTTTACAAAATGGACGGTATACCGGTAACCTCAGGCCCGGATGGCAAGGTCCATGGAGGTCCCTGACCCCATACTAAAACTCAGTATCAAAACATGTCGTCCGGAAGCAAGTTCGGGTTCAAGATAGAGACCCAGTCTCTAATATGCATGCCCAGACTCTGTCCAGGACTAAAGTAGTAGGAAAATATCTCAAAAACCCCTCCAAGGGTGCCCGGGCATAACCGAGTCTAAACAGTAGAAAGTCATCTCAGGTGCTCGGTCCGACTGAGGCTAAAAATTATCTCAAGTAGCAAGAAAACTCAACTAGCACCCCGGCCCTGCCGAGTCTAGCGTTAATCGTAAAACTGATGATTTAAGTCATAATTTTACTTTCTTTTACCCAAGAATATTCACAAGTTAAATCAAACCATTTTTAATTCATTTCCTATCAAAAATGGGCCCCCGGGGCCATGCAAGGTTTAGAAAATAGTGCCAGTAAGCCTGAAGCCCAAACCGTAGTAAAACATGGATAAAACCTCTTTATATGCATGGAAATGGTATGATCAAACACAATAGCTGCCCAGCAGCTCACAATCAACCTATCGACCCTGCACAGGCCCACAGCTACTCAGCAAGCATAACCAACCTAGAAGGGTAATTCTATGCCCGGGACTCGCGGACATTCCCAAAATCCCACCTTCTATGTTCCAGAGTCAACAAGGTCTCACAGGACCACAAGGGTAAATAAAATATATCGGAAAGTACTACAAGCAACGGAGGAACAAAAGTAGGCGGACATGAATAAAGCGGTCAAGGTCTGTGGTGCCAACCTAATAATCCAACCCAAGGATGCCAGCTAGTACAATTTTATCCGATATATGCTAAGTCTAGGGAGTTTAAACCATAACCTACCTGTCGTCCGATGACAAGCTCGAACCTCTCCTAAAAATCCCCGAAATGAAATTAACTCGAATTCGGGCTTGAATAACTTGACGCAGACAATCAACTGTTGATCCGTGATAGAATAACTCGTCAAAGTATATTTCTCATAAAATCTCTCGTCAACGTGCTATGAGTAGACACATATACGTATGTATGCAGCAAGGGAATTGTTCATATTAGTAGGTATTATTTCACTGAAAGTTTAAGAATGAGTGATAATCAAGGATAAGCACTACTTACCATTGTTTATATAAGTTATCAAATGACAATTATAATGGCTATATATATATATTAATATAATAGGTAATTAAAGTCCTAATTGGCATGTGGCAGCACATTAGTAAGTGAAAAAACTTGGTGTCCTTCCCCTCCACTTCCACGTGGAAGGGGTGGTTTAACACCTCTTTACTCATCCCGTTATATATATATTCGGGTATTGAATAAGTTCGTGGTAAAATATATATAACTTTTTGAATATACAATAATTAATAGAAAATTATTTCAAATAAAACCTACTATATTATAATAATAATTTTCAACATAACTAAATTTACTATCTCCGTTAAAATATTACAATCTATAAAAATCTTATAAAATAAATACATACACGAATATCTCGTAACAAAAGTATTTTAGGAAGGAAATAAAAATATAACTTTCTACCACATTCAACTTTTAAATTAAATATTTTCAAGTACGCACGATTTTGATAATCAAGAACTCTCTTGGAACCCTCCCTTATGTTTTCTCACTGTTTCAGAACTGAAATGGCGTTTTAAAACGTGAAGTTGAGGCTTTAAATCGATTTTGACCCGATCCGGTTTGCGACCCGGTTCGCGACCCGGTTTCTGCCAGATAGTCCGCGGTAAAACAGTCATAACTTTTTACTCCGAGATCAGTTGGATGTGAGGTTTTATGCATTGGAAACTAGACTCATATACCTTCGATTTGGTATTTCGGGGGACTTCTAACTCTTTATATATTGAGAGAAAAGCTCTGAGACATTTTACCCAAAGTTCAGAAAATTTATTAAAGAAACTTACGATAACTTTTGTCGACTTGCTTGACTTCAAAACTTATCATACGACCAAACAAATGGACCCGGCACCAAAATACCGGTCCCGATAAGCCTTAAATGACTTGGGGCCGCTACAAACAAGCTCTAACGGTACAAGGAAAACGTATACGTGGAAATGACCGGAAGAGTCATTACAGGTATTTTGGCCGAAATTTTTCGTGAGCGTCCGTGACGACCTATTTAATGGCGCGCGTTGGTTCATAGGGATAAACGTGGGCCTTTTGAATTTCAAACGTGGCCTAGAATGGGAAATAGGAATTTTTGATTTTTTCGTGTGTTATAGTCCATAGATTTTGTGTGATATGTGCGTCCGGCGGTATTTTGGCCAAAAGTTTTCATGAGCTGGGGCTTGTACGAGGCGCGTCTCTCTCTTTTATGCGCTCATTTGAGAATAAAGAGGAGCGAGTGAGGCGCGTTGAAGGAGATGAGGGAATGAGGGAATAATTTAGGAGGAGTATAAGTTGATGTGAGGGTATATAGGTGAAATGGGCTCGGGTTGTTTGGTGAGAAAGGATTGGGCCGAGGAAAAATGGGGGTGGGCCAGCGGGTTGGATGAATTGCTGGCCCAAAATGAAGGTTGGGGCAAAGGCTGGTTGGGGGCATTTAAGACGTATGTGGCCACTTTAATCTTAGGAAAATAACCAAATTAAGCATGAATAGGTGAAATTCGGCTAAAATTAAAATAGTTTTAAGGAATTAGACTAGAATAGGTATAGAGACGAATCAATTAAAATTAATTCTTGACCTTGATTAATTTAAACAATTTGAAACAGTTATTACGTTTAAAGCACAATTACCTCATTTTAAAATTATGAAATTGATTTGTTCAATTAATCTCTCGTTTGGATTAACTTGAAGGAAAATCAAACGTTTAATCTCTTAAAAGGATTTTCTTATTAATTAAACTCTAAAATAGTTCTTTCAGTAATCTTATATAAGCTTCACGTAATTAAACATGAAAGATGAAAATTATTACTCAAAACTATTATAAAGCTTGTTTGAAAAATGTTTTATCCCTTTTCTACAAAAATAATTATTTCAAAAATTGTTTAAAAATTCAAAGGCTCAAAATTAATTCGTAATGTGGAGGGTAAAAATAGGGTGTCAACAACTGTCCCTCCCTTTGGGTGGGGTGGATGTAAGGAACCCTGGGCAAAGGGAATTGACGTTCCCAATTTTATCCGATTACAGGTCCATCTTCAGAAAGCGGTTGATTCTAGCACAAATTTCAAGGAATCATGGCCGAACTCTGGTATCGAGTTTCCTACATATCTCAGGCTATATGAGAACTCAGGCCATTTGTAGTTCAAGACGCTTGATTTTACGCACTACTTTCAAAGAGCTTCAACACTTATCCCGACCTCGGATTAAGGAGAGATCGTAAAACTGGAGAGTGGAGAGGTTGGGGAGTTTGGAATGCAACTGAGTTTTCAACATAGAGCCCGCCTATATATCCCAAGACTTGAGAATCAGGCTGCTTGTAGTTCAACTCAATCGGTGAAAAGGTAATCTTTATATTAAGACAACCTTTGGCTCGGGATAAGTGACAAATGGTTTGAGCTATAGAAAAGAGGCTTGTAACTCTCAACTATGAATGTGGCGCGCTTCACACTCATAAATAAGATTTTACCTGGACATAATTTCCAAAGCTTGAGGCCTATTGTCACCCGAATTTGAAAAGAAGGAATATTGCTCCCAGCGTGAGTTTAGAGAATACCCTGGATGCGAAACTAAGACCCAATGATAGGAAATACCCACATGCCTTCTGACAGGGGTGTGGTTTGATGGTGGTGAAAGTCGTTCCTTAGCTCGCGCCCAAAGAGTTTGATCCCTCTTTGGACTATGTCCCAGTTCGCTGCTAAGAAAAAGTTCCACGTTGTGATGCATCCCTTTTGGTGTAGTCCGCATCTGTGATTTTGCTTTGAGAATTTCATCCTTATCAGATGATCTCGACAACATCTCAAAACAAAATTGTTATTAGTAACATAATTCCATTTGTAGAGGTAGTTTTCTTTATCATACCTCGTCTTGGGATTAAGTCCAAGTCTCGTGTTGTGATGTCCTTTTGACACGCTTTGTTCCTGTTATTCTGATTCGATATTTTCATCCTCTTAGATGTTCTCAGTAATACTTTGAAACAAAATGATTAATAGTAAAGTAATTCAATAGGAAAAGATAACTTTGTATCTCATTTTTCCCATTTGGTGCTTCTTGAAGAAGACATCGTCATTTCCTGTATCTGTCTTAGGAAATAGCGACTTCTATGATGAAAATATGATAGCCCTCATAGCTATCGGATAGGATTACCTTTATGGCAATTTTTGAGTATGACGACCTTCGTGGCTGTTTGACATGACGGTCCTTGCAACAATTTGCGGCGTTCTCTTGAACGTGATAGCCTTCGTGGCTATTGACAGTGGTCTTTTCATATGCCTTCGGGGTAAGTCTTGTGCATCATCCATATCGACGCGACTAACAGATATTCCCTGAATTATCAGGCTTTGGGTAATCTAGCACATTATCCAACTTTGGATAGAGGCGGCTTACAGATGCCTTTAGCTTGCCAGCTTTCGAGTGATCCTGCACATCATCCGACTTTGGATAAAGGCGACTTACAGACGTCCTTCGAATTGCCAGTTTTTGTGGGGTAATCCTGCACTTTTTTTCGATCTTGGATGTAACGCGACTTACAAATTTCTCTTAAATTGATAGCCTTTGGGTAGTCCTGCATAATATCAACGTGGATATGTCGTGGCTTATAGATAACCCTTGGACTGTCACTTTTTGGTAGTCTTGCACTTTATCCAATTGTGGACATTGTCCCGACTTACGTATTACCCTTGAACTTTCAATCTTCAGGTGATCTTGCACACTAACCGATTTCTGATATCGCTGCGTCTTACAGATAACTCTTAGACTGTCAAGCTTCGGGCAATCTTGCACACTATCCAGTTTCAAATGTCGCTGTGACTTACAGACGACCTTTGGTCTTCCAATTTGGGGAAATTCAGTTCATCGTCCGATTAGGATGGCGTCTTACAGACATCCCTCAGACTATATGCTTTTGACCTCGATGGCAAGCGGTATTTGATTATCGGATAGTGACAAGGTTTTTGCCACTCGATCAAATATAATTGCCTCTTTCAGCAATCGAGGCTCTTGAATAAGAGCGCATAAATATCCTCAATGTTAGACTCCTCCATCTTACACGATATCGGATATAAATATGCTGAATGTCAGATTTGACATAATAAAGGAGCAAATATACCCTCAACGTTAGACTCCTCCGTCTTATGCGATATCGGATATAAATATGCTGAATGCCAGACTTGGCATAATAAACAATAATAATATCCTCAACGTTAGACTTCTCCATCTTACGCGATATCGAATATAAATATGCTGAGTGCCAGACTTGGCATAATGAATGATGACAATGATAATGATGATAATGATATCCTCAATGTTAAACTCCACCGTCTCACGCGATCTCGGATATAAGCGTGCTGAGATTCGATCCTGCGCAGCAAGTGCGACTTAGGGACGCCCATGAATGTCATCCTCTTTGAAACCAGCCGGTAGAGGGAAATAGTCTTTGCATGGGATGTGTATCTGCGGTATTGAATGATAATGTGGATGATCATGCAATGGTCCTAGTGACATAGTCCTCGCGACATGCAAATATAATGGCCCTCGTGGCATGGTCCTCTCAACATGCAAATATGATGGCCCTCGTGACATGGTCCTCTCGACATGCAAATATGATGGCCCTCGTGGCATGGTCCTCGCGATATGCAAATATGATATGGTGTGGATGATCGTGCAATGACATGCGTAGCAGTTGCAGAAAATATCACCTTCGATTTTTGTGTTGTTTTGTTGACTCCTTTGTGTGTACCTGTGCTCAAGGCAAACAATTAGTAGACACAGCGTCGCATTTACTATCGACCATAGTCAAACTTGAAAAACTTTGAAGACAATGTCTATGAAGCTAATCAAAACAACTTTCGTTTCAAGTGTGAATAAAATGGTCGTGCCCATTTCTGGGGACAACCATAAGTACCATTTTCGAACATCGTATGTTCGTGGTGATTTCTGACTTGCTGAAGATTGGCGAAGAACGTCGTTGATCTCTCATTTGGTGTCATAATTTGAAACTGACTGAAATGTCTTGATCCGTTTGTGGACTTGAGGACGCTGTCAGTCTCTCTTTATCTGGTAGTTTTTGTGAACTACAAGAATATTTGTCCATTCCAGGAGTTTTTGCTTCTTTTGGCTTCTTCCCGCTGTTTTGGCTTTTTCCACTAAATTTTGGGGCATCTGATCTCGTTGCGTCTCTTTGAACGCATTGGCTAATGAGAGACTGATTTCTAACATACTTTTTGGGACAACCTGCATCCACAGAAAAATTGTTAGTTTTGGCAAAACTGATCTGTGCTGACCTCCTTCGATCTTCTGCTCCTTGCTTTGTCTCCTCTGGATGCTTCCTTTCTCGGGTACTTATCATCTTCGACTCCCTGGATCGCGATAGACATAAGACAAAGTCAAATTATAAAGGAGTAAAGCTAATCTTTTTGTAAAGATTTTTCAAACAAGTTCTTTGGAAAACCAAGATTTTGAAAAAGGATATTTTGGAAAGGTCTCTGCCCGTCATGTCATGTGCTAGCTCAACGAATGTCCTTTATTCGAGGTCTTGACAATTCTGACATACTGCTGGCGGACTACGGAGATCCTTTGTCATCCTAGCTGGGGAATTCAGAAATGCTTTTCGAGAAATCCATCACAGTTGGGGATTAATCCACCAAGGACTGAGAATCTTTGAAGTAGACTCTGATCTCTCGGTATTGGGGAATTCTTTGGAGTTTGTTTCTAAACTCTTAAATGAATCTTGGTGGAAATTTTGAGGTCCCCCTCAAAATTTCTGCCCCAGTTAAAGGTTTCATGATGAATCTCATTCCATTGGCAAGAGACTTGAGACTCTTTGGGGATTACGAGATTCTTTCTCGATATTCACTTTGGTTGCTCTTCAGCACATTCTGCATTCTGATTTGTTTGGAGGACGATCTTCGCTTTTTGAATTTTCGAGATTCCTTTCTCGAAAATTCTGCCCCAGTTTCTGTTTCCTGGGTGATATGACCGAGCGATTATGGCGCCTATGTATCCCGTTGAGGCAGGAATCAGGTCAAACGTAGTTCCCACACTCAAAGTGGGAGAATGTTAGAAATAAATAAAGGGGTGACTGAGGCCGACAAAGGCCGCCTACGTATCTCATTCTTGAGAATTCAGGTCAGACGTAGTTCAAGGTAGGAAGGGGGAAGATAGATTTTTCTAAGAGGTTGACCGAAGCCGACAAAGGCCGCGTACGTATCTCATTCTTAAGAATTCAGGTCAAACATAGTTCGTACATAGAGGATAGGTATATTTTAAGTTATTACAAAGCATAGAAACGATTACAATCAGAAAATGCGATTACAGGGAAAGAAATGAAAGAAAAACCATCTTTAGGCGTAGTATCTCTTCACAGCATCGGAGTTGATCAGTTTAGTCCACACTTGACCATCTATCTCAGACAGAATCAAGGCTCCTCCGGATAACACTTTTTGGACGACATGCGGGCCTTGCCAAACAGATGCAAATTTCCCTTTGTACTCCTCCTGGTGAGGGAAAATGCGCTTAAGTACCAACTGTCCTATGGCGAACTGTGAGCTCTTACTCTTTTATTGAATGCACGAACCATTCGTTGCTGGTACAACTGTCCATGACATACGACGCTCATTCTTTTCTCATCAATCAACATGAGTTGCTCGTGACGAGCGCGAACCCATTCTTCATTGCTCAATCCGGCTTCTTGAATGATCCTAAGGGATGGTATTTCAACCTCAGCGGGTATCACCGCTTCTGAACCATATACCAACACATAGTGAGTTTCTCCGGTCGAAGTCCTGACGGCCGTCCGGTATCCCAGTAAAGCACAAGGCAACATCTCGTGCCAAGATCGATGACTATCCACCATCTTTCTCAAGATCTTTTTGATATTTTTGTTGGCAGCTTTCACAGCTCCATTCATTTCTAGACGGTATGCAGTTGAGTGATTTTGAATTGCTCACATATTTCTCTCATCAAGTGACTGTTCAGATTTTCTCCATTGTCCGTGATGATTGACTCGGGGATTCCGAATCGGCAAATCAAATTGTTTTTGATGAAGTCAGCTACAACCTTCTTGGTTACGGATTTGTAAGAAGCAGTTTCCACCCATTTGGTGAAATAATCAATGGCTACCAAGATGAATATGTGTCCATTTGAGGCGGATGGTTCGATGGGACCAATGAAGTCCATGCCCCAGGCTACAAAAGGCCAAGGTGCGCTCATAGCATGAAGTTCGCTAGGTGGCACTCGAATCAAATCTTCGTGGATCTGGCACTTGTGACATTTCTGCACGAACTTGCTACAGTCGTTCTCCATGGTAAAAAAAACAAAAAAAAACTGAATTATTTTGAGTTATGAGTGTTTTACCACTTTAAACTTTCTTACTTACTGGCCTATTTGTATTAGAGTATAAAACAACTCATTCTCAATCTTTAGGGTATAAACATGTATTTATATACTTCTATATATTATTTTTAAAGTTTTACACGTGATTTATATTAGAAAATATAAGAACATATATTTAATAGATATGACATTATTACTTCTCATTCTCAATAATATTTTCGTCATTCAAATATAACTATTCGATTATATATATTGATTATCTTATATGACATGCTGAATAACCAAATCGAATCAAAAAGAGAAAATTCAAACCAAACAAAACTTATTTTGGTTCGGATCGGAAATCAAAAACCAAAAATCAAACCAAAAACTAAACGCACACCTCTACTTGCTACAATATGCTAAGCCCATGACTAAATATAGGAGCAAAAGCATTCATTCGATTTTTAGGCAAACACAATCCAACTTCTAAATCTCCATCTGAATTTCTCGACTTATTGAGGGACATAGCTACACCATTATCACTGTCGATAGAAACGGACTCTAGTTTTTTCGGTCTTCCCCAACTAAAATCGACAGCATAAAAGTCATGTTTTGGTGATCCTGCTCCTGAAAACATCCAGTTCATATCTATAGCACTAACTTCTTTTGACCAATCGCCGTTCAGGATCCATTCCTCATCGTCCTTCCTTTTCCGAATGGCTTCTCCAATTATTTTCGCGCCAATTGTAAAGCCTTCCTTTCCGACTAAGTCAACATGCCTTGTACTTGCAATGTACCCTACTATGCAATTTCCGAAATAGTTCGGAGGAAGTGGTGGATTGAGTCGCGCCCTACAATCTGCCGCACATAAGAAGAACTCTATATCATTCTCATCAATAATCTCTTCACCAGTCGCGACCTCTGATTTTATCAGACAAGTCCATACATAAGCACACGTTACTGTGAAAGATGTTACATGAGTTAGGCTTGGTCGTCTTGACAAAATTAGATTCTTGAGATGTATGATGTCATCGCGTCCTATAATGAATGTACCTCGGACCTTATCATCATGAGGTGGAATACTAAGGATGTCGCACATTTCCACCTTGTATTTTTTCATTATGTCCCAATGTGACGTTGCTTGTCCATGAGGATCTTTGATTACGGACCTATCATAACATGGAAGGAAATTATCTCGTAAGAGCCGCTCATCTCCATCGAATTTGTTGAGCAAAGCCCATGCTCTTATGAATTTTACTATGCTAGCTCCGTCACCAACAAACTGATGGTTAGTGAAACCAATTGATACGCCATGGTTCGGAAAAAATGTCACTTGAATGGCTAACAACGGGGCTAATTGGACCCCGGGTGCATTTTTACATTCCACCAACTTAGGAACAAAGTGATAAAAAATCTTTTGCATTTCGGGGATGGTTTCCTATGAGAAAATTGAAATCCTTATCACTCTCAGAAAAAGTTACTGACACAAAATCTCCCATTACATAACGCAATTCAGGATAACTGTTTGAACTTAAAGGACAAACGACGTAGCCAGCTAAGAGTATATAGTGTTGGAGAGCGAGGGAGAGTGAACGTTTAAGAGTAGGAATAATGGTTTGGATGAAATCTGGTTTGGAAACTGGGAGCTTGTAGAACAAAATCCGCCGTATACGATGGAAATCTAACCACAGAAAATCAAAGTACGTTAGAGGGAGTGTCAACTCACCTATGCTGCCGGCCGGAGGTGGCACAACTTGACATTGTTCAATCACCAATGCCATTGCCCTCTTTTTTCTTTTTTGGCTAAGAGATTGGTTTGTAATGATAGTGGGTGGGTTTTGTACTTTGGCTTTACAATATATAGAATTGCATAAAAAAAAGGTCAGTCCGGGAAGGGGCAAAGCACAAGGGGATTCCACAGCTTGAGCTTGTGACCTTGGTCACTTGACAGCAACTTTACCAGTTACTCCAAAACTCCCCTTTAATATATAGAATTGTATATATGATGAAAATGTAGCTTCAAGGCAGGTCTTTTATCTTTAGTAGTAGGTTAAAAATATAGTTTCTTGAGTATCATTTGATTAGTTTTGGTCTTTTACGTTTGTCAAAAGTGAACGCTTTTGATCTCTGTTAAATATTTACTAGACTATGACTTTGAATATAACAGGATTGTTAAAATAGATAATATTTAAAGTGAATTTACATTTGAAAGTATAGTTTTTTCGGTTTACGTTATTTATAGTCTATTCCAAGAGTTTGACACAACTTTTTGAGGTGCAATTTTTGTTTTTTTTGGTCCTTATTTTTTTTTTGCTATCTGATGTAGTTTCTTATATGTTGCGGTTTTTGTGATTTAGACGAATTTTTTTTGTGGTTTCGGTTAAATTTAGCAATCAAGTTTGGTAAATATCTTAAGGAGACCAAAGGTGTTCATTTTAGCAAATTTCCAACTGCATAGAAAGGAATCAATCTAACCTCTATAATTATAGATGTATCTTTTAGTCTTTTCAAGAGTACTTTTTTTTTCAGGTCACACATCTTGTCCCTCGGTATAATGATCGCTTCCACGTTTTCCTCAAATTTATTAATCACCCTTTAGTATATGTGGCTCCGCCACTAACTTTTAATGACTCAAAGGGGGACTACATGGGTGAACAGATAGAAAGTCATGTTGGTTCTCGAAAGCAGGCCAATTTTGCTTGTTGTGATCTCGAAAATCATTTTCTGCAGATGTCATGTTACCAACAATTATTTGGTTGTGGACACAAAATTAATTTGGGTCCACAGATTATATTACATGTTCTTAAAAAATTTAAAACGATAATGAGGGGGTCACGTCTATACATGTAGTATGATACACGTATATTTAGCAATAAATTATGAAAATGGAAAAAGTAAAGAATCTCAAGGATCATTATTCAAAAAAATCCAATTCCTTAAATTTCTCCCACAATTGCTTTTTTCATTATCTCCAATAATATTTCACACTTAGAAAAAAATTTGGTGAAAGATGACACAAAATATATTATCACATCTTCACCAGAAATTCTACAAAATTAATATGTGTATAACAAATGTATAAATTAATATATAATCAATATATAATATATACACATGGATTATATACATATTATATAATGATTATACACAAATTACACAATGTATAAATGAATTATTTTCTGCATTATCTCTGAAAAATCAACAATTACTTTTTCCCAATTATTGCATCATTTATTATCTCTTTATTTTCAATATTGAAAAATCTTAGGTGAAAGAAGGTAGAATTTTTTTATCATACAGTCACCAAAAATTCTAAAATTTATATATGTATAATGAATGTGTAAAAGTATTATATAATTAGTATATAATATATATACACTACTTATACACATATTATATAAATATTATGCAATAATTATACACGAATTACACAATGTATAAATGAAATATTATACAAAAAAAATCTAAAAATTATTAGGTTGTGTGAAGATTGTATTTAAGATGAAGTTGTGTGAGGATATGTAACAGAGAAGTTGTAATAGTCAAAATTTGAGGATAAAAGTCTACTTTAAAAAAAAGTCTACTTTAAATAAAGAGTAAAAAGAAGGAAAATAATAATTTAAAATTACTTGCTATTATTCCCTAAATTGTAGGCTTAAGAAATGGTTCATAAGAGCTTTGACTAACTGGCTAAAAAAAGAGAAAAAAAAACTATTAGCTAAGGGTTAAAGTGGGTGGGAAAAAAAAGATTTATTTTGA
Organism: Jaltomata sinuosa; assembly: GCA_003996215.1. Classification (NCBI taxonomy): domain Eukaryota; kingdom Viridiplantae; phylum Streptophyta; class Magnoliopsida; order Solanales; family Solanaceae; genus Jaltomata; species Jaltomata sinuosa. The sequence continues at coordinate 14,995 of QJPP01003705.1, forward strand.
GTTTCAAATTTATATGGGTTGCTATATGAGTTAATTATTCATAAATCTAATGAATACTTGCATTGAGTTCCAAAACCATTGGTCTTCACTCTTTGTTCCTAACTCATTTACGCTTTTGGTATTGACAAAAAATGTCATCCGGCTACTCATCAATTGAACTCTCGGCTTACGCAATGATCGAAAGAACCTTTTTCAACCGCCCATGATTGAGACAAATGTAAATGTGAAGAAATTTTTTTTCATTGTCTGTTAATTTTCTTCTTGTTGCATCTCGTCGATACGATATTTTCTTACTTATTTTCTTGTGTTCGGTAGGTAAGCAAAAATTATTATCCTAAAAGCATTTGTATATTAAAAGAAGGGCAGCGCGATGCACTATAGCTCCAGATATACACAGAATTCGGGAAAAGAACGGACCACAAGGATCTATTATACACTTTCTCATCTTACATTTCTGTTATTTTCACGGCTTAAACTCATGATCTCTTGGTTAAAAATTCAATTTGCAAAATAAATACAAGTCTTGATTAACTAGTAAAAGAGACACTCTTTATGACATCATCAAACACACTTTAAAGTTGTCAACCCCTAGCATTAAAGTTTTGAAAAATATAAAATAGTCCCCATTTTTCAAAATCTTAAAAGACGTACACCCCAGCACCAAAGTTTTGAAAAATATAGTCTCTCATCCCCAAAGTTTTAATTACCCGATTTGAAATAAAAAATAATTTTCTTCCCTCCAAAATCTCCCGATTTCACCCCCTCTCAGATCCCTTTTCTGGCCAAAAAAATCAATCGGAAAACCGCTCCCAATGGCGGAAAGCTTCTCCAGTTCAATCATTGTCATTTCTAGCTCTAAGCTATTGTTATCTCTAATTAATTTCTCCATTGTTGTAAAAGATGAACCACTGCACTAATGATCATCGACTGCCCTCTAAGTTGATGATGGAATATGGACAAGTATATCATAAATCGACATGTGTTAATTGTCAACAAATATGTTTTCTACTCAACTAAATTATTTATCAATAATCGACCACTTTGTATATATTGGTTAGACTACTATTTGGTTAAAAAGTGTTAAGAGTCCCACATCAGATATGAAATGGGTAATTGGTCTCCTTGTATGGTCTTGGGCAATCCTCCTCTCATGAGCTAGCTTTTGAGATTGAGTTAGGCTCAGGTGACAGATTTTTACATGGTATCAGAGCCAGACCCATTTCAATTTCTTTGTTCACCGATATTGGGCCCCCATATTATATTGTCTATGCTCCAGTTAACTAGGTCTGGGTGTGCGGAGGAGTGTTAAGAGTCTCACATCGGATATGGAATGGGTAATTGATCTCCTTATATGGTCTTGAACAATTGTCCCCTCATGAGTTAATTTTTGGGGTTGAGTTAGATCACTAGGTCTGGGTGTGCGGAGGAGTGTTAAGAGTATCACATCGGATATGAAATGGTAATTGATCTCCTTATATGGTCTTGAGCAATTGTCCCCTCATGAGTTAGTTTTTGGAGTTAAGTTAGGTCAGATGTCATATCTTTACAAAAAATAATTAATTAATTGAATTATAATAAGCGAATAACACTATTTAAACAACTAATCTTTCGTTATATTATATGAGAGTCTGTATCCAATAGACACAGAATCTAGTGAATTTGAGAACAAGCTAATGTCCTTCAAAAGACAACAAATAAATTAAATAGATTTACATTAAGAGACTTATAAACACTATTTTAACATGAATATAATCCGCAATTATATCAGCTTACGAGCTCCCCATCAAATGGACATATCATCTAATGAGTTTGAGAACACGTAATAATCCCTAAGAGCATTACTATTGCAACGAATAGCTTCTTCTTCTTCTTTTTCTTTTTTCAATTTTCATGTGGCTTAATATTCTTGGACCAAAAAAAGAAAATTAATTTGGTTTTGAATTTATTCACATAGAGTTGTAGACTAAATTTTCTAAAGAGATCAAAATTCTCTAGAATTGGATTTCTAATTCAAACATGGCAGCTTTTGATTTGCCTCTGCTAGGCCATAATCCAAAATGCAGCCACACATATGCGGATATGCCTATCCATTACAACCATACACATGTAAAAGAGACAACCCCTAGCACTAAAGTTTTGAAAAATATAAAATAGTCCCCATTTTTCAAAATCTTAAAAGCCGTACACCCCAGCACCAAAGTTTTGAAAAATATAAAATTGTCTCTCATCCCCAAAGTTTTAATTACTCGATTTGAAATAAAAAATAATTTTCTTCCCTCCAAAATCTCCCGATTTCACCCCCTATCAGATCCCTTTTCTGGCCAAAAAATTCAATCGGAAAACCGCTCCCAATGGCGGAAAGCTTCTCCAGTTCAATCATTGTCATTTCTAGCTCTAAGCTATTGTTATCTCTAATTAATTTCTCCATTGTTGTAAAAGATGAACCACTGCACTAATGATCATCGACTGCCCTCTAAGTTGATGATGGAATATGGACAAGTATATCATAAATCGACATGTGTTAATTGTCAACAAATATGTTTTCTACTCAACTAAATTATTTATCAATAATCGACCACTTTGTATATATTGGTTAGACTACTATTTGGTTAAAAAGTGTTAAGAGTCCCACATCAGATATGAAATGGTAATTGGTCTCCTTGTATGGTCTTGGGCAATCCTCCTCTCATGAGCTAGCTTTTGATATTGAGTTAGGCCCAGGTGACAGATCTTTACATGGTATCAGAGCCAGACCCATTTCAATTTCTTTGTTCACCGATATTGGGCCCCCATATTATATTGTCCATGCTCCAGTTAACTAGGTCTGGATGTGCGGAGGAGTGTTAAGAGTCTCACATCGGATATGGAATGGGTAATTGATCTCCTTAGATGGTCTTGAGCAATTGGCCCCTCATGAGTTAATTTTTGGGGTTGAGTTAGATCACTGGTTTGGGTGAGCGAAGGAGTGTCAAGAGTATCACATCGGATATGAAATGGGTAATTGATCTCCTTATATGGTCTTGAGCAATTGTCCCCTCATGAGTTAATTTTTGGAGTTAAGTTAGGTCAGATGTCATATCTTTATAAAAAGCAATTAATTAATTGAATTATAATAAGCGAATAACACTATTTAAACAACTAATCTTTTGTTATATTATATGAGAGTCTATATCCAATAAACACAGAATCTAGTGAATTTGAGAACAAGCTAATGTCCTTCAAAAGACAACAAATAAATTAAATAGATTTACAATAAGAGACTTATAAAACACTATTTTAACATGCATATAGTCCGCAATTATATCAAATTACGAGCTCCCCATCAAGTGGACATATCATCTAATGAGTTTGAGAACACGTAATAATCTGTAGAGCATTACTATTGCAACGAATAGCTTCTTTTTTCTTCTTTTTTCAATTTTCATGTGGCTTAATATTCTTGGACCAAAAAAAGAAAATTAATTTGGTTTTGAATTTATTCACATAGAGTTGTAGACTAAATTTTCTAAAGAGATCAAAATTCTCTAGAATTGGATTTCTAATTCAAACATGGCAGCTTTTGATTTGCCTCTGCTAGGCCATAATCCAAAATGCAGCCACACATATGCGGATATGCCTATCCATTACAACCATACACATGTACTGCCGTGTCGTCGATAAGTTGTACATTTCCCGGGGCGGATTTAGACGCTCACTTATGGTTCACGTTAACTCAATAATTTTTTTCTGAACTCTAAATATATAGATATACGTATTACAAAATCTATTGGTAACTTAGTTATTATTGTAATGTTAACTTAAAGTTGACATAAAAAATCATAAACTTTAAATCATGAATCTGTTTGAGTACATTTCAGAGTCGGAGAATAAAAAGGGGCCAATCACTTTATGTAAAGGGGCCAATCACTTTATGTATGATGTGACACTTAATCAGTCATCAGATGCAACAATTTCATGGCTTCACATGTGTTGATATGCCAATTCAATTCTATAAATGTTGTGTATTTCTTAGCCAAACTTTATATAGTAATTAACATGGCGTCCTTGATTGAGCAATGTCAAGTTGCGCCACCTCCCTGCGGTGCAGCCGAGTTGACACTCCCTCTTACCTATTTTGATCATTTGTGGTTAATGTTCCACCGTATGAGGCGGATACTATTCTACAAGCTCCCCATTTCCAAACCCGATTTCGTCCAAAACATTATTCCTCCTCTTAAAGATTCACTCTCCCTCGCTCTCAAATACTATACACCCTTAGCTGGCAACGTTGCTTGTCCACTAAATTCGAATGGATATCCTGAGTTACGTTATGTGACGGGAGATTCTGTGTCTGTTACTTTTTCTGAGACTGATATGGATTTCAATTACCTCATTGGTGACCATCCTCGTAATGCTAAGGATTTTTATCACTTTGTTCCTCAGTTGGCGGAACCTAAGGATGCACCGGGGGTCCAATTAGCCCCGGTCTTAGCCATTCAAGTGACACTTTTTCCGAATCTTGGTGTATCCATTGGTTTCACTAACCATCATGTTGCTGGTGATGGAGCTACAATAGTAGGGTTTGTTAGGGCATGGGCTCTACTCCACAAATTCGGTGGACATGAACAATTCTTATCGAATGAGTTCATTCCATTTTATGATAGATCTGTAATCAAAGACCCATATGGACAAGGGATACCCATATGGGAAGAAATGAAGAAACATAATCCAGAGATGCGTGACATTGTGACTCCTCCTGAACACAAGGTTCGAGGTACATTTACTATAAAACGAGATGATATTGTGAAACTCAAGAATTTAATATTGTCAAGACGACAGAGTACTACTCTAACTCATGTAACATCTTTCACCATAACATGTGCTTATATATGGACTTGCTTGATAAAATCAGAGGACGCGATCAGAGAAGAGATCATAGATGATAATGTAGTGGAGTTCTTCACATGTGCAGGAGATTGTAGAGCGCGATTCAATCCACCACTTCCTCAATCTTATTTTGGGAATTGCCTAGTGGGGTACACGGCAAGAACAAGACATGTTGACTTAGTTGGAAAGGAAGGCTTTACAATTGCTGTGAAATTAATTGGAGAAGCCATCCAGAAACGGATGAAGGATGAGGAATGGATCTTGAATGGTAGCTGGTTTAAAGAATTGGGCACTGTTGATGAGAATCGATGGGTTTCAGTTGCTGGATCGCCAAAACTTGACTTATATGCTGTTGATTTTGGATGGGGAAGGGCCGCGAAGTTAGAATTCATTTCTCTTGACGGTGGTGATGGAATATCAATGTCTCTTAGTAAATCTAAGGACTTTGATGGAGATTTAGAGGTTGGCTTATCTTTGTCTAAAACTCAAATGAACGCTTTTGCTGCTATATTCACCCACGGGCTCAGTTTTCTATAGCAAGCCTGAGTGGAGGGGCGGGATTTGGCAGGGACCCCTACCTACCTGTTTATTAGTTAGACATAAAGTCTAACCTCTTGTGTCCAAATTAGAATCCTTTTTTCAAATCGCTATTTGGTGTATCTTGATGTCATATATCCAAGACTTTAATTTATTCAATTGCTTGATATTAGTTCTTTCTACATCAGAATGAGGTTTTTGTAAATATGCAGTTTGTAGGTTTAAATTGAGTTCTAATTGGGTATAGAGTTCACAAATATTGAGCAACACCATTCACTTCAAGAAGAACATTGATAAGTTGGTATTTTACCATTTATCTTTTTTTAAAAATCTTAAAATTTGGTTATGCTTAATTGAGAAAATGGTGCATTTAATGTGAGTTACTTGTAGATTTACATGATTTAAAAGTGAACGGGGAAAAAATCAAGTGAAAACTAGTCAAAAAAGGAGCTAAAATGAAGAAAGTGGAAAAATTAATCACAAGTGCGAAAAGTGGCTAAAAACACAGATCTAAAATCTGAAGGAAAGAAATCAAGTGAAAACTAGTCGGTAAAGGAGCCAAAATGAAGAAAATGGAAAAAATGATCATAAGCGCAAAAAAATGGCTAGAAACGCAGATCTAAAATTTGAAGGAAAGAAATCAAGTGAAAACTAGTCAGTAAAGGAGCCAAAATGAAGAAAATGGAAAAAATGATCATAAGCGCAAAAAAGTGACTAAAAACGCAGATCTAAAATCTGAAGGCTATATTTGTCATTTTTTTATTGGGAAATTTTTGGAACTATAAAAGCAACACATGAGAGATTTTGTTGGGATCTTTGGTAAGCCATCTTTGGCAAAATACAAGTCTGGGAAAGCTTAGGTTCTTGGCTCCCACACTTCGGGATTGAAGATTTGATTGAGAAATCTCTTGAATTTTTTTAATTTCGTTGCTATGTATTGAATATCTAGTCCGAAATTGAAAGGATAATTTTTTTCACCAAAAATTCTAGAGGGGCAACTAAAATGAAAAAGAAACTAAAGAGGTAAAAGCGTGGGATATCCCACACCTTCTTGCATCTGTTAATGGGTGGCGTTAGATAGATTTTTTTTTATTTCTTTTAGCAAGCGTGTGGCTTCACACGCTTTGAATCAAAAAAAATTGTTTTAAGGCGTGCTAAGTCACACGACTTAACAGTTAAATTCATATTCATTTATGAAACCAAATACACCGGAACATTAGAAGTATTAAGCTCAAAAGGTAAGATTTAGATTCTCTGCTTTAATTAGGGGTGGGCATGATATGGTATGATACGGTATTTGAAATTTTGGGACTACAATAGGTTTGTTGTTGTATTTTTCCTTTTTCAGGCCCATTTTTAGAATTGATTTAATTCTTAAAATCTTTAGTAGCTCAGTTAGTTGACTACATGAATTTTTATTTTGTTGGTAAATGTTCGATTCCTCATTTTGTAATTATCTTCCTTATTTACCCTTTCTCTGCCTCTAATTTTATTTTTTATTTTTAAAAAGAGAATCGATTTAATTCATTGTTGTCTTTTCTCATCCAGTAAAAATTGAACTTATAAATTTGTTAATTATGAATTGAATTGAGCGCTTTAATCTGAATTTAAAGGTATAATGATTTCACTTTAGAATAGAAAAGATTTGGCTAATCTTAGAAATGTAAAAAGCTTACCTACCTAGTTCCACTAATTAACTGATTGATGTCATACTTTAGGATGTGATTCATTTATATAATTTGTATCATCTTTGGTAAAAAAAATTGTTAGGTATAAAATTCTACACACTAAATACGGTGTTTGGTTAGGTATTCAGAATCTCACGTAATTAATATATATATGTTATAAAAATAGAATAAATAATCAATTTTATATTATTAATATCCGTATAACTCTAATCAGCAATTAACGGCCCTAATAATACTAATGATCCTACTCTTTTCCTTTTAAAAAGAAAAACTTGAGTAAACATTAAAGTATGACTTTCTCTTTCAGATATTTCACATGGCTCTCGCTAGAGGCGGATGCAGCTTTATAACATTTTATTTATCTAAATTCGGTATTCTTTTTAATACGAAATATAAATTTATGGATAAAATTTTATTAAAATTATAATAATTAATAAATCTAAACCCTAGTTACCACAAATTTTTTTTAGTAAATCTCAACCTTTAAAATATAATAGGTTCAACGTTAAAATTATGTTTGGGTATAGATTTTTTTATTATATTTTAAAATAAAATTTACATATTTAAAAGCTACACAAAAAAATACTGCAAGTCAACATAGTTGGAGAATTTTAGTAGCTCAATTAGTTGGCTAATTGAATTCTCACGAGGATCCGATTCCTTCGTTGTAATTTCCTCCTCCATTTCCCTTTCGCTTATGCCAAAGGAGGACATTTTCTTTTTGATTTTCTACACAGTGTTCGATATTTATATTGAGGTCCGACTAAATTTGAATTCGTGCCAAAAATTTTTACATTGAAGGCGACTTTGTACGTCCGTTTGGACAAGTGATATGAAATCATGATATGAAATTGAAGTTTTGTTCGGACATACAATTTGAATTTTTTAAAGATGAAATATCACAAAAACACCTAAACTATCCCTTTTTTTGAGTTTCATATCTAACTATTGGAAGTGTGAGTTTCATACCTAAATTATCACTCATTAGTTTGAGAAACACACCTCAACTAATATGTGATGGTATGTGTACTATACTCTCGCTTTTATTTAAAAAATCTTGCCACGTGGAACTCCATGTGAAAAAAAAAATTCACCTTCATAAAAATTAAATAAATTATTAGTATTAGGTTAAAAATTAACTATTCACCGTGTTGAGAAATGATGAAGAAAAAAAGGAGAGTTTAAAGTAAAATCAATTGAATTTTTTTTAAAAATAATGTGTCAGTTAAAAAATAATTAAATATGTCATGTCATCAGAATATTTAATGGTCAGAAGTGCTTAAATGCGTTTATATACAAACACTTATAGCATATTTGACCAAGCTTCAAAAATCAACTTATTTTGAAAGTGATTTAAAAAAAAAAAGCTTTTAGAAAATGTACTTTTGATGAAAAACAGTTTGTGTTTGGCCAATAAATTTAAAAAGTACTTTTGAGTAGCTTAGTGTTTGACCAAGCTTTTTAAAAGTGTATTTCTCTCAAAAAGTGCTTTTCAAAAAAGTGTTTTTGGGGAGAAGCTACTTTTTTTTGGCTTCTGAAAAATAACTTTTGCTACTTTCTAAAAACACTTATTTTCTCCCAAAAATTGGACCAAACATCTTAATTTTTTAAAATAAGCACTTTTGAGAAAAAATAAACACTTTTGGTAAAGAATAAGCTTGGCCAAACAGGCTATTAGTCCGGTCAGCGTGAGGTATTTTTCTCAAACTAATGAGTGATAGTTTAGGTATGAAACTCACACTTCCAATAATTTAGGTATAAAACTCATTCACTCTTTTTAAAATTGTATTTTTCTCATAAACATAAAAAATCCACAAGTTGTGAAAACTATTAAATTTTCTCCAATTCTTATAAAATGTTATCAACCATAGTTCATAAATAAGATATCGTAATAGCCTAAGACACTGCATTGATACATCACAAATTTCCAAGTTCTTTTTATAAATAAATGTTTGCGATTACAAACTTTCAAGTACACATAATTTATAAAAATTCACTAATTAGTTATTCTTTAATATCATTTCACACAGTACAAACAATCTCTTCAGGTCGAGTCCGTTTTTTTTTTACAAAATTTAAAATAATGAATTTTTTTCTTACAAAATATAAATTTATGAGTCAAATTTTGAATTTTAAAAGATTCCAAATCATGATTTTTTTAGAACTTGAGATTTTATATTTGAAATGCTGATTTTATCTCATGATAAATTGCATGTTCAAACGCTAGCTTAGGGACTCAAAAAGGAGGATATACTTTTTATCCACATGCTGATGAGTGATTATGACTTTTGAGTTGCTTAACAAAACAAGTTAACCAATGGAAAAACATGTGATACATTACTATTTTTTGTGATATACTCCCTTTGTTTCAATTTGCTTGGTCTATTTTGATTTGACATGGAGTTTAAGAAAGTAGAGAAAACTTTTGAATCTTGTGGTCATAAATTAAAGATATGTCAAATATATCAAAATGCTTTTTAATCTTGTGATCTTAAACCTGTCATGTGAAAAGTTAAAACTAAAAGATTGCACATTCTTTTTTAAATGGACTAAAAAGTACATTATTAGTATTATTTTCTTTTTGTGAAAGTACTAATAGTAATTTAGTCAACCCCTACCCCACACATACTTTTCTCATTCTCAGTGGCTATTTTTAGATCCATTTTTTTTTCCTCTCAAAGTTGTTGCATATTCTGTTTCCTCTGCTTTTCTCAGGTAAATTCTCTATTTCTCATCCGAATTGCAATGTTTTTTTGAATGTTGGATTGTTTTGTGATCGTTTTTGTATGATTTGAATTGTGTATAAGATGTAATTGCTTGATTTACTCATGAAAATGTTGATGTTTTTGGCTTTTTAGCTGTTGAAATGAGTGTCAACTTTGTATGGATCACACTCTTTATTGCTTAACTACAATAATATAATATACCCGGTGTAATCCCACAAGTGGGGTCTAGGGACAACAACATACGCAATGTAATCTCACAAGTGGAGTCTGAGAAAGGTAAAATGTATGCAGATCTTACTCGTATCTTTGTGGGGTAGAGAGGATGTTTTCATAGACCCTCGGCTAAAAAAAACGAAGTTATTCTGGAAAGGGTTGCAAGAAGAAACATTCTTTGTTGCTAATATGCAGATCTTACTCGTATCTTTTTGGGCTAGATTGACTGTTTTAGAAAGAGCCTTGGCTCAAAAAAAGTGAAGTTATTTGGGAAAGGGTTGCAAGAAGAAAACACTCTTTATTGCTTTGAATGTTGTAAATGAATGCCAACTTTGTTATTGTTAACTCTTAACTTTTTTTATTTTTTATTTTTTAAATTGGAGGTAGGGGAAGGGGAAATGGGGGAGGGGATTACAGAGATGAGGAATCGAATCCTCACCAACAAGGTCAAAGTTCAGGTAGCCAACCAACTGGGCTACTAAGATTCCCCTTGGTAACATTGTATTCCCCTAGGGTATTTGAATACAATGTTTTCTGTTAGAATCGCACGTTGGTTGAGGGAAAAAAGCGGATACAAGATTTGAAGTTTATGAGTTACTATAGAGACCTCAAGTTGAAATAGAATAATAACTGGGTTCACAATCAAACATTTATAGGTATCTACTGGATATTTTAATACATATGCAGTGTTTGACTAACACTCTAGATCCGCTACTGGTTGAGGTTTCGGATTATAGTCTCTTTATATGATTTTGGGCGATCTTCACAACTAGCTATGAGGTTGAATTTAGATCCAAGGTCCGTTTTCTTAACATGTTTCCAAGACCCATCCTGATGCTTGGTTACCTAATGTCGGGCTCCCATGTTTACGCGGCAACTATTCTTGTGAGTTTTAGCAGGCTGACAAGTAGATTAGTACTAGAGTTGCACAAAAGTGGCCCGAATACGGCCACTGCAGAAAAATGAATATAGAGGATTCATACAACTGTCTTTAGCTAATTTGAGATTGAGGGATAGTTGATATTAATTGATTGATTGTATGTATAATGAATAGCATATTCATGTATTGAACTGGTGGTGGTTTTGTCTTTTCCTAAATTTTTCTTTTCGTCAACTCCTTTTGGTCTGCAGGTACAGCTAGTTATGGCCGCTCCTGAAAGCAATTTAGATGGCAACATCGAAAGAGATTTCTATATTCCTACCTATATACTTTCAGAGGATGCAAGTCAGAGTGATGATGTAAAATTGCCTGACGTACCTACATGCCCGGTGCTAGTATTCATCAACTCTAAAAGTGGAGGTCAACTTGGTGGAGATCTTCTTCATACGTATCGATCACTACTTAACAAGTATCAGGTATTGAAGCTGGTTACCTTGATTCACACAGGCCATACCAAAGTTTGGTGAATATAAAGTGTGAGACAAAATTGAAATAAATTCGTTTTCGAGTCATCTTTTACCAATTCTCTATTGGAAAGTTAGATGTTAAGTCATGTTGTGACAGTACCACCAAAAAATAATGGGATTTGGAATTTAGAGACACCACTTCACTATTTCTTTTTAAGACTGATATATAAATTGTATGGATCTCTTATATCAACTTGCTTTTTCTGTTATAAATTATATAACTTTTCAGGTTTTTGATCTGGGACAAGAAACTCCTGATAGTGTTTTACGTAGACTCTATCTGAATCTGGAAAAGCTAAAGAGCAATGGTGATGAATTTGCCACCAAACTTGAGGAGAGATTGAGGATAATTGTGAGTACAACTCATTTAAGTAGTTTATTATTTTACGGAGTTTCTTATAAATTTACCAGATGATTACTTTCCGGCATGTATCCCTGACACGGTTGTTTACTAGGTTGCAGGTGGAGATGGCACAGCTGGTTGGCTTCTTGGAGTTGTATCTGATCTCAAACTATCTCAGCCACCACCAATTGCTACCGTACCTTTGGGAACTGGAAACAACCTTCCATTCGCTTTTGGTTGGGTAAGGATCTTTAGCTGAAACAGCTCAACTCGCCAATGATTGCTGCAAATAGAATTGTGTGACGACTGTTAAAATGTTTACTGCTATTTCACTGAGTAATTATTTTTTTAGTTTAGCTTACGCTATGATGAAGGTACCAATTAATCACATGAAATTTTGTAGACAAACCAGGACATAGACGTTTCCCCTTATGTTAGATGCTGGATTTCAAGTTTATTTCATCTGTCATACATTGATGTGTATTCATCATAGAGGATGGTACACCATATAATATGCATTTGTTGTAACTGGCAGGGCAAGAAGAATCCAGGCACCGACCAGAACTCGGTTATCTCATTCTTGAAGAAAGTAATGGATGCAAAAGAAATGAAGATAGACAGGTTATTCCATTCAAATGATTCAAAGAGTTAGTTCATGTATATTACAGTGGCCTCTGGGAGCTTTTCTAAATTGAAAGTTGATCCCTTTAAAATGACATTCAATTGTTCACTAAATTCTTGTCAGTGGCTGGTACAAACTAGAGGTTATCGTATGCTCTAACCAAATTTGAGTATCCCATTTAAAATTATTGAGATGAGAGTTAGTAATTTGTAGTGAATAAAATGCAGGGCATGTAGGACTCACGAGTAATAATATGTTTTTTTTTTCTAGAACAGAAAGAAAAGAGAAAAGGTAATATTGAGAAGTAAAAAAGTAGGCCCGAAAGATAAAAAGGAATAGTTTCAGTGTCTTCATATTTTTGTAGGTGTATAGTTTATCCGGCAGTAAACCAAAAAGTGATACTGGAAGCATACACACACCCTTCTTTCAATTTCTTTCGTTCACGGTGCACTATTATAATGGTGCCACATTTTGTAGATATTATGTTTATTGTGAGAACTGTTGGTAACATGAAATCTTAATTCGCAAAATAGAAGTAACATTAGCAATGTTGATATTTCCAAAAACGCTTTCGCTTTATGGTTGGGTTAAGGACAATTATATATTCAAAAGCTGATAGATTTGGGTTTCAAAAGTATCATTTATGTCGGTTATTTTAAAACCTTTTGGTTAAAATATTGCACAACCATAATAAACTATTTCAGAACTTCATAAATTTTTTAAGTTTTTTGGAAGTTCTGATCTACAGAAGGTTTATGGAAGTTTTAGCATTGCTCTATCCGATATTCTTGTTAAGGTTTGATGATTTGTCTAATTTTATACAGTAATCACAATATTATAAGTGTTTTATAGTTTAGTTGATAACACTGATTGACACCAATCAGCAAATATTGAAAGATTTGCCGTTTAAACAGTTGGCACATTCTAATGAGGATGAAAACACCAAAAGAGGGTTCCTGTGATCCTATTGCACCACTTGAATTGCCTCATTCATTGCATGCGTTTCACCGGCTGTCTTCTTCTGATGATCTTAATGTGGTAAGAGCTGTACATAAGGAAACTTCTATTGTCTAACATGAAAAATTACAGTATCATACTAGTCTAGCTCTATCTTTCATGTGAGCCTAAGGTCCCTGTCATCTTTACTTTTCTTTTTGGTGTTACATTCTCTGTTAAACTTGCTGTATGATGTGGATCTCCTGCTCCATAAACCAAATTGTGGTTCTATCTTAAGTTTTATCTTGTTTTGGTTCTTTTCCTTTTTCTATACAAAGGTGACTTCGTTTGGAAAAGAGGATATGGTCGGATTGGAATATCATATTTTACAATTGCTTGCAGTGTGCTAATTCATTGACCTATTACCTTTTTGAATGCAAATTATTTACGTAAAATATTGTTATATAATCTTCGCTAGAGAAGAAGGTGCAAATTTACCACCGATTGTAATGCAAATTGAAAGACTACAGCACACTTAAGAACCTGAATCTATTATAAGTATGCCTCTTCCACAGCCATTACACTTAAAAAATTTCTCAACTTGGTTTTTATGTATTTACTTGCACATATGAGGTCCTGGTTCAGGCTAGGTATGTAATTCCACTATGACATTCCTATCCAAATTTCTAATTTGATTATTAAATGTCAAGCAGACACATGCGCGGACAATTTGTGGGTTTTGAGAATCATATTCCATTTTATTGTCTGTTACGAGTTACAAGCTTTATCATTGTTGAAATTGAAGAGCATAAGCTCCTCTTTTTTCCTTCTCCTTTTATAGCAATAATCAAACTACTTATTTAATATCTCACAGGAAGGATGCCATACATTTCGTGGAGGATTCTGGAATTATTTCAGCATGGGTAAGGAATATTCTCTTGATTATGTAATACGTTCCTGAAAGCCATCCAACATTTTCATTTTTTTCTGCCACATTTGATGACATCAAACAGGAAAGGATATGATAAGAAAATGTACCTTACTGGAGGTTGGAATATCTTATGCCAGCTGTGTGAGATTAGGAGGAGTTTTCAAAAAAGTATTATACTAATCTTGTGGTTAATCATAAATATAGGATAGTAGAAACGATAACTATTTCGATCAGTGAAAAACAGATTCTTTTTTACATTTAAACTTTACTTTTTTTCTTTTTATATGCATACTCTATTGAGTATATGTTATCAGTACAGGTTAATTTTAACTACTAGTGCTTGTTAACGAAATTTCCATTCTCAATTTTTTTAACTAGTAATGCCAAGGTGAAAAAGTGAGTGCGACTGCACTTCCCTTTTAAGCCAAAGTAACTTGCCGTACTGCCTTGACTTCCATCTAAACAGTCTAAATTTAAGGGACATTCTTACTAATTAATAAACCCACCAACCTTCTCCTTTTAGTATTTCATTTCATAAAACTTCCATTTATTAGCTAATTATTAGGTTTCGCGTGAGTTATGAGCTAATTGGCCAGTGAATCATTCAAAAATTGATACTGACCCTTACTTTTATTCGTGGGTCAAAATTGAATGATCTCTATATTTTTTAAGATGGTGCCCTTCATAGTTAATTCAAAGTGTAAATTTTGAAACCAGAAAGAAGGTTCTTTGTATTATAAAACTAGAAAGAATCAATTGATAAATTTTTTAAATAAGTCGGAGCTAATACGGTTGTGAAGGCCTACATTGGACAATGATTTTACTGAAAGCATCCTAGTATTGTAGTTGGCATGAATAAGGTGGCTATGAGTTATGTCTCGAATCTGAAAAGAAAGCTGAGTGTATTTTGAAGTACTATACTGCTTGTACTATTAACACATCTAACCTTTAATTCTGTGTCGTCAGGGATGGATGCACAAGTATCATATGCATTTCATTCAGAACGAAAGATGCATCCTGAAAAATTCAAAAACCAGCTTGTCAATCAGGTATTGAAGTGAATGGCAGGATTAAGATGACTTGGTTCGATTTTTATACATTTATTCTTGAATGTGAGGAATTAAGATGACTTGGATCCATTTTCATATGTTATCTGAACCATTGTGTATCCTTTTGTAGAAATGTCAATGTCTATCTTGTACTCAATAGATTCTAGTTCCGTGCTACTTGAAAACGTAGAAAAAACAAAAATATTGTGAATGTTAGCAATTGACTGAGCTGATAAAACCGATAGGTGAGATGTAACGGTTCTTGACCAAGAGGGAAGGAATGGATTGATGGAGATCTTAATCTCTCGGAAGGGCTCATTTTCATCTTCATTTTTCAGACATGAGGTAAAAGAAAGAGGTTTTATGGATTTCAGCTTATTAAATTTGCGATAGGTCGGGCCTCCTGCTTTATATCTCCTTTGCTGAGACCAAAGACAGTTTAAAGTTTAGCTTAAAATGGACTGAAAAGAATGCTAAAGAGAAGCTCTCGTTATCCGAAGCTAGGATATTTGAAGATTAGGTGAATGGAACAAAAGGAGGAAGTTTAGGGACTATTTAAGAAGGCTTGTTCTAGTTTCTTTTGCATTCAAGTTTGAGAGGGAAATCGGTGAGAGTGCGCTTATTAGAAATAGCTATGAGAAGATTCAAAGTTATGGCACTTTTGCCTCCTAGTGATATCTCATTGTATTTCATAGTTAGGCTATACAGTTTGCTTCTAAGATCTATTACACTTCTGTTGACTGTTTCCATCCGTTTCTGTTCATGTTACTTCTCATTCATTATTTTCGTTAACCTGTTATCCACCTCTGTCTTAGGAGAAACGTGCTTCTAGCAATCCATATTAATCAATGTCATGAGTCATTGATAGGATCTCGATGGATTTTGCTTCTACTCATGAAGATTATACATGATTATTCTATAGAAATAATTTGCATATGATAGAGGGATCAGTTGCTTGCAAGGAAAGTACATTAAATTGATTGTTTGACCAAAAATGTTTTGGTGGGGAAGTATATTTTGCACTTTACCTCCCTGTTCAGTGATTTGTGAATAATTAGTGTTGGCACCTCATTGTTACCATTTTCAAAAATTTAGTGTTGGCACCTCAGGGGTGTGGGGCAAATTCATCTCAAGGCAAGATCATTTTTTTAGAGTTAATGGTCAAAAACACACTTAAAGTATCCCCATTTTTCGAGTTCCATACATGAACTATCATTTCACAATGACGGATCTTTATTCTATTAACTATCACATCTTGATGTATATGACCATTAATATTATTCTAGTGAGATTTAGACTGCATTCTCTGTGATGTATTTAAGGACATTCTCCCATTCTACTTTTGCTCACTTTTTTCATAATGTTTTCTTCTTTTTCCAAAAGGAAAAAGCAAAGCACAATAAACTGCAAATAGCATGGCACTGAATAATGTAAAGTTTGTAACACAGTTGAGCAATATTGTTGCTATCACATTATTTACTATGAGAAAAGGGATATCACATTTTCTGTTCAACTTAATATTTATTAGGTAAATGGAATATATGGTCTCTATTGTCTGTGTTCGTGCTTCAATGAAGTTATTGTGTTATTTTTCCTTGAGGGTAGTGATCTGATTTAGCATTCTCAGAGAATATTAAGCCTATGGTCTCCTGCTGTACTCTAGGCTTATATAAATGCAGTACCCTGGATTATTTCTTGAAAACAAGCATTTCATTTTCTTCTAAACTAGGTATTACTTGTGGAAGTTTGTCTTATGGTTTTTCTGGCTTTCTCCTCAGAGTACATATGCAAGGCTTGGATGTACGCAAGGATGGTTTTTTGCATCCCTTTTTCATCCTTCTTCAAGGTGAATCTGCAGTGTGCTTTAGTATAGTGCCTTCTCCTTTTATACTATCTTTAAATAGCCATATATATTTCTTTGGACTTATAATTCGAAACATGAAAAACCAAAATTTTTGGAGAACTCAGTAACTACTACAGGTCATATTCTTTGTTCCATGCAGTTCCTACTTTCTTTTTTTAGTATGTCATAAAGTTATGTCCACTTCCTTGAAAGAATCACTCTTCTTAACATTGCTAAAGTAAATGCAGCAAAAGGTTAATTCTTTCTTAAGCACCCACGCCTAGAGATAGGACTACTTATAATGAGATGAAAGAAAAAACTTCAAACTGCGCAGCTATCAGGGATTTCCTGATTTATCTGGCGCATAGCTTGTGCCGATAAATGTATGCAAATAGGAGAGACGATGCCTTTTAAAATATTAAGAGGAAAGAGAAATGGTTCAAGTGAATATTTATAGGATTCATTATCTTTACTATTACCTCTTTGATGGTATATATTATGAGAATATACGGGTTTGCATTTTCTGCAGGAACATAGCTCAACTGGCCAAGGTTAAGATAATGAAAAAGCACGGCGAATGGCAAGACCTTAACATCCCTCACAGGTAGGATCAATTACTTGTAATAACGTGGAAAACTTTAGAAGAGATTATGGCTCTTCTCCTGTAGTATAATTCTGGTTGTATTGTGGCGTCTGTCTCTATGTTTCGCAAGTTGATTGCTAAACATGACAACATTTGAGTTATGAACACTTTTTCTCTTCTGGTTGTCCCATTGTACTTGCAGTATCAGGTCAATTGTGTGCCTAAACTTGCCTAGCTTTTCTGGTGGACTGAATCCTTGGGGAACACCAAATAGCAACAAACGCCGAGATGTCTGTACTCTATTTACTTCTTCCACCATCTACCATTTTTTTCTATTGTGTTTTCTATGTGTGTGTGCGCCTGTAGTGATGTCAATAAATTTCTGTCTTAAAAAACATGTTTTTCTTTCCCCTTTTCTGTTCTAATCATGTACGTATCAATGTAATGGACAGAGGGACTTGACTCCACCATTTGTTGATGATGGCCTCATTGAGGTTGTTGGCTTCAGAGATGCTTGGCATGGAATGGTTCTTCTTGCTCCAAATGGGCATGGGACACGTCTTGCACAGGTTTGGGATATTAATTTGTTCTTTCAGATATAAGGGCGTCTATATACTATGCATGCACATTTATAGACATAGCATATTCATATGTAGACTTCAGGTGTTATCACTTTAGTGATCAATTGTCATTTGGTTCAAGATGGTCCAAATGTTAATGTTCATATTGCATATAAAATCCATAAGTTTGTAGCAGAATTCGTCCACTTTATGGGCATATCCTGCTTTGTCCAGGGGCAAAAGGTCAGCCCGGTGCTCTAACGCTCCTACTATGCATGGGTCCAGGGAAGGGCCGGACCACAAGGGTCTATTATATGCAGCATTACCTGCATTTCTGCAAGAATAGCAGGAGTCTAGGGAAGGCCCGGACCACAAGGGTCTATTATATGCAGCCTTACCTGCATTTCTGCAAGAGGTTGTTTTCACGGCTTGAACCCGTGACCTCATGGTCACATGATAACAATTTTACCAGTTACGCCAAGGCTCCCCTTCGGACACAATCTTTTAGTAACTTCGAGAAAACAAATCTTTTTTTGTCAACTCATTGTAAAATACTGAGCTGCCTTTCTTCATTTGAAATTTTTTGTTCAATTTTCCCTGATTGTAGGCACATCGTATCCGGTTTGAGTTTCATAAGGGTGGAGCTGACCATACGTTCATGAGGATCGATGGGGAACCATGGAAACAGCCCCTCCCCGTAGATGATGACACCGTTGTGGTTGAAATCGCTCATCTTGGCCAAGTTAAGATGCTTGCTACCCATGATTGCAGATCCAAAAGTGTACACGACCCTTCAATTCATGTCAATCATGATGGTGATGACGGTGATAGTGGTGGTGAAGAGGATACGGTTGTGGAAGAACAGAGGAAATTCGGAGCAGCAGACACATTCAAAATTCCTGATGAAGTTGACATTGCACATCTCAGTTGATTCCTTAATACCCTTTTGTTTCAAAATTTGCTTCTGTGACAACCTACATATTGATTTCTGTGATATATATAGTAGATGGAAAATGGTTCTTGTGAGTTGTGAGATATTATGACATTGACATTTCAGTATTTGCATAGGAGTTTCTTGATAAATTGCAGTGTAAATGTGAGTTGAATTTCCAAGCATTTGATTTTGAAGATGCTTGAAGTTATATCTCTATTGTAACTTGAAATTTCAAGAAAATCACATTTTTATGCTATTCATTATTCTGTGCTATCTGTCTGTGCCTGTCGTAGTATTAGCTTCATCCTTGAAGTGTCTTGCTTTTGCTTTCTACCACTATCTGTATTTTTTTTATGATGCTTCAATTATTACATTATTTTGTTGGTTACTGTTTCCGTATTAGTTGCTATATTCTCTTCATTGTCGTTTTCCCCTTTTCATACTTACTTTGATTTGCTGTACTCAAGCGGAGGGTCCTCCAAGCACAGTCACTCTATCTCCACGAGGTAGTGGTAAGGTCTGTGTACACTCTATCCTCCCCAAACCCTTGTTGTATTATTCTGTGCTATCTTGATGAATCATGTATCTAAAGTGCCCATAAAAAAGTTGTTGTTATAGTAACATATTCATTTGTTCAGTTTTTTTAAATATCAATACCGCTTACGAAAACTACTATGTACGCTGCTAGCCTCTAAGAGTTGACACAACAAAAAGATGGCTTAACAATAGTTAAGATGAATTCACCAGACCTATACCAATCCAAAAAAAAATATTGTGCTTGATGTGGTTTTATTGTATGTTCCCCTCTATCTCACTATTGCTTAATTCTGCTCCAAATGTAATATAATAGAAATAAGATGCAGCTGGATCTGTATAACTAACTCAGTTTAAAGAACATTTTCATTCAGTTGATAGGAGATTCTATGATTTGATAAAAATCCTACAAGTTGTTTTTGTTTACTCCAGTTACAATCTTAAAGCTAGTGGTCTGGCTCTTTCTCGAATCTCGCGCATAGCGAAAGTTCTAATACATCGAACTGCCTTTTTTTACCATCTTAAAGCTAGTACTCCCTCCCTTCATTGTGTGATGCGCTTTGATCGGACAGGGAGTTTTTATTTATTTAAAAAAAAAGGAATATTCAAAGTCCCATGATATGTTTGGAGTTGTATCTTTCACTTACACTATCTACAACACAATATTCAAATATTTAGAGAAATTACCAAAAAAAAAAAATGATATCTCCCTCAAAGTGTTAAAAACTTCCCGGTTCTATTTTTTAAAAAAAAAAAAAAATCTAAAAAATGCCTTCTTGATAGCACGGTTAGGGACGGACATGATATGATATTGAAAAAAAAAAAATTGGGATAGAAAAAGGGGATAACATGGTGAGAATCGAACATTCACTAATAACGTGTAAATTCAAACAGTCAACTAATTGAGCTAGTAAAATTCCTCTTGATATTAAAAACTTCAATTCAATAATTTTGATTTTTAAAAATACTATAATTAAATTATGATTAAGTGACAGTTATGAGTTATGTCATTAAACATAAATATCTAGTATATATAAACTTTACCCTTGCCACCTTATGCTGAGGGGTGTCAAATGACACTCATTGTCAAAAAATTATATTATTTAATTAGGTCAAAATTTTAATTTTATGTATATATATTTTATGTTGATTCTTCTTAGTTTTTATTATATTTATTTTTTTATTTTACGATATCTCATAGTAAAATTTCTCACTTCGTCACTACCGGTAAACATGGATATTTTTAAGTTATATATGTCTATGTGTTAGTCTTATCCTAAATATCTTATGAAAAGGTTTCACATGCTTATATTCCCCATTCCTCCAATACTTGTGGAGACAACATGGGGGGCAAATCTTTATACAATCTTGGATAAACTTCAATTGAAAATAAAAGCAAGATTAAAAATCATCAACTAATAAGAAAAGAGCAACATGTATCTAATTATATTCAAGGATAAATAATGTGGTTTAGTGGTTAATTATGAGCTTTACATGACACTTATTATGTGATTACATATTTTCATTATATACTCTTTTTCTTTTAATTTATGTGATTTTTGGGAAAAGAACACTTATACCCCAAAAAGAAAACTATTTACCCTCAAATGTCTCATTACTTTTATACCTTTTTTATCCTAAAATTGTATTTATCTAAAAAAAAAAAAACGCGGGCTGACGTCATGCTGGCGTCAGCGCCCACCCTTTTTTTCCTCTTTTATACCATCACAGTATATATATATATTCTGATGGTATCAAAGATTAACTGGATAGTGTCTTCATTGAAGGACTACTTCTTCCTCCTTGATACCATCAAAGTATAATATACTCTGGTGGTATCAAAGAGTAACTGAACAATGTTTCATTGAGGTTTGCTTCAGTCTTTCGATGAAATTACTCAATCATCCATGATACCATTACGGTATATCTATATACTGTCATGGTATCGTTGAGGTATGTTTCAGTTCTTCAATATTTTAATTTAAAAACAGTTAAAACAATAATCATAATTTAGATGCAATTTTTTTTAATTTGCAAAAAGAGAAAAAAATTTATAAAAATATATTTTTACTAATTTTGAGTTCAATAAATAAGCTTGTGACTTTAATAATTTTCTCTTAATTGTTTCTTATTTATTTCTTAAAAAAAGCTCAGTCCTATATGATACCGACATGGTATCAATATACCGATGGAGTATCACAAAGGATTAAGTTCAGTCCTATATGATACCGACAGGGTATCAATATACCGATGGAGTATCACAGAAGTTTAAGCTCAGTCTTATATGATACCGATAGAGTATCAATATACCGACAGAGTATCACAGAGGATTAATTCAAGATAGTGACGCTGATGTCATGCGCGAAATAAGAAAAAGAGAAAGTGGACAAGTGGGTAATTAGTTTGGGTTGAAGGTCTATTAAGGGTAAATACTTTGGGTTGGGTCTATTTTGAGTAAATACTTTCACAATTGGGTCCAATTTGTGTAGTTTTTCATATATTTTTTCTGTTTAGTCATTTCTTAAAAAATGATATATTTTTATATTTAGTAACAATTTTTCTTTAAATTTTTTATTTTTACTTCTGATAAATAATTTATAATCACATAAATAATTATACCTTATTCTGGACCAAAAGTTTCAAAAGTCTTCATTTCATTTGAAAAAAGTTATCAATTTAATGTTTATACATACGAGTTTATTTTATAATTTCTAATTTTCTCTCTTATTCTAGGATTGTACAATATCATAGGATAGAGAAAAAAAACACCCACCACTATTCCAGCAGTGCATATTATTTTAATACATTAATTATTTAATAGTACTACCTTTTGAAAACGATAATCTCAATCCAGTCAGAAATTTGTAATATGCACATGCACTACTGCTTTTCATATTTTATAAATATGTATAATCAAATTAATATCAGCATGCAACTGAAATGTGGCGAAATGGATAAGATCTCTCGAATTTAATTTTTTTTAGAAATTAAATGAAAATAATTTTAGTTTTTAAAGTTAATAAATTCTAAATTAATTACATAATAATATATACACACCTGGAATATTATTATTTTTTGCGAATTTTCTTTATCTAAACTTTCAGGTATTTGTATTTTCAACCTAAAATATCACCAATTATTTATCAAAACACGTTTTAAAATAAATGAGATAGCTAAATTAAATTATCGCATGTCTTTTGATAATTGTATTCAAACAATTAATTGGTCTAGTTAACTTCGAAATTGCAAACGTAAATGCTTCATTGACTCCTTTATACAACACAAATGTTGAGTGTGCAAACTAATTCCCACATCAGAAGTTGTATGGATCAAATAATAAATATTCCTTTTTAAGTTAAAAAGAAAAAGAATCTACATATATATGAGGTGTAGAATTCTCTTAATGGTGTGAGGCCTTTAAGAAAATCGTGCGAACTTGACCCAAAACAGACAATATCATACCATGTAAGAGTAACTTGAGGCTATTTTGGTCCAACAACTGATATCAGAGCCAATAGTTCGATGAGACGAGTGAAGAGGGGGAGTGATGGCGTAGAGGTGTGTGGTTGTAAGGCCTTTGCCCGTCGTCTATTGGGTCGATGCAATACCTTTACCCGTAGATTGAAGACGCTTACACAACAAAATCTACTTTATTATGGGTGACACATAATTAATCTCTAAATTAGCCCATAAATGATTATGGGTTGTGGAACTTAGTTCAAGGGAATTATTATTGGATGTACGATCTAATTTTCACCTCGGAAATTGAAAAGAAAAAAAACCTACATATAAGATGTAAGATTCTCTTAATGGTGTGAGACTTTTTAGAAAAATCGTCCAACTTGGCTCAAAACGGACAATATCACACCATGTAAAAGTATCTTAGGATTGTTTTGGCCCTACAACTGATATTTGTCTATTGAATTGGTGTGGAACTTTATTCGAGGGGAAGATTATTGAGTTGTGCGTACTAATTTTTACATCGGAAGCTGAAAAGAAAAAGAACCTACCTATAGAGAATGGTATGAGGTTTTTTCGGAAAATCGTAGGGACTTAGCCCAAAGCGGACAATATCACCCGTATAAGAGCATCTTGGGGCTATTTTGGCCCAACACACTATATATATTCACTTGATGAATGAAAAGGTCAAAGCAAACTTCATTTGTACTATATATCCTCACATATAAGAAACAATATGAGCAAAGTGGTGGTAGAGCAAACACTACTAGTAGAAGATCAAGAAGCAATTACACAATTAGTCAAAGACACTGATTATTCTTCATCACATAAAGGAGAATTTGTACAAGAAAGGATGAATAATATTGCTAGTGCTAATAACAGTGCAAAGCTAACAGAGGAATCAATGAGAATTGTTATGTATTTGAGCTGCATTTGGGGTCCTAATTAACTTATTTTATTTACTACTACAACTACTACTTGTTTTTGTGTGTCAATATACATCTTTATTATTCTGTTTCATAGGTTTCTTTTTCATGAGAATGGCTATTTTTTAGTTGATTTACCTATATAGTGGTGGATGTTTTTTCTCTATTATCCTTCAAGGACAATATTGGACTCGATCGAATCTAATGTTTGCTCATATGTTGTTCAATCTTATCGACAGAACAGACAAAACAGCTACAAATGTGTGTCCATTAATGTTAACAATCACTTCCGGAATTCTATACTAAACCGTGATTTAACATGTTCTCATAAGATATATAATATTCAATTTGCTTAAAAGAGATCTTCAGATCATGATTTAAAAAGTCCAAAAGTTACAAAAAAAATAAAATGAAATGAGAATCATTTACTAAACAGCTATTCAGAAAAGGACATGCAATCAGAAAAACTTTACGTTATTTTTCAAAAAATAAAGAGAAAAGTGACCAATTAATGCTATTTCTATTTCTCAAAAGTTATGCAGATATAACCTTTAGGAAATTATCCTTCCAAATAATATTGAACTCGAATCTAATGTTTGCTCATATGTTTCTCAACTTTATTGACAGAACAGACAAAACAACTACAAATGTGCCCTTTAACGTTAACAATCACTTCCGAAATTCTATACTAGACCGTTATTTAACATATTTTCATAAGATAATAATGTTCAGTTTGCTTAAAAGAGATCTCTTCAGATCATAGTTTAAAAAGTCCAAAAGTTACAAAAAAAAATGAAAATTATTTACTAAACAACTATAATATTGCACTCGAATTTAATTTTTGCTCATATATTGCTCAACTTTATCGATAGGCAAAATAGCTATAATTGTGTCCTTTAACATTAACAATCACTTTCGGAATTCTATACAAATATATAATATTCAATTTGCTTAAAATAGATCTTCATATCATGATTTAAAAAGTTCAAAAGTTACAAAAACAAAAAATGAAATGAAAATCATTTACTAAACAACTATTCAGAAAAAGACATGCAGAAAAACTTTACGTTATTTTTTCAAAAAATAAAGAGAAAAGTGATCCGTTGACGCTATTTCTACGAACCTACTTAGGTCCCCAACAAATGAGATGCATAACTTTTTCTGCCTTCTCAGCCTCCCTCAATCTACATCCCTTCTTCCCAATGCCTACAAAGTTGGTAAGCCACCTCATCGTCCGGCCGTCGTCGCCGGATTCCACTGTGGAACTTGCCGGAGAAGGGTTGATTCCGGCCGGCATGCTTTCTTCTCCTTTGTGTAACTCTACTCTCTTCAATTATGAGTACTTAAAATTGACCACTTGATCAATTATATGTAGCAAAATTAGAGATTGGAAGAGTAGTGGGATCCTAATATACACATATGTTGAAGCATGTGCATTTTAATATTAAAATTATAATATTAAAGTATAATATAAATTGGCAAAAATATGGTCAAATATTGTTGGTGCAATTTATGTAATTACTAGTGTCATGATTTACCTAATTACGTACCCATCACCCCATATTTTATAATATTATTATCTCATTACGTTGCTATTTAATTCATGGAAGAATTTTGCACCTATAAATAGTGGTATTTCTTCTTTTATGTTGTACATGAAAAAGATTGATTAAGTAAAAAAAAAAGTATGAGTAGTGTAGGAAAATATTGCAGTGAGTAGCAAAAGAAAGAGCTGAAACAAAGAAAAATATTTTAAGTCTCCAATTAATTCAGAGAGTAATTTTTATGTTGCAGAAAGGTATTCTTTTGGTGGAGCTTTGAACTCTTCAACTAATCTGGAGTTGTTTGAGTTGTACAACGTTGTTGGACTGTTGTATGCCGGAAGAGACAAGGCAAGAGTGATACTGCTGGATCAATGTAGATTATGCCGCAGTGGGCTTGAATCTCCCCTAAAGAGAGTGAGATATCCGCGCCTCAGCAAATTTATTTATTCAATTTTATTCATTTTATTTTTCAACTGTAATTATTATAATTTGTGATATATTACACAATAACACACACATATATATATACTAGATGCAAAACTTCGTAACAAATTATACTAAAAGTGGTTTTATGTACTTTTTTCTGTCCTAATTTATCTGATACCTTTTTTACTTAGTCCCCTCAAAAAAAATACATTTCCTTATTTTGACAAATGTTTTATGATGTTATCAGTATTTTATTCATGTTGGGTCTCACTTATTTGACCAAAAAAAATACTTAATTGACGTGACCCAAATATTAGCGAAAAAATATATGTAAAACACTTTTGAAGCATAGACATTGAAATTTCAAAAATATCCTCAATATAAAATAGGCATTAAACGTTGCAATTCCAAAAATAACGTCGACATGAAACAAACAAGTCGACGAAAAAGTTTGAAATTCCAAAGATACATTCGATATGAAACAGGTACATCAATGAAAAAATGTCTGCTTCTAGCTACTTATTAGTATTGATTCTTCTTTTTAATTTGCTTTTGATTTGTTTGTTTTTGTTACACTTGGCTTAGTGACTTATTTTATAGTAATTAAACGGAGAGTTTCACCAAGTATGCTACTTTGTTTTGTTTTCTTCTATAAATATAATATTATATATTAATTTGAGATTATTATTGAAACTCATAAACTTTATCGTTTGATTTGAAGACAGGTTATGATAAGACTAGTTATGCTTGGATTAATTATCTTGGTATTATTTTTTATTGAGTGTTTGATTTGTTGTATTAAAATATAAGTTACTTGTTTACAAAAATACCCTTCATTTATTTAAAGGATGTGAAAAGTGATGTATAAAAAAGATTTTAAGGGGGTATTTTTGTCATTTCAACTATTTTATCCTGGAATAAATTATTCGAGGATTATTATTCCACCCAAAGGTAGGAATAACTTTTTCCATCACTAAATATTAATCTTGGGATAAGTTATCCCAAACTTTATAACCAAACAAGAGCTTAAGAGGCACAAAAATTTATCCCAAAATATTTTTATCTTATTTCTCACACCAAACATGCTCTAAGTTCTGGATTCACTCGATCGTCCCAAGTCTCGTGAACCCTTTTGCCATGAGGCAAAAAAATGCATCAACAATCAAAGATTTTGGTGGATTAATCGAGAACCTTTCTCATATTTAACTAGAGGTTTTTTGAGTTCAAGTTCTGAGTATATAATAATCGTTGATAGGGACTAGTTTACTTCCAAAATGATATTTTTCGATATGATTATAAAAGCAAATATCGAACACCGAATAAAAAAAACCAAAACACATACATATTGTCACTTTCACTACATATTGCTATTTTCTAATACCAACGGCCTGCCACTTCCAACATTTTGCTAATGTAATTTGGTGACTTGGAATTTCTAGGTACTCATGAGTCATGACAACAATATTATTCACGCTTTAAAATAATCAAGACAACAACATATTAAATAACAAAAAAAATTATTTTAAATAAAGTCAATATTTTAATAATTTCTATAATTTTTATTCTTTCATCTCAAATAAATTTAAGTGCTTCTGAAATTGATTTTGAGTTTAATAGATTTAAACTTTTCATAATCGAATTTGAGGACTTGAAATTTGATGTTAAATTTTCGTCTTGATCTTTGAATACTTAGAACTAGTAGAGAAATGTTTGAATGTTTGCAAGTTGCGGAGAAATTTATAGATTTTGATCCACAAATTTTCTCTTGCTTCTTGGTGTGAATCCTGATCCCTCTTCTGAGTTATGAGGACTCCTATTTATATCATAAGGATAAACTCGCATTGATTTGATTGTATACATGTGAGTGTGAACTTAGCTTAGAAGTTACGGATTCATATGAATCCCGTTATTATTATCAAGATCCTACATATATATGTATTAAGAAATTCAATAAAGATCTATAAATAATTGACTGTGAATCCAATTATTGTTGCTTATTAACTTGAGGCCTATGTAAAAATCTATAAATTTCAAATTTTGAATCCACCTCTATGTACATGTACTGCGTCGAAAATAATGAGTTCAATTGAATCCATCAAATATATGATGCATTCGCCTCTCAGCATATGGAATCGAACGAATGATGAATTATTTAGCAGTAATGTTACTTGAAAGAGTATTTAATAATTAATAATATTTCCAATGTGAATATAATAAAAGCATCTCAAAAAATGAAAACTCGTCGAGTAAAATAATTGTAATAATGGACTCAAGTACAATAGCTTTCACTAATACAATGATGTTCCCTTTGTTTTTTTACAAGTTTACTTCTTTATATTCTGAAAAATTCTGCCTCCTTCACGAAAAAGAGGTGGTGGTGGGGAGGGACGAGATGGGCCAGATGGTGGAATAGGCACATTTTTGGGGAGCATCGCGAAGTATGGCGATTGCTCTCCATTTCCACTTGGTTTGGAAAACCTATTGTCCTTCGCTTTGATTGTTACGGTGGTAGCAACTAAGCCAAGAATCAGCACAAGAACCAAGGCGAAGATTGGCTCATACCTTTTCTTTCTCTCTTTTGGTGTAAACATTTTTCTCATAATGAAAATTATCAAAGATCTACTCGAAATTCGAACTGTGCCACATAAATTGAGATAGAGAGAGTACTATATATAAGATGTCAAAGACGTTGACTCTGATAACAAAATGGATTACAATAATCTTGGAATTTGATTAATAGTGAATTAATGGATTACAATAATCTTGGACCGTTGAATGGCAAATATACTACGATAATCTTGAAATTTATCTTGAGATAGATCAGAGTCATTATTGAAGGTTGTGGTGGAACAGTAAAAGTTCCTTCGCTTTTAATTAGAGGTTTCAGGTTCGAGACACTTCTCTTTAGTAGAGAGGCTTAAGCTCTATGTATGGGTCAAAATTCAGATTTGACATTTGGACGTATCAGAAAGTGACACGTGACAGCCGGAGTTTTAACTCACAGTTGTAACACAAGCTATCAAACTCTCAAGTGTTATGTTCATTAGCAAGTCGTTTAGCATCAAGAACGTTCTATTTGGTCATTACAATCCACGTGTCCTTGAACTTCGATTACAAATTCAATTGTTATTCCAAATCACTGATTTAGGGGTAAACACACTCACAATGTGCTTTCTACGGCGAAAATCCAAATTAATCAGGTCAATAAGTTCCGAACACCGGATGCTTGAACCCCAAAAAAAAAAAAAAAGAGAAAAACCACATGTACATTCAAATTTGCAAGATTCATAGTGTATTTCTCCAGGAACTGATGGGAAGAGATACAAAATACAGTGACCTGTGACATGTACATTCTTTAAGAACATAAATTGATGTCCGGCTTCAACTGCTGTAACCGGATACAAGCGTAAACATAACAAGCCAAGCATGTCAAGCAAAACAGTGCAGAACACGCACCGTGTATCCAAATGGAGCTGAACTCATCAAATCCGGCTTGAATCTCTTCCGAAAATGTATCTTCTTACCCAATCACCAACCACTAAATACCTCGTGCGCCAGCTAACTTGCTTGCTGAAATGCAAATAAACATATCAGAGTTTAGACTCTTTGAATACAGAAGGAAGAAAAGATATGCTCCTCCGTTTCATTTTATGTCTTAGTTTGACCAGGCAACAAAGTTTACGAATGTAAAGAAGACTTTAGAATCTTATCATCTTCTCAAGGTGTATGTAACATACCAAAAAAAAACCTTTAAATCGTGTGGTTTTAAACAGGTCATGTCATTCTGAGTGTAATTAAGGGTAGAAGGCGAATGTTGAAACTTAAAAAACTCAATATAGTTGGAACAATCACATTAATAGTTGCATTAGTAGTATCTTCAATCTCAAATCTGTATAGATACTTCCACTATAAGTGGTAGCCTAACTTACTAAATATAGAAAGAAGTGCTTTATAAAATAGACTAAAAAGGAAAGTAAAACGCACAAGTTGAAACGGAGGGTAGCTGTCAATTATTACCTTGCATACACAGAATACCATAGCCACTGTGTGCTATGGCCCATAGAAACCCAGTCCCCAGGAAGTTCTGCTGCTGCTTGATCTCCACCTAAAGGGGCGAATTGCCCTAAATGGCGATACCTGAAATGGAACATATCGTCAAGCCAAGGACCACTGAGATTGAGAGAGAGAGAGAGAGAGCGCAAGGGGATTGATGCCTACGTTGAAACCATTAGAGATTCGGTCATGGTAGCATAATTATTTATTGTGAATGAGGATGTATCTATTTACCGATAGAAAAAGGAGGTTAGAAGCCAAGATCATACAACAACAACATAACCAGTATAATCCCACAAAGTGGGGTTGGAGGAGGGTAGAGTCCCTCGGCTCAAGGAAAAAATAGCCCAAAGCAGTCCAGAAAAAGAAGTAACAGAAGTACAAGAAATAGTAGATAGTAACAAAAACAGCAGATAGTTATAGGACAGTAACTAAAACAAAATAATATGATAGTCGAAGTACAAGAAACAAAAAGCAAAAAACATGATCTTGAGCCAAGACCATAGTGTCAATAAGCTACATGAGCAGCTAATAACGTCGAAGAAGTTGCTGATAAGTATAAATTCGATGGTTCTCTATATTAAAACACACAGCAGACAGAAGTAGAAATGATAAAGGTCCGGGTGCCATATTTCTTCCTTTTGTTAAAGAACAGAAATGTTTTTAACAAACACTCTCTGTTGTATGCAAGACCAATTAGTAAAGAACAAAATGCTGATCATACTGATGAGACAAAATAGCAAGAACCATGTATAGAAGTGGAACAAGAAAATAGCCTTTAGTTATCCCAGTATGCTTACATGCAACAAGGAAAATAGGAAAAGGAAAGGTTTGAAAAGGGTAAGCACATACCCGAAGGGTAGAAATTCATGACGGCCAGAACTTTTGAAACGGCGAGGGCCTTCAGGATTACTTTTGCATTGATCCCAGCGGTTTAAGCATCTAGCAAGATATGTACCTTGTTGAGCAGCAACCTAAAGCATGTGAAAAGATAAGAAATAGAACTAAAGCAGAATACCGAGTGAAAAGCTATGTACCTTGTTGAGCAGCAACCTAAAGCATGTGAAAAGATAAGAAATAGAACTAAAGCAGAATACCGAGTGAAAAGCTATGTTGCTCGGACTCTTCAAACATATCCTCGAAAAGTAGTGCATTTTTTGATAGAACCGACAGGGTGCAAAAAAAGTTTGGAGGGTCCAAGCAACATAGGTGAAAAGAGAGACAGGGATGAAAGCCGAACAACGGCAGAAGTACCTGAGCAGTGGCAGGTAGACTCTTCATCTGTGAATCTACCTGAGAAAGGGCCAACTTAAAACCTTCAATATCTACCTCCTTTCTTTCATTTCCCTCTGAATCTCTGAATAAGTCTTTCGCCTCTAACAAATGTTTGTTCTTCAGATACAAGTCCACTTGAGGATAACGGATAATTATGTCTTCCACAACATCTCGGAATTCCTCGATGGATAAAGTTCCAGAATCATCCTTATCCGCAGCTTTAAAAATGGCTGAAACATCTTCCTATACCGCGTAGTTTCACAAAAATGAAATTTTAGGAGGCGGAAGATATAAAGGCTATAAAAATAGTATCTTGCAGAAGTAACTGTGGAGAATATAAGATGTATGATCATCCTCATGCAGCATATATTTCATTCTTCTGTTGTTTTTTTCATTCGTCTTGATAATACTGTTAGATGCCAAATATTCTAACCATGATCAAAAAGTTTGAAGTGATTAACTGTAAGGACAGTAACTATTGGCCTCTTTATATAAGATCAACTTCATCGAAGATTTGGTCCATCTTACGTTTATAAGGCATGGGCACTAAGAACTAAGGTTATTGGGACTACAACAACAACATACCCAGTGTAACCGCAAAGTGAGGGTCTAGGGAGGGTGGTGTGTACAGAGCCTTACCCCTACCTTGTGAAGGTAGAGAGGTTGTTTCAGATAGATCCTCGACTCAAGTAAATCATATCAAAATCAAAGGTTATTGGGACTCTAGTAAACTAAAATGAAATTTAGGACTGCATTTTCAAGAACGAATATCCAAAGATCCAACTTCTTTTAGAAAGAATGATGAAATGAAACACTTGACAGTTGACACCATCAGGAACCAACAGGTTTATTGCTCCTAGGGGGTGCAGATTCATAATAGGCATATAGAAATTATTGTACGTCAAATTTACATAAAAAATATTGGTTTGACATGGCGCAACAAACTAATATTATTTTCCATATGGACCCTAAATCATGAACTAATAACTATCAATATCTGGACAAAATTTGCTACAGATAAAGAATTGAATATACTATAGATCAAAAATTGATTAAATATTTGAACTAAGGCTTCTTTACCATTACTTTACGTTGATCTACAGATGCACAATCACCAAGTGCGTACACGTTACTACAGCCCTTTACTCGCAGCCATTCATCAGTTGCTAGAATACGTCTTTTTTCCTGCAAAAGGGGAAATGAAAAAGTTAAATGGTCATTAATTAATTAAACTTGCATTACTTGCTAGTTAGAAACTTTTAATCTCAGAAAATGACAGGCAAAAAGAGTAACTTTTGAAGTACGCATTTAGTGCAGAAACCCCCATGAAACACTAAGAGAAAGGGAATGCAAGATACCTGGCCAACTTGTCCCATAAAATCCTTCACAAATGGTCGGGTACCAACTCCAGTTGACCAAACAACCATCCCGTATGGTACTTCAACGTGTTCTCCTATAGATTTTACTTTCATGTTGATGAAATGATCAGAGACACTAATGACACGACAACCTGTCGAAACCTCAATTCCATCTCTTTGAAACTTCTGTTCAGCAAATGAGCTTATTCTTTGATCAAATCTGCAAACATACAATTGTGATTTCAGAGATTCAATCTCATTCTTGAAACTGTCTCTTAACGGAGTAGAAATTATGGTCTGAAAATTGATGCTATTATACAAACCAATTAACATGACAACCTTCTGGAACGATAATGTTTATGAGTTTTGCAACTCCACGAATGAAAAGCCACGTGTGTTTAGTTGTCGCAAGCAAGAAAACATACTTTATTTGGAAGTGTATGTGAAGTATAATAAAGGTATGCACGCAATAAGAACAATATGTGAATTAAGAAAATGCTGTGTCGATTTTCACTATGCGATCTGTAAAAAAACCTTTTCACTCGAAATTTATACTCTTGCTCTACTTTTCTTCTGGCTACCGACCTCTCCCTTACTTCCTGTTCAATGACTTTACCATGTTGTAGGATGTTAAGTAATACATATATGTGTTATAGATATGATTTTAAAGAAGTTGTTTTATCTTCACTAGATCGTCAAAATGGAGTTGTGTAGCTCCAAGAACAAATTCCAAGTTTCTCACCAAAAAGGAAGTCCACCAACTACAATCAAGCGTAGGTTTGTCTTTTGTCCTTCATCACT
The DNA here is from genome assembly GCA_003996215.1 of Jaltomata sinuosa. NCBI lineage: Eukaryota > Viridiplantae > Streptophyta > Magnoliopsida > Solanales > Solanaceae > Jaltomata > Jaltomata sinuosa. Next base: position 48,609 of record QJPP01003705.1, read on the forward strand.
TGGCTAATCCACACCATTCCTACATCCAACCCCACATAAGGAATTTGGCCCTCTTCACACCAGTGTTGTTAAAGGCTCTCTTAAAGCACGCTTAAGCCCTGAAGCTGAGGGAAGCCCAGGCTGTGTGCCGCTTCATTGACGCCTTTAGTGTTGGTCAAGGTGCTAAGGCGCATCCACCTTCACCGATGAGTATATAGCTTAATTATAATTTTTTTTCAGTCTGTTGCCCAAGTAATTATTTTTTGTATCTACAGGTACCTTTTTTTGCATTACGTCTCTATTTTTGTTCAATTTTCATTGTTAAAGCCCACATTTAAGTTGCACTTTGCGCTTAAAGCTCCAATAGACTTTGGCTCTCTTAACTTTCGACTACTCTGCTTCACACCTCTCCTCTATCTTCCTTATTCTCAGATTTTACAACATCACATTGGCACCAAAAAGGCTGTAACATGCATTAAAGTGTAGTGGTAAAGTAAAACTAGGAATGGTGCATCTTACGTATTCAGGATATGATCTCCGGACTGGATAACTGTTATCTTCACAAAATCCTTAACTGAAGGGTATATTTTTACCAAGTCCTCATGAACATAATCATGTAGCTCAGCAGCAAATTCCACTCCAGTTGGACCCCCTCCAACTATAACAAAATGGAGGTTGGTTCTTCGCTCTTCTTCACTTAGGCCAGGAATGACAGATTTTTCAAAACAATCTATTACTGTCCTCCGTATCCTTTGAGCATCTTCGACTTCCTGTACGATACATGATTCATTTATTTTCAGAGAAAGGAAAGTTTAACACCTCAAGAAAAATATGCTATGTCACAATCTAATCAGGTTCAAAATGCATAAAAACGCCTCCGTTGCAGGGGCAGGAATGCCACGCATCCCCAACTAAGTCAAGAAAAGCTTTATGGAAGTGAATCCTACCTTCAGAAAGTGGCAATGTTCCTTAACACCTGGTGTGTTAAAAGTATTTACTTGAGCTCCTACTGCGATAACCAAATAGTCATATTGTAGGGAGAAATCATTATGTCCCGCCAAATTATCATTGATACCAGAACGGCAAAATACTTTGTGGTTTTCTGGATCAATCTTTAGACATTCTGCTTCCCAGAATTGAATTTCTCCACTTCTCTGCCGGACAAATTAACAAGAATTAAACAGGAAGAGGAAGAAAAATCTTCAAAAGAAAACAAGACAGCCTTCGAGAAACTTAGCATATACTAAATGTTAAATTCCCAGACCAGGTTAGAACAATCGAAAACCAAGTGAAAGCGGAAGCATTGAAGGGGCAAAAGAATCTATCTAAGATGCAGTGCACAAAGCTATACCATTCGTTCCAAATCTTGTGAGTACAACATAAAATTACAAATGACATGTAAGCTTACCTTCTTTATTATGTTTCGAACCGGCTCTACTATGCTTCGTGCCTCAACTGTTCCACATGTGACACTAGGTAACAGTGGTGTAAAAGCAAAATAGTTCCGCGGTGACACCACTTGAACATCATAGGAAGAAATATCAAGATCTTTTAGGAAGCTGGTACCACCCCATCCTGTTCCAAGCACCACTACTCTCTTCTTCTTCGATTCTGGTTGATTCTTTTCAACAACTTGTTTTCCACTCTCTATGTTTGATTCTGCATATACCAATAAACCTCCAGTACTGTAACAACCAGAAGAAAAGTATAAGTAGCAAAATCCTCAATCAAATATGGATGAAAAAGATCAGTCTTTAGAGAAACCGCAACATTTCATTCATTAAACATCAATGCTTCAAGTGAGTAATTATAGTTAGTAGGTCAGAACAGTTATATATGAATTCTATAAATATAACTCACCTCATACAACTTAAGAGGCATATATCTAGGACTATAACAAAGGCAGACGATGAAGTAAGAAATGCGTAAAAACATTGTAATTGAGAGACAGAAGTTTTCAAAGCCAAACCAGTTCACGTCTAACTTAATAAAAGAAATTGTTATTTGCCACAATTTTTCATGCTCGATTCATTAAAACCACTATTCCTACGTTTGAATCTATAGGACATGATTTTACCTTTGTAGAGCATCAAAATTCACTTGAGCTATACTCCACAAAAGTTAAAAAGAATGATCTCCAAGAATTTACATTATTATATACAACTTCACATTATTAGACTAGCATATGGAGTCTTAACAACAAATGATCACCTGAACAACTAGTTGCCTTTAATGTAATCATTTGTTCAATTTCATTTATTGGTAAAAAAGGGCAGCCAGATGCGAGGACCGGAGAAGGGTCGGACCATAAGGATCTATTGTACGCAGCCTTTCCCTGCATTTCTGCGAGAGACTGTTTTCACAGCTTAAACCCGTGACCTCCTGGTCACATTACAACAACTTTATCAATTACGCCATGGCTCCCCTTCATTTATTGGTAAATTAGATAAATCAGAACGAGAATTAAGGGAATGGACATATATTGATTAATAGACATGTACACAGCTAAACTAGTACTAAATAATCACCCAAATTCACATTAGGATATCAAAATATATCTCCATTATAAAAGAAAAAATTGTCAAAATGCTTATCATAACTGCTATTTATCTATTTATTTTGATACTTAACATAGAAGGGATTCCTTTCATTAGCTTCATTGGATCTAAGAGTAGAGGGTCATCCAACTTGTATAACAAACATCAAGGCAAGGCTGAAAAAGAGGATAAAGAAGAAAAGAATAAAAAGTAGAAATCAAATATAGAGAACAACATTGGGCAGTATTACACAAAAAACAAAGAAAAAGGTGAAAAAATAAAAGTCACTAAATTTTCAACAGAAATGAAGGGATCAAACAGAATATAAAACCTGACAGAACAGAGAACCAAAAGCTTAGAATAAGAAGATAGCTATGAAGAGCTTTGCTAAAATATGTGAAACCCCTCATCTTCCTTGTTTTCCCTCTTAACAAAACTGTTCAAAGATTGAAACTTTTTTCACTATTTCTGTCAAATCTTGATTTAAGCTAACTAGCTAAGTATGAAAAGAGTAATGAAACAAAGGAGTGTAAAGAGAATAAGCTCTTAGGGGTTGTTTGATTCAAAACCAAGTTATATTACACAAATAACTAACTGAAAAATCAGCAAGAAATAACTAAATTCACAAAATTGTTCAAAGACTGAAACTTTCTCAATATTTCTGTCAAATCTTGATTTGAGCCAACTAGCTAAGTATGAAATGAGTAATGAAACAAAGGAGTGTAAAGTGAATAAGCTCTTAGGGGTTGTTTGGTTCAAAATCAAGTTATATTACACAAACAACTAACTGAAAAAACAGCAAGAAATAATAAGTTTGGAAGAAAATGAAGGATCAAAATGAATAACCTGACAGAACAAAGAACAAGAAGTTTTGAATATGAAGAATGGCTATGAAGAGCTTTGCTTAAATATGTGAAACCCCTCATCTTCTTTCTCTTTTCCTTTTAACAAAATTGTTCAAAGATTGGAACTTTTCTCAGTATTTCTATCAAAATCTTGATTTTAAGCTATGGATGAAATGATTAATGAAAAAAAGGAGTGTACAGTGAATAATCATTACTATCTCTGTCCATAAATATAATTGAAAAAGAAAATATGTTTTCCTATATTTTAGTAAGTTTTTTAATTCTAATGTACTATTTTATATAGTTCAAAATTATTATTTTTACGTATATATATAGTAGTAACTCTTTTTGATCTCTTTGTCTGTTTACTTTTTAAAATTTTAATTTTTTTTATAAAAATTCTAGCTCCGCAACTATATGGAGCATCTGAAAATGGTACAAGTCTGACAGTTTTACTATATAAGAAGAGGGAGTTTACCTGCTGAAGCAGGCACGAGGTCAACGTGCCCGCTTCAGCAGCTAAGGGCATTTTGGTCATTTTTGTTAATTTTTTCGTTTTAATTTGTTTGTCTTATCTTTTTAATTTATTATATATTTAAAAATTACTTAAAAAGATAAATCACAATAATTAACAATTTAAAATATTTAAAAGATATAAAAAAAGGTTAGTTGACTCTTAAAATTCTACCAGTGCCACATAAATTGGGACAGAGTAAGTAACATATATTATTTAAAATAATGTAAAAAGTACTATAAATCACAATAATTAATATTTTAAAATATATAAAAAATTTAGTTGATTCTCCAAATTCTATCAATGGCACATAAATTGAATTAGAGAGAGTAACATAAATTATTCGAAAATTACATAAAAAGTAGTACTATAAATCACAATAATGAACAACTTAAAATATTTAAAAGACGTAAAAATTTGGTTGACTCTCGAAATTTATCCATGTCACATAAATTGAGACATAAGAAAAAGTATTATAAATCACAATAATTAACAACTTCAAATAATTATTAGTTGACTCTCAAAATTGTATCAATGTCACATAAATTAGGACAAAAAAAGTAACATATATTACTTGAAAATTACTTTTAAAGTATTATAAATCACAATAGTTAACAACTTAAAATGTATAAAAATCATATTAAAAATTTGATTGACTATCTAAATTCTATTTATGTCACATAAATTGAGATACAAAAGTAATATGTTGGGCCCGTGAAACCATTTCATAGAAGTTCATTAATATCTTCTTTTTATAAAGCAAATCGACTTCGATTCTTGAATAATCCACATCACTTCTGCTTCTATTGGAACACAAGAGTCCCCGTTTTACTATATTAGAAGAGGGAGTTGCACCTGCTGAAGCAGGCACGAGGTCAGCGTGCCTGCTTCAGCAGCTAGGGGCATTTTTGTCATTTTTTGTTAATTTGTCTGTTTTAATTTTTTTGTCTTATCTTTTTAATTTATTATACGTTTGAAAATTACGTAAAAAGATAAATCACAATAATTAACAATTTAAAATATTTAAAAAAGATATAAAAAAAATTGATTGACTCTAAAAAATTTATCAGTACCACATAAATTGGGACAAAGAAAGTAGCATATATTATTTTAAATTAACGTAAAAAGTACTACAAATCACAATAATTATTATTTTAAAATATAAAAAAAAATTGACTCCCCAAGTTCTATTAATGGCACATAAATTTGAGTAGAGAGATTTATATGTATTATTTGAAAATTATGTAGAAAGTACTATAAATTACGTTAAAAAGATAAATCATAATTGTTAACAATTTAAAATATTTGAAAGACATAGAAAAAATTGGTTGACTCTGAATATTCTATCAGTGCCACGTCAATTGGGACAGAGGAAGTAACATATATTATTTGAAAATTACGTAAAAAAGTATTATAAATTACAATAATTAACAATTTAAAATATGTAAAAACCATATAAAAAATTTAATTGACTATCTAAATTCTATTTGTACCACATAAATTGAGACAAAAAAGTAATATATATTGGGCCCGTGCTAGCACAGGCTCCTCTATATCTAGTACAAAAAGAAGAAAAACTTTTCAACCCCTTTTTGGTACAAAGTCTTCTTTTTTAATTTTAAATTTTTAAAAAAAATCATAAGTCTTCTTTTTTAAATCAGGTGTTCCCAAATGGACAGCTTATCTTAAAGTTTACATGTGACACATTCTTAGAACTGCTAATTTAATATTCCCTCTTTTTATTTTTCTTATTTTATCAACCAATAATTGACTTGATCTATGTAAAGGAAAAGAATTTTTTTAAAATATGTTATAATATTTATCAGATAATAAGATTTTTAAAATTTATAATTTTAAATATGATATACAATTAATTATATGAAAATTTTAGAATTTGTGATTGTAAACATAAAACTATATTTTTTTCTATCTCGTAATAAGATTCAAAATACAAGAGTGAGAACACTTAATTTCGAAGATAAATTCATATATAAATTTTAATTTTTAAAAATAAAATTATATATTCTAAAAAATACACAAAAAATATTACGAATCAAATATAACTAATAATTCAAAATACTTAATATTCTCTCTCCTTTTTTCTTATTTTTATGCAACTAAATTTTGATTTGATCTATGTGAAACTGTGAAAGAAAAGAATTTTTTTTAAAACATGTCATAATATTTAATCAAATAAAAAGAGTTTTGACATAGCATTAGTTATAGGAAGATTTTGAAATTTGTAATCATAACATGATAGTATATTTTTTCTGTCTCAATTTATGTGATAAATTTGAAATATAAGAATCAGAACACTTAATTTTGATTATGAATTCAGATATAATTTTTTATCTTTTAAAAATAAAACTTACATATTTACGAAATACTCAAAAATTGCTACTAGCCAAATGTAGCTAATGATTTAAAAATAAAAATAAAAATATTTAATTATCTAAATAATAACATTCGCACATAAAGTGAGACAAAAGGAGTAACAGTCCAGAAAGAAAAATAAGGCAAAATAGCAGAAATATGTTTATTAAAAAAAAAAACTTTAGACTTCTCTCTTTATTTTCTCTTCTCATGTACTCCCTCCGTCCAACAATATTTGTTCACTATTAACTTTGCACACTTCTTAAGATACTACAACTAAAAGGGTAATTTTACCATATCACCCTTTGAATATAATAAATATAATGTTTTGAAAAATGTATAGAGAAATAACTATAATTAATGATAAGGATAAATTAAGAACTAAGTATAAAATTATCTCTTGATTTCATAAATTGGTTTAGTATTATTGGACATTTATTTTTAATATAATAGACAAATAAAAATGAACGGAGAGAGTAAAGTATATGAAATCTTCAAAGTAAAGATGACTTTTAATCAGAATATTGAGACATAATATTCTGATGTAGACCTTGTGTTTCTTTCTTTTCTTTTTTCTTTCGAAATCATTGATGTTAAAAGGTCAAGCGCAAGGTCGATTATTTTATAAAATTTATATTATATTATTAATTTTTTAAGTTATTTATTTTATTAATTAAAATTAATTTTTTAAAAATAATTTTATTATCTGGATTATTTTTGGTATCGATATTATTTAGTTAATTTTTTATTATTTTAAAATGTCATGTAAGGTTACAAGTAAAAGTTAGAATATGATAGCATGTATACTTTTGCAATCTTTCTAAATATTTTTACTGCTAAAAAGGAAATATCAAAGCTGATAAGAACATATAGATCCATCCCACTAATTTACTGTAATGTAAAATAAAGTAAAGCAAAAATAAAAATCAAGACCATTTGAGTGGAAAGAAATTAATCAAAATGAGACTCAAGAATTAAGTCTACTAAAACTAAGTATTTGATATAAGATAAACTTAAATCATACGAGAAGAAAGATATATATCTAATATTATGTAGCTTAATACTCAATATCGTTGAAATATTTTATAACTTATTATCGAAATAGAACTAATTTAATTTCAATAAAAATAGCATAATAGGCTTCGAAATTGAAACTTTTAGCGTTAATTGGAATCAACATGTTGAATAAGAATGATAACTCTCTTATGCAATGTTTTTGGTGAGTTTTTTTAAAAAATAAACAAATTCTAGAACAAAAATACGAAGACACATACTGGTAGTTATTGTACATTTTATAATGTTTCTTGCCTTATTCTTATTTAATTAGAGGTTTTTGTAATAATGGTAATTATTAAATTTAAACTTTATTATAGATATTTAAAAGGGAATAGCTGGTCTGAAAACGAAAATATAATTAAATTATTCTCTCATTTTTCCTTTCTCACGTCAAGTATAACTTCATCTTTTTTTTTTAATTATTATTTATTTATTTTATTTCATTTTATTTTATTTTATTCATAATTCACAACTAAGTATGACTTTCATCCAAAAGACAATATTAGTCAGAATGTTGAGTATAATTTATGTTTTCAAATATGTATTCAAAGAAATATGAACAGCACATACTATTCAAACTATTTCAAAAATAATACTCCCTCCGTCTCATTTTATGTGACATACTTTGATTTGGCACGGTTTTTAAGAAAAAAAAGAAGACTTTTAAAACTTGTGGTCCAAAATAATCCTTGAACATTTGTGTGGTTGTAAATCATTTCATTAAGGGTAAAAGAGAAAATTTCAAAGTTAAAATTATTTTAATTATAGAAAGGTGACATTCTATTTCCCTCACTGTACCCGAGGTTAATGAAATATATTCTCTCATTATAGAACGATTTACTCACCAGAATAGCGGTACCTCAAACTATGGTGAACTACGAACTCACTCAACGGCAACAAATCACACAAGATTTTAGAGTAGAAGAAATGCAGAAGAATAGAAAATTTCGTACTCAATATCTGATGAAGAATCAGATATTTATAGTCAACAAGTACTGCTTCAAAAAAGAATCAAAAGTTCTAAAAAGTTGCATTGGTTCGAAAGCGATAAGGCATGTGCGGTCCGCACATCAAAACCAGTGCACTAAAAAGATGCAACCCTTCAATGTGTGTTACGTGTGTGGTCCGCACAAGACCTTGTGCGACTGCACACCACTCCACCAAAACAGTGAGTTGAAGAGTTGGTGTCTCTTCATTGTACGGTATGTGTGTTGCTTGTGCGTTCTGCACAACAGCTTGTACGGTCACACATGGAGGAAAAATTTGAATTAAATAATTGCTAAATAATTAAGTTTGAATGAATTTTGTCTAAAAAAATGATCTCTTGATTTTGAAATTGAGCAACGATGATGGTGCGAGACATGTCTTCTTCTCAACCCTCTAACAACATGAAGAAATGCTTTTATATTTAAGCACATGAGAGTTCCTTTCCTTCATCAATGTGAGAGAAATGCTTCTTGCAAAAACCAAAGAAACATTTCACTTTCTCCTCCATTTTCTATTCACTTTTTTCATTTAGAACCCAACAATTTATATGTTCTTGAGGTAGACCTTTTTTCTTTTTTCTTTCAGATTCCTTGATGTTAATGTGAAACAAATTTAAAATGCATCATAAAACAGAACATGAGTTAAGGTGAACTGGTTAAAATCCCTCCATTTTTAATCAAAGATCAATGCGCCAATTCAAATTTAATCAAATTTTAATATAATTACCAAACATCGCATGAAAAATTAACAAAAAAATAAACTACAAACACCTTAAGATTATGCCTCATTGACAGTTTCATGGCATTGATTAAGTTAAGTTTATTCCCATGTGATGCTTTTCATGTTTCGAACCAATTCTAACAACTTCGTTTACCGTTTTCCTACGCATTTTCTTTGACTTAAACAACGAAAGAAATGAACACTAAAATAAATTTAAACGGCCAGCCATTAAAGAAAAGAATAAGTTGTTCCATGCCCAACGTTTTATTCCATTTGGTATCATCTTCCAAATCACGTCTTATTTAGTATTTTGCCAAAAAAAGGTGATCTTTTTGCCACTAGACTTCTTCCTTTAAACCATATTAAGTAAATTATTGAGATTTTTTTCCAAATCCAAAAAATTATTAAGATTTCTGAGATCGTTTGGTAGCTGGTTGGTATTAATAATGTAGAGATTAGTTATTACTTGTGCAAGATTTAATACATGTATAACTTACCTCCAAACCAGCTACCAAATGACCCCTAAGTGAATTTTTCAAAGATCATCAAAATTGTTGAGACTTTTTTTTTTCATATTTACCCTTCCTTCTAATGAGATTCTTAACTACTTTATATTTCCTGTGTGTTTGGTGACTTCCCTTATGTGTAGAAGGCCTAGCAATCAAAAGATACATACACCCCACTTTTTTATTGAACTTAAAATTTACACAAATCAAACAAACTCATCATTGGTAAATCAAAGAACATACAAACACAAGGCCAATTTAGAATTAACTCCAATCACTTTTGTTATGATCTCCTGCTTCATAAAGGGTACAAAAGTGAACCAACAATCATAGTTACCAACCCTTCAATTCTGCGGCATTGAACCAGGATAAGAATGTCATCTACAATTCAGAACCAATATCACCGCTTGTTCAAAGAGTCAAATGTGATGATGATCATATTTTCTTAATTGCCAAGCAATGACTTTGATCCTGAACTATATAAGATATTCTTTATATAACCTTTGAGCAGGCCTTCATCACATTGAACAGGTGTCCAAGCCAGCCTTCGCACACCTCGACTAATTCCACAAGATACCTGCCACCTCCCACAAGCAACAGGTACCGAGTAACTCGGTATAACATTGCACATTTGATAGTCATGAAACCTAGACCCCTAACTCTTGTCAATACTGATTTGCACAAAGATTGCTCTCAAAAAAGAGAAGTTAAACAAATTTGTATTCATGTATATAGTCCCACAAAGTAGGGGCCGGGGAATGTTGAGTGTACGTAGACACTAACCCTACCTCAAAGGTATAGAGGTTGTTTCCGATAGACACTCAAATCATGGAAAAACAAACCAAAGCATTCACATATATTTGTCGACAAAGGATAAAAATGTAGTGCTGTTATTTAACTCGCAAAATGTAGGTACGAAAGAAGAAGCTGATGACAGCACTAGAACTCTCTATGAGTTTATCAGACCCTACACCCAAATTTAAAGGAGTAAGGGTATAGTGAACTCAATTATTCCAACATCAAGAATTCAGACACCAAAAAAAAATACCAATCGAAAAGATTAAAAAAGAACATTAAAGCCTCAGAAGACTCCAATATGATCATGTGTAATGTAGCTTCACCAAGAGGTTCCCCCTGCAAAAGCAGGGACTTGAATCCACTACACCTCATTTTACATGGACTATATCATCATCAGCAAGTTACAAAGCTCTTATCGTTTGGTACGCAGACTAAATTATCCCGAGATTACAATCTCGAGACTAATTTGATAAGATCTATATTGTGTTTAGTAGACAGTATAAACACACCGAATAAATCTTATCCAATCTTAAGACTAAGATATCACATCGTATCCCAGTACCAAACGGTCCCTTATGGAAAATACTTTTGAAAATCATAAAAATGTAGCTGCTCCAATGTACTCCAAACACAATGAGAAAAAGGGGTTATGAAGGAGAAATATACAATAGAGCAATACACATACTATTGCTTCTAGGGAACGAGTTGATCAAAAATAGATTATTTCTTGACAACCAGATAAAGAAGCCTTCAAATTATACAAACTATATATCAAATTCTATTGTATAATGATTAGCACGTTGCAAGGCCCGACTAATATGGATTGGCACATTGCAGGGCCAATTTATCGAGGCAACGCTCCCAACATGATAATACGAATGAAACAAGGAAGAATTAAAGAGGCCTCAGAAGCTAAAGGTAATATAACATCAGTGGAGCTTAAAGCTCCTCATATGGTACGGACAATTACCATACATCACTGGCCTCTAATTAACCAAAGTCATTATCCTTAACAAACACTATATTTTCAACAATTAAGGTAACCACCTATGTTACTCAAACTCTCCAAAAATGTTGCCCCACCCGTGTCACTCTCCAAAAAACACTATCTTTGGAATATCCAACACACACACGAGCAACAAAGGTAAGGACAACTAGTTTGACAAAACAAATAAAACATTTTCTATGAAACAAAAATTTATAGGCTCAGAGAAATGAACAGCTCTATCAATCACGGAATATCAGAAGCAGAACTGGCATTAAAGCTGAATTTATATCATCATTGCCAACTATCAAGAAAAATAAAATAGGATTATCATCAAACAGCTTTACAATAAACAAGATTTGAAAAAATAAGAAGCTGAATTAGGCTCATATTAAGAAATTCAACCATTTTTTTATCATATGCTTCATAGATTACTCTCAGAAGCGCGGATAAATCTTCTAATCATAGCCAAAACCTTTTAAAAAAATCACCAGATACATGTCAGATTCTCCAAAAGTAATGTATTTTCGGATAATCCAACACAGGTGCAACATCAAAAGTGAAAAGTCTACACGACTTAGAAATAAATAATATAGCAGTGCACTTAGGAGTAAAACAATAGGAAAAAAATGCATAAACCCCACGTAAACACAGCAATTACTCTATGCCTCGTTGACTAGCTATGTTTTTCATTGAATCAGAAAAAAAGCTAAAGGTGATATGAGGCAATTTTTCAGATTAAACACTAAAAATTAAACAAAAAAAATTGTAAAAATGGGATTTAGCCGTTGATTTGACACAGATAAGCCATGGATTAAAGGTACAAAAAGGGCTATAACTGCAACACTTAGCGGCGAAACGTATAGCACGAGCTTTGGGGCTGCTAACTTCATGTGAAAAAAATTCAGACGAGCCCGGGAGGCTACATGCAGATCTACAAAACAAAAAAAAACAACAAAAAAGATTATTGAGACACCATTGCATACAAGAAAAATTATTGAGACACCATTGCGCAGGAGGATAGAATGATAAGTGATATTGAAGAAGATGAGAGGAGTTAGCTTTATATAGAAGAGAGAAAGGGGCTGTGAAACCCTAATTGTGAAGTTCTGGATCTGGGAAAGCTAATGGGCTTTTTTTTTTTTTTTTTTTCAAAATTAAGGGAAGGTTTAATTGTCCCTTAATTACTGGTAAATTTTTTATTTTGGTTTTTGTAACATTTGATTAAATATATTGTAATTTTTAATTAATTGAAATATGTACTACTTTTGATTTATTTACTTGTGAATATTTACAAAATTATACTCTTTCCGTTTTAATTTATTTTTCTAATTTTGACATGGCATAAAATTTTAAAAAACTGAAAAAAAAACTTTTGAATCTTATCATCTTAAACTAAAGATGCATAGAATGTATCAAAATATCTTTTAAGTTTGACATCTTAAACATGTCATCCTTCCAAAAACAGAGAAGAAAGATACATTCTTTTTAAAATGGATAAATAAATTAAAATGGAAGAAATAATTATTAGTAACTATTTCACCACATAATTACTCATGTCTTATATTAAGCTTATGTTGTTACTTCATATTTTACGGTTATATAACTCTAAAAATAGTTCGAATGCAACATATTTCCTAATTAAAAGGGCTGAAAACACTGATTTTAATTGATTAAAGGTCAATGTGATTCGTCAAATATCACAAGGATCAAAATAAGAATTTACTAATATTGATGTGATCATTTTTCCTCTAATTTTAATTTTAAAAAAAATCTTCAACTTTGAATAGCAATCGAAGTTCAAATATCTATTTTTTTATACAATTAGAAATGAAATAGGGTGTGAATACCAACAAGAGTTGTGGTGGAGTGGTAGGTACTCTTTCATCTTTAACCAGAGATCTCGAGTTCAACTCAATTTGAACACGTAGAGTTCACCTATTTCACATTGAAGTTTCCATTAATGACGAGGGTAAATATATTCAGATTTGCTAATGGCAAAGGTATGAATGCACCAAAAGTGTAACACAGAACAAAATTGAGCAGTTTCATATAGTGTAGGGGCAACAAAAGACTACAACTTTAGTGCATTCAGAACAAAATTTGAAAGAAAAATAAGCTCTAAGTTGTACAAAAAGAACTGGACAGGCAAAAAAAAAAAGAAGAAACAAGCAGCAATTTTGCCAAATGAGAAAACATGTTGTCACTGTAGAACCTAACAACTAAGAATGCTCTATCAGCGCGAGCAATGGACCGGATTGTTGCATATCAAACGATCATCCAAGTCAAATGTCGATAACCAGCCCATTTTGCAGCAAGTCGGACACCAATGGCCAATGCAGCACATATCAGAGGAAACGGGACCTTCCTAACTGCACCGGTAGTTTCACCTTCACTTTTATTCAAAGGCGTCTTAGAATGATGCAGAACAGCCAAAGCAGCGTAAGAAACCATTACTACCAGTCTAACCCAAGGCTCTCCCACAGCAGCTAATGCAGCAGCAGCCGGCAATGCAGAAGACACATAATCTCTTTTTTTGACAAATCGAGCAAAGACAAACAAGCCTAGGAGTAGAAACCAAAAGAAAAGCTCGGAGATGTAACCTCTCACAGCAGCATATCCCATTATTCCAGCTGCTGTAAGAAGGTATGGTTGGCTGTTCACAGAATCTGGAACTGCCGCTTCACCAATAGCAAGTACACAAGATGCCAAAACGATGATTGTTGTCAGCTCTTGAACTGGTGCATATGCAACTACACCGGAGTAGAAAGCTCGAATGGAGTAAATTGTTGATTCAATAGATCTAATTACAGTTGTGATATGATCCCCGATGAAGTAGTATACAACGGCCAACGCAAGTTTCGGGATGTAACCGAGAAATCGGAAGACAGCACCCACAGCCTTTTTCCAATTACCCAGTTCCCACAAAACAGTCCTCCAGGCATATAGAAGAAAGGCTAATGCTGCATATTGACAACAATTACCGAGTTAGTGAAGTACTCTATCTATGTTTATTGCTTGAACACTTCTTCATAAATAGAGGACCATACATGAAAAGTGCAGAACGCGACTGTGATCTACTACCTAAATGAGAATTGTAAGGAAATCATATGATCAACAAGTACATGATAATCTAACAACAGATACATGTTCCCAGCAAGTTCCCCACCAAAACTACGTGGCATCTTGGGCTTTGTTTCTACTTGTATTAAAAAAATACTATCAAGCAACAAAGACATACCAGTAACCCTAAGTTGCGGGGACTCTTCACTTTCAATGCCGCATCCGTGTCGGATTCTCCAAAAATACACTACTTTTGGAGAATCTGAAATGCACCCGCTGACATTTTTGAAGAATCCGAGCAACATAGAGTAAACCCACATCAAATTTTGAAGAATTCTTCAAAATTTTGTGGCATTCATTGGATTAAGAGAACAGTGACCTACTTACCCCCAAGGAAGGCTCGAAAATGTAGTTGCACTACCACTAATATCACCCAACAACTCAGCAGCAGCTATACTCAACTACCTAACTCTCTGCCTAGACTGCGCATTCAGCTAAATCAGCGCCCAAGAATAGAAAATTGACCAATTAGCTTATGTGTGTGTGTGTGTGTGTGTGTAAACATATAATGAGAGAGAGATATCGTGTCAAAGCAGACATGGCAATGAGATTGTGTCATGCAAATGACTTTGTTTATGGTTGACTGTCGAGAGTCGAGACCACTTTTGACTAGTGTATGGTCCTTTGGAATTGTATAAAGTTCGATTCCTCCTTCTGGTGCTTTTCTAAATAAAATCTAATTTACTAAACAGAATCAGAAGAGAGACTAATAGACAATCCACGATTCAGATTTCAGGCTAATAGGACTTGCTGCTGAAATGTCTATAATTTCCATTTTAGATGAGAGTTAACTACAACCATACAATAGGATAGACAGTTCTGTTTTACCATTATTAAGCTACATTATCATAAGCCCAATAACTGCTACAAGGAAATAACAGAACTTATACTATAAACAACTACACCTCTGTCACAAACAAGTTGGGGCGCATTTATATTATAAAGATCACATTTTTTTGCCTCGTTCAAATAAGAGCAGCACTTATTCAGACTTCGTCCATTTCACAGAATGATCTCTATCCTCATCTCAATTTCTTTTATCCGTTCCCTTTATGAATTCTCATAACATTACAGCTAGGAAACAACAGAATTTGAAACATCAACTAAGTAAAACAGAAAAACAAAAGCTGACTTCTTTTCTTTTTGCAAGGGAATCCAATTCTTTTTTTATAACCGTGGGTATCTGCCCTAGCTTGCACACCTCGATAATTCCACAGGGTACCTGCTACCTCCCAAACCGGACAAGTATGTCTACCAAAGCTTGGGCATATGAGAAGAATTCAACCTAGTGTGGGATTTGAACTTGAGACCTAAGGGCAATCCAATTCTCATACACCAATACCAAAGCTAGAGTACAATCAGATTACAAAAGATTAGTTTCACAGACATATCAATCAATCAACTAGCCTACTTGGGGTAGACTATATGAATCATCTATATCCATTCTGCTTTATTTGGAGCAAATTTTGTCCCAAAAAGGAACATATAATAGAACTTTTGACATAAGCCAATCTAACAGGCATATCTATCAATCAATCAACTACGCTTACTTGGGGTCGACTACATGAATCATCTATACCCATTTTTCTGCTTTATTTGGGGCAAATGATGTCCCAAAAAGGAACACACAATAGAGCTTTTGACTTACCTATAAACCAATCTAACAGTCAGGCATATTAATCAACCAATCAACTACGCTTACTTGGGGTCAACTATATGAATCATTTGTATCCATTCTGCTTTTCGATGAAGATTTATATCCATTCTGCTTTATTTGGGGCAAAAAATTTCCCAACAAAAAGAATACTCCATTTGTTTTAATTTGTTTGTCTTAGTTTTTCTCCTTTGTCTGTTTCAAAAAGAGTATTTTTTTCTTTCTTTTTCTGACAACTCTTTAATTCTAAATTTCCACTGGACTGTTTATGACCACAAGATTAGAAGATACTTTGGTACATTCCACATATTTTAGTTTAAGACCACAAAATTCAAAAGACTTTTGTACTTTCTTAATCTCCGTGACAAGTCAAAACCAGAAAAACAAATTAAAACGGAGGGAGTATACAATTGAGCTTTTTCGACGTACCTATGAACCAAGGCCATCTAACAGGTTCATCAGGAGCTTCTTTAGTCAAATACCTAAATCTATCAGGCATTGTGCTCTCTCCACGAACCTCATTTTCACCTTCATCAACACTCTTCCCATTATCTACTCCACTATTTTCAGCTTTCACAATAAACCCATTTTTCCTACTCAATGAAAACCCACAATTACTACCAAAAAGCCCGGGATATTTGTGTGTTAATTCAAGTTTGAGAGGCTTAATTCTGGATATAGATAAGGGAAAATCAAGAATCTGATTATTACGAGGGAAAGGGTATAAAGGGAAGTTTTTTGACCAGATTTTATGGGGTTTATTGATAGTGGGAATTGAAGATGAGAGAGCTGAAAGGGTAATCGACATTGTTGTTGTTTAAGGGTTTAGAGTTCTGCCATTGCCAGAAAATTTGGTCACTCAGAAGAGTAGGGGGGTTTGGGGGTTTTGGGAAATTCGGTAACCCGACCCGATGAGCCCGACCCGCAATCTTATTCATTCAAAATGGACAAAATGTTGAGGGTCGTGTGTACACGGTCATATTCTTATCTTATGACGATAGAGAGGTTG
Source organism: Jaltomata sinuosa (assembly GCA_003996215.1). Lineage (NCBI taxonomy): Eukaryota > Viridiplantae > Streptophyta > Magnoliopsida > Solanales > Solanaceae > Jaltomata > Jaltomata sinuosa. The sequence goes on from QJPP01003705.1 coordinate 65,695, forward strand.
TTTCTAATACACACTTGTTTCAAGCATATCAAAAATTAAGTATATAAAGCAAATACAGTAGTATTGTTCCAAAAATAGTTGTATATAATTTAGGCAAATTCAGTGACCTAACGCCTAAGACTGATTTGGAAGTGAGGCTTGAGTAGGTTCAAGATCGAATATTTAGAGTGCAAGTTCAGTGAGGTAACGTCTGAGATTGACTTAGAAGTGAGGCTTGATACACATGTATTTTGATTATCACACTATTTTATTAAAGTTATTGTGTTTTTTTCCAGGGTGTTTTTTCATGCTTACTATAGTATTTTGTCATAATTTCTTCACTTTCGTTATTTCTTTTTCAATCTTTTGGGATATGCTTTTACTTGAGTCGAGGATCTGTCAGAAACAACCTCTATACCTCCTAAGGTTAGGTACAGTTTGCGTACACTTTACCTTTCACAGACCCCACTTGTGAGATTACACTAAATATGTTGTTGTTATTGTATAACTAGTCAACTTATTCGCGCTTCGCGCGATTGCAAGAAACAATAGTGAAATTAGAATAATTTTCTTATATTTAATTGAGTTGTAAAATTACACTGTGTATGTTATTGTTGTTATTGTACATTTAGGCGAGTTAAAGAAATAAAAGATCTCTGATATGTGCATATAAAGATTAAAACTAAGTCAAACAGTCTTGAATTATTCAAATTGATTCACAGATCCATGAGTAGAATTTCCCTACTTCAAACACCATACATGTTACAAGATGAGTATGAATACATGCAAGTGTACCAAACTTCTAGAAATGAACTATTAATTTATGTATGGAAAGTTGATAGCCTAATATGTACTTAATTAGTTTTTAATTATGAAATTGGCTCTTTTGTTTCTTAACAATGAAAGGAAGTATCAAGAAAATCTGTATTATTTTGCAGAAATCATAAATATATTCGCCTGATATATATCTAATGTATACATATCCAAGCTTAATTTATTTAATTACTTTGCGAAGTTTCTCCAATTATGAAAAAAAGAAAGTAAATGGACATAAAAAGAAAAAGAAAACACTAAATTAATAAGGGATAATTTAAAAAATATACAGTTTAAGAAAAATATTTATATTTACATAGCCCATAAAAATAACTACATACGCATAACCTATTTTTACACGATATACAACTTTATACATAAATGTATACATTTGTATAAACGTGCATAATAATGTATAAAAAGTGTTTATACACACTTTTATATTGTTATATTCTTATACATAATTATACAACATATATATAATTATACAACATATATATATATATATATATATATATATATATGTTGTATAATTATATATAATGTTTAAATAATTTTCTACTATCCAAAATTTTACACAATCACTTTTTTCTTGATTGAAAAATATGGTAATTTATATATTTTCAACTGCTCAATTTTTATTTTTGTTTTATTTGAATTGCGTACCAAAAAATATGACACTCCTAGTAAAAATCACAGATAATCTAAATGCAAAATCAATAGAGAAAAAAAAAGAAATATTGTTATAGTATTGTATCATCACCCAAACACAATCACCATTAATCTATTACTTCACCTTTGAATTATGGCCGTATAGAAATGATGTGGATCTACCCAGATAGTTCCGATCATAAATATCCCTACTCAAACTCATACATACTATATTATTTCAATGTGGCCTATGAACATCCTTGTTCCTACATGTTGCTTGATTTACCCAAAAAGTGGGTCACTTGGTGTAAGAAAAAATTTAGGTCAAAAAGTATAATAATTTTATCTCAATGTTCATATAGTGTAATTTTCTCAATTAATAATCTATATGATTACCCATAGATCTGGTGGGATAGTTGAGATCATCCCGCGCCGAACCAAAGTTTGAATTAATGTTCAAGCTCTATGAATTAAAAACATTCTTGATAAGGAGCACTATACGCGTTTTAGTGGCGTATTCGACACAAATCAATAATCTGATTGATGACTTCAAATGTCGAACTTTTTTTTTTTTAAAAAAAGGTACATCCTTCCGCGGCAAGCATGACATTAGGCGAGATCTTATATGGCCGAATTTGTCTCCTTTCTGTAACCTCTTTGCTACTCATACATTTGAAGCTTTGCTACCAAATAGAATTAGTTTTGAGTAATTATAAAGAACTTAAGTGGCAAAAATTTTAGTTATTAAACTTCAACCCCAATAAGACCCGGGAATGAATTTTGCATGACATCTTACATATGAATGCTCTAAAAATCAACCATATCGCTGAAAATATTCGAGTAAAATCTTCAAGAACTATGATATTTATGGTGGTCATTGTTGAGTGAAGTGGAAGGGTGTCATAGAATTGGAAACCAAACGGGAGAGAACTATAATAATTCCTAGTACTTTGAGCAAAATTATGACCAATAGATAATAATATCGTGTAAAATAATTTTAATACATACATCAAGCATCCTGAACTTACATATATGCAACTACTTATCAAAGGTTGTTCTCAAGAAACTCATCTTTTGACTGTCGTTCTGCTACCAAAAATACAAAATAATCTCTTATATGTCTCTAACATCCGAAAGGAATCTGTTACTCAACACTTGAGCATATTCAATACCTTTTTCAGAATAAGCATATTCAATCAAATGTAAATGTAATCCTAACTCCCTTTGTTTGTCTTCAAAAAATAAGAGGCGTCAATAAAATTAGCAAAAATTGAGAAAGCCTCGTTACATAAATAAATTAGCAATTTCAGATATATAAATGTAACTCACGAACTCTCGAAAATAAGTTGAGTTCGACAATTTCAAACTACAAAACGAAATCAAAAATTCAAATGACAGTAATCTATTATGTAACTCACAAAATTGTCGATAAGGCATTGCTGCTAGAATCACAAATTTCTTTGCCCACCGTCTATGATCATGCTGACCATCTCTTTCCTTTCCACCTCCATTTTCTCTCCAATTATCATCCTCCATCGAAAGTGGAGGAAAGTAATTAGATTTTCAACAACAAATTAAAGGAAGGTACGCCCTTGTGCTCACTCAAAAATCATAAGGAAAGTTCCCAAACTATAAGAAAAGGTGGTCATTCTTGAGCATTCATTGTTTGTATATTGTTGAAATCAAACAACTTTTAAATAGATAAATATTACTAACCTTATTATGCTCAGTGAATCCTATCATGAAAGACTTGTATGCCTGAAACAAACAAACAGTTAATAAAGAAATGCCATATATACATATAAGCGAATAAATTAATAATTGAAAATTGGGAAAAAAAAAGTTTAGTAACCAGAAAGCTCACATTCGTTGAATCATTGTAATGTATTTGATGTTTATGAATAATGGGAAGAATAGTTACATTTAGTAGGTTATATTTAGTGAAACTGAAAAGTCTCATAAGTTTGGCTACTCAAAAGTTTCCTCTTTAACACTGCATATAAATAAAATTAAGGCATGTACGTGGGCTAAAATTTGAATTGATTAGTCATATGTGAGCTTTAGATCAACATTTATTTTGTGTGGCTTTTTAAAGTCATTTAGTTATTAGATTAGTATTAAAATTTCAAAAAAAATCCCCAAAAAAGGAAAAAAAAAATATGAATGGAGGCTATAGAGAGGTGCTACATCATCAAGTCTAAATTCCTCCTTTATCTATATAGATTTAGGCAAATACTATGAGAGTTGGAAGTAAGGATAGGGGTGTGGAATGGAAGCCAAGGTGAAGTGTGTTGAAAGGTGGGAAGGACACGATCAATGTGCGATATAATTTGTGGACTTGTTTTTCGTAATTCTACTGAAAGTCATTTTTCTCATTTAAAAAAAATTATTTTTCAAACATGAAAAAAATTTAGAAAATGTTTTTCTCCATATTTGACACACCTTTTAAACAACCCATTTAACTATTTCTTTATTTTGTTTATTTTGACACCTAAAATATTGAAATTACATTAAGATTAAGGACTACTTCCATCGTATTTATATATTAAGGACAAAATGAAATCAAGTCTCATAGATTAAGGACCATTTTGATCATTTTCTCATTATTGGTATCCAAACTTAAGAATCTCTAAATACACGTTTGGTCATAGGATTTGGAGTCCAATTTCAAATTTTAATTTGAAATCAGCATTTGTGTATGAAATTGCATAAAATTTGAAATCATGTCCAAACGGCTCTAAATTTAGAGCAGTAACATTAAAGACCCGTTTGATCATGAGAATATTTCACTTTTTTTTTCATTTTTTATTTGAAAATTAGTGTTTGACCATAAAAATTTCAAATACAAGTTGAAATTATATTTAATTTGGAAAACAACCAAAACTTTATTTTCACTTTTTAAAATTCGCAACCTTAGGACCAATGAACCATTATAGTAACGGCCGCCGTTCACCGGGAATTTCATTTTTATAAAGTAACACCACTTAAATTATATTTCATGTTTTTTCTTTATTAAAAAATTCAAATTCTAAATATATACTATAAAAGATACGACCAAACACAATTTAAACTTTGAAAGTTCGTGATTTTTTTTGTTTTCATGTCCAAACGCGCACTAAATATTTGATTTTTTCGAAAGAAAACAAGGGACACTCAATGAATCTACCCGAACGGTATATATAAATAAAAAACAGGGCGTGGAGGTCTGAATCTGAATGGTTCAGACCTTAGGCCATTAAGTGCATTTGTTTTTATTAAGATTTAAGCACTTAATTGGTCTGAATGGGTCTTAATCATTAAGATCTAGAACAAAGTCTTAATACCATTAAGAGGTAAACTTGTATTGATAATATTCACCACTATATCCACAATCATCAGTCACCACCACTTACCACCTTTGTCATCACAACCACCACCACCATTGTCAACCACCATTACCGTCGTCAACCACCACCACCAGCCACCACTACTATCAACCACTACCACCCCTACTACCTCAATCATTATATATAATTATATCCGTTGTCATCACCATCACCGTCACCTCCAACACCACTGTGGTCAGTCCTATAACTAACCAACTCCACCATCACAATTAGCACCGCCGCTAACTATTGCCAATACACCGTCAACTATTACACATTTTTCAGCCATCACAATCACTGTTGTCACCGTCGGCGCCACCTCCACCACTATCCGCCACTACCACCAGTACGGTCAATCTCTACTACCAACCACATCCACCATCACAATTAGAACCACCGCCAACTACCACACATTCTTCAGTCACCACCATCAACACTGCCAACTACTAACCTTAACCAACTTCACCATCACAAAAACCACCACCAACACTATCGATCGCCACCATTATGACAGTCACTAAAACATCAACCACCTCTATCATCAACTATCACCGCCAACATTACTAGTCACAAACACCAACCATTACCACCACCATCATTACGAACCATCTCCATCATCACTAGCAAACGTAAATGTCTCATTTTTTTAATCAACTAATAATTTTATTTTTATTAAATTAAGTATTTTTCTAATGTATAATTAATTTTTATTTGAATTATATATTTATTATATTTATAAATAAATAAATTATGCATATTCAGATGTTGAAAAACAAACAGTCTTAATCGTTCAGTATTCAAATCTAGAGACAACATCTTAATCATTCAGATATGCATTCAGATTCAGACGTCTTAATCTTAATGAAAACAAATGAGGCCTCAATGAATCTACCCGAACGGTATATATAAATAAAAAACAGGGCGGCAAAAAGATTACAAAGCAATGACTTGTTTTTCTTCAAACTTGCAACGTTTACTCTCTCACACAAAACTCTTAACATCTCATGTCAACCATGGCCAACACCAACAAGCCCTTTCTCTTTTCCACCATATCCACTCTACTCTCTCCCATTCACTCGACCCCTTCGTCTTCCCCCTCGCCCTCAAATCATGCGCCGCGCTGAGTTTCTCTCAGCTCGGCGCAACCATACACGCCCACACATACAAAGCTTCTTTCATTTCCAATCCCTTTGTCGCTTGTGCATTGGTCGACATGTACGGTAAGTGCGTCTCCGTGGGGGCCGCACGCCAACTGTTCGATGAAATGCCCGAGAGAAACGTCGTCGTTTGGAACTCGATGATCTCGGTTTACGTGCGTTGTGGCGATGTTGGGAGCGCGTTGGAGTTGTTTAGGGTGATGGATGTGGGGAGCAATGTGGCCACTTTTAACGCGATGATCGCGGGGTTGGCGGAGACGGAGGACGGGTTTTCGTGTTACAGAGAGATGGTGAGGATGGGTTTGAGGCCGAATTTGATTACGGTTCTTGCGCTGTTACGTGCTTGTCTTGGTGTAGCGGATGTGAATTTGGTCGAACAGATTCATGGGTATTCGATAAGGAATGAAATCGATCCAGACCCGCAGTTTAGGAGTGGATTAATCGAGGGGTATGGGCGTTGCGGCTGTCTTGACAAAGCCCATCTTGTGTTTAACAGTATGAGGAACAGGGATGTTGTTGCTTGGAGTAGCTTGCTCTCAGCTTACGCGTTCCACGGGCAGGCAAGGACCGCACTTGAAGTTTTCGAGCAAATGGAGAAGACTAATGTCAGGCCTGATGGAATCACTTTCCTTGGAGTTTTGAAAGCTTGTAGTCATGCTGGACTAGCTGATGAAGCACAAATGTACTTTTCTCGAATGAAAGATCGATATGGTGTTGAAGCAAACAGCGATCACTACGCTTGTTTGATAGATGTATTGAGTAGGGCGGGGAGATTGCATCAGGCGTATGATGTTATTAGGAAAATGCCAGTGAAGGTTACTGCGAAAGCTTGGGGAGCACTACTTGCTTCTTGTCGAACTTATGGAGAAGTCGAGCTAGCAGAAATTGCTGGAAGAGCTTTGTTTGAAGTAGAGCCTGAGAATCCTGCTAATTTTGTTATACTTGCAAGAATTTATGCTAGCAATGGGCGATTTGAGGAAGCGGAAAGACTCAGAAAAGAGATGTTCAAGAGGGGCATGAAAACAGCCCCTGGTAGCAGTTGGGTAGTACATCAAGATTGAATTTTCTTGGTTTTTTTTTTGGCTGGTTTACTCGACCGTTCACTGAAATTTCATCTTCGTGAGACGTTAATATTGTACTGAAGGCGTCTTTAGAGTATGGAAGAAACAAAAAGTGAGTTTTCTTATTATACATAAAAAGGATTCTGTCTCTTCATGAGGACCAAAAGGATGTATTCGTTTCCATTTATCCGAAAGAAATTTTCATTGAAACAGAGACGTCTGTCGTAAAGTTCCATGTAATTTGAACTCGATCAACTCGAGCTGTATTTGCTTTGGATAGTGTTCTTTGACCTGATGTTAAAACTTACACTGGGTTGTTTATGTTGCATACTTCAGCTTTAATAGACGGATATTGGACTAGAGAAGATCTTCTCAACTAAATTCCCAGACAGTCAAGATTGTTGATAGTGAACCAAGTGAGACAACTAATTTCTTGCATATAATTGAAAAGAAAAAGATAACTGAACTCCATTTCCTCCAACAAGAGAAGAATATCGACATAGAGGATTCATCGAATTCCAACTAGTTAGGATTGCATCACTGGGAAATAGAAAGAGTTACTCTTCTGTTGCAACACTTGAATAATGCTTCGTTATTATCGGATGATACTGACTATGGCCATGCCTGCAAATATGGCCACTGCTTAGTTCCATCTTTCGAAATGCATCCATGGCTGCAAATATGGAGAACTGAAGCACCGTATGAATTTGGATGGTTTTGCCGGATTTCGACCCATGATGCTTGCCAAATATAAAATTACATAGAAGAGGAATGATTTTATGTAGCAGACATTGAATGTGTGGAAAAGAGGAGAAGAATACCAGCTATCTATTTATTCATTGTTCAGATTCAAGACAAATATGGACTTACTTTTGAATATATTAGGGACTCAATGGGGTGACGCGTACTCAATTATAGACCTGTTTAGCTGCTAGTGGGGTTGCAAGGTAGCAAAACGTATCAAGAAGATATGGAGAACTATCCCAGCCCGCGTTGTTTGAACAATCTGGAACGAGAGAAACAGACGACGTTTTGAAGACAAAGTCACAGCAATGCATACTTTGAAGTATAGACAGGGCTCTCTCTCTCTCTCTCTTGCTAGTGTACAGGGTTCCATTACTTTTTGTAATGTCCAGCACTAGCTTAGTATTTGGTTAACAAAGTGAAGAATATGTACTTTGCTTGCAAACAGCCTAACTAGTTCAGGTCGGGCTAAATTTGACATTATGCATTTCCTTCATCACGTCATGTTCGACATCAAGGAGAACAATGAGATGGTAATAATGTGCATATACAGCCAAATAGCCAGACCGGTGCAACTGTTGAGACAGAACGCCTTATTGCCTGCTAACTTTGGGTGAAAGGGGGTGCCAGATTTGGTAACCTTAAAAGAGATACCCATATTTAGCTCAAAAAACAAAAACAATGAAACAACAAAAGCAACATGTAGAGAACTAGAAGGGATTTCAAATGGAACAGGACTTGGCGTGGATGGGTGATTACTTAAAGGGAAACGAATGAAACTAGAAACAACAACAATAACAATATACCCAGTGTAATCCCACAAAGTAGGGTCTGGGGAGGGGGAAGTGTACGCATATTCTACCCCTACCCAGGTAGAGAGGTTTCTGATAGACCCTTAGCTGAATGAAACTAGAAAAGCTAATGAAAATTTCCTCCACCTCGGTCTTCTATGCAACTAAATTTAACTATAAATAAAGACAAGGTCCGTTGCTTGATTAGGATAAGATATCACAATAATTAAGCTGGAAATACATCAAAACGCAAGCAACAAGAGTATACTAACAACTAATATAAGTCAAATAAATGGAAAACCAAAAGTTCAACATTCAGTACATCATAATTATCAGATAGCTCTAAACTAGGTCTACCTAATTTGATAAAACATCTTTCACTTCCACAACCTTGATACATCCATGAACTTTGGTAAAATACCTTACCTTCTGATCACATTCTTCTTTATTGCATCGATAAATTCTGTAGTTCAGCTACGCATTAAGTCCATAAATTTCCCATTCCTTCCAATAACCCATCCGAAATGACACTGTTCCCTTTAAGCAAAACAAGTGATTCCATGTAATTCTGAACATAAAATGAGCGAGAGCTCCCACGAATACCAAGATCCTTCACGATTCCACTATTTGGATCATAAGAAACCAGCTCATTGCTCTTAGTTGAAAACAAAACTTCACCATTGTTCCTAAACCCAACTACTTTCTCCATATACGCAATCAAATTTATACGATACAATCTACTCCAAGACTCCAAAACCCCATACCTCTTCATCACCCATACTTCACATGAACCACCACCATCTACCCCCCTCTCATACTTAACAACAGCAAGTGATCCCTCAAACACCATAACCACTAAATTCGTTGCAATTTCACCAACCAACTCATCCGGCAGCCCAATCTCCCCAAACACCTCATCAGCTATACTAAACGACATAACTAAACTCCGAACCCCACCACCATTCGCAATCACATCATACGCAATCCAATGCACAACCCCATTAACAAAAGCCTGAGACCACATAAACTCAACCATACAATGCTTAATCTCAACTCCCATCACTCTCCTCCAAACCCCACTACTAATCGAATAAATTTCAACCTCAGGAGGCACATTACACAAACCATCCTCATTCTTAACATACACAACTCTAACCAACTTATAGTCATCATTCTTGATCAAATCACCAGCACCACCAAATCCAAGAACACACATATGGGGTTCCTCAGGCTTAATATCAGGCAATGGTAAAGTTACAAACTTTTGTATACAAGGGTTCCAAAGAACAAGATTCCTCAACTCACCAAACAAATCATCACACAAACAGACAATCCCATTGCAGGTACCAAGAATCCTGAAATACCCAAGTTGGCAATTGAATGGAAAATCCAATTCAGATGTGAATTCCAAGGTAAAGGGTGTATTCTTAGAGTCTTGGAATAGTGAATAGTGTTCTTGATTGTGAGTACTGATGTAATGCCTGATGAGAAGAAGGGTGTTGGTATTATGTGGGGTTTGTTGGGTAAGGAGGTGAGTGGAGATGAATGGAGGACTTGTGATTAAGGAATGCCATGATTTGGAGACAAGGGTGAAACGAATTAAGGATTTGGAAGGGAGTTTTAGGAGGATTTCGGGTAAGAGTTCAGGAGGAAAGTAGGAGGAGTTAGAATCAGTCATTGATAAACTTTTGAGAGAGAGAGAGACAAGAAGAACCCTAGTTGTGGAAGAGAATTTTGGTTAAATTTGGTACAAAAATAAGGAACTATTGTCTATCCCATTTTAATATATTGTTTAGCTTATTTGTCTATCCCTTCATAGTTTAGGTTTCAAAAATTACAATTTATAATCTCTGTATATCAGCTGTTATCAATTGTATTTGTAGCAGTTAACTGTTATCAACTGTATTTGTATAAGTTAACTGTTATCAATAGTATTTGTATCAGCGAACTGTTATCAACTGTATTTGTTTCAAGAAATACATGTGTATCAATGAATGCAACCTCTTTCTCTCTTTCTCATTTTTTTTTTGTATTTTGTATTTTCTCCCCTCTTTCTCTTTCTTTGTATTTTGTATTTTCACCTCTCTCCCACTTTCTCAAATGCGTCAAACTTATCATTTATATATAAACAAGTGTATGCATCATTTGTATTTGTTCGAGTCTATCATATACAAATACAAATAATACATATGGATCAAGTTATTTCAATAAATACAATTTGTATCAACGAATAAAATTGTATACAAATGTATCATTTGTAGTCGGATGATTCAAGTTGTATCAATAAATACAATCATATCAACGAATACAAAATACAAGTATAAAAGAGACTTGGACAACTGATATACAAATACTAATTTGTATCAACAAATACAATCTGTATCATGTCATTAACCCAATTCCGCCATCGTCGCCGAAATTTTCCATAAGTGGCACAACATTCAAACTCAAATTCGACGAGATCTGGCCATGAAAATTTAGGGCTTTTTGTATGGTTGAATTCATCTCATTGTGGCGCTTGAGATGACATTAGTCTTGGTACTCTCAGTCGCTCCCAAGTCTTATTCAATTTCTCTCCCATTTTCTCTTCCCTTTCAATGCTCTTTTTCAATTCTTTCTCCAACTCCTCGTTTCTTCTTCTGAGCACCTTAGCCTCCGGCACAGAGGAGACTTCACGACGGTGATGGAGTTTTGTTTGGGTGGAAGACACTGCTATAATCGGAGCCAAGATAAATGAAATTAGTTGAGAAATTAGTGAAAGCAAATATAGGCTATAAGCTATTAGTTTAATTGAGCGAAGAAAGAAAAGGCATGAGATTAATTTGTGATTTACCTTTATACTCGGAGGAGTTGTTATGGACGCCGGAAAAGAGAAAGAGAAAGAGAGGGAAGAAGAAGGCAGCATACATGCGTGTTATGAAGGTATTTTCCAAAGTTAGGCTATTAACTATGTGTCTGGCCATGGTTTATAATTAATACAAAGTTAGGCTAAGTTGATTAATTAAGGTCTTAAGTATGTTTATATCTGTAGTTATCCCTTATTTTAAGGGTAACTTACACAAAACACACATCTTTGGGAGCTAATTACTCTTTTTCTCACCTCACTTCTCTCGGATACATCGCCCCAAGGCGTGATACATCGCCTCACCTCTAGATAATTACCTTTGATACATCGGGGTGATGTATCACGAGGTGAGGCGATGTATCACGACCTGAAGCGATGTATCAGAGTGTTTACATGTGGTATATTAAGTAATTAAAATAAAGTAGTGGGAGAGTTAGTAAATATGGTAAAGAGGTCTCTTTTGATAGTTTAGCCTTATTTTAACCCAGCTCATCTTAATCATACCCATCTTGATCCGATCATATTTAACTCAGATGATCCACTTGCCATCCCAAGCAATGATGCCCAAAAGTGTGTGTTTTATGGTGTGACTAGGAAATTTTACCCTTTTTTTTTTTTTTTTTCATTCTCGTTAAAAAGTGTCAAATCTCTTTCTTTTTTCCTTTCATCTTCTCTAACTTCCCAATAATAATTACTTCATTCGTTTCAATTTATTTGTCTAATTATTTTTCTTTTTAGTTCGATTCAAAAAGAAGATATTTTTAACTTTTTCTTGATAGTTCTTTAATTGTAGTTTCCTCCATGTGATATGTTTAAGACCACAAGATTAAAAGATATTTTGATATATCTTATATATCTTTAGTTTAGAACCACAAAATTTTAAAGTCTTCTTTATTTTTTTTAAACTTTATGCCAAATCAAAATCTGATAAATAAATTGAAACTGATGAATTAGTTATTAAAAGTGTCATGGCATGGTAAAAGTAAGTCTGGCAACGAGACCGGTACCGGGACTGCCGGACTGGTATAAATCGGTACCGAAGTCATTTTTCGCCGGAACACCGAGAACCGGGACGAACCGGTACCGGGTGTACCGGAATTTTTGCCAGGATCCGTCCCGGACCGGTACCTACCGGAGCCGGACCAGAATACCGGGTCCCGCCCTCTTTTTTTATATATTTTAACTAAATTAAAATTTGATTATTTATAATTGAAAAGGTTTCAAAATATATAAGTTATTTCAAACTCTAAAAGTTTTAAACTCTAAAATTTTCAAAATATATAAGTTAAATTTTAAACTCTAAAAGTTTAAATTTCAAATTTTAAAGTTTAAACAAAACTCTTAAAAAAAATTCAAACTCTTAAGTCTTAAGTCTTAAAAGTTTAAATTTAAATTTTCAAACTATAACTAACTTAGTAACTTACTTACTTAAGTTTGAAACTTTTTAAACTATATCAAAGTTTCAATTTTTAAACTTTTTAAATTTCAAATTGTAACTTAAGTTTGAAATATTTAAAAATTAAAATATATATAAACGACTTGTATTAAATTGAAGACAATAATTAACAAAATTTAAGGCGAATAGCCTATAATTTTATTCATAAAAATTAAATAATACAATTTGTATTACAAATATTAGAAGAGGACCTAATCTATGCAGCCACCTTTTAGGAAGGGTTCTGTTTGAATTAGGCCTCGAACTATCATACTAATATTTGAATCCTTGAAAATAGTCTTGACGTAGAGTTTATAACAATTCCCTGATAACATTTTCTGGAAGTGGTTGTTGTGCTTGATCCTCCAATGCATCCATGCCGTCTTCACTAGAATTTACCAAAATATTATCTATATCATATTAAATTGGGCAGGTAAACTAGGACGCCCATAATTCCTTCGCTCGACATTGATCCAATCTCTAAACAATACCGATATCTCCAAGCTGTCTGATGCTAATGAATACCTATGCTCCCCAACTCTATATCTTGTTGCACTAAAAGCTCCTTCCGAAGCTACTGAAGATGCTTGAATAGCTAGCAAATCTCGAACCACCGGTTGAAGTTTTGGAAATGACTTGCCGCGAGTCTTCCACCATTTCAAAAGTTGAGGTTTGCCTTGTGCATCCTTAATGCTTTCCGTTCCCTGATTAAGATATTTATCAAAATCATTCCTTTCATTAGAAGTAAGACCAAGATAATTTTCCATCATATCATCTTCATTTGAATATCTACGCCTAGAACTTGAAGGTTACTACATTACGTACTGCATCATTTATTCTACTAGAATTATACAAGTCATACAATTTTCTAACTTCAATTCTTACGCTATCTTTAACATGGGACAAACTAGGTATTTTGTCAGCTTCGTCAACTTCGTCACCTTGGTTATTTTGCTCATATATAATATCTAAAATATCTAAATTTGAATATATTCTTTCAATCATTCGTGCTGCACCTATTTCTTTGTAAGTTGAGTTTAATAAACAAGCAGTTAAATAAATTTGAGGAATAGGAACAAAATATTTTCTAATTTTTTTAATCATTGCATTAATGGGCTCTTTAAACCGTGGAACATTTTTGTATTGAAATTTTTTATCAGAAATAACACATATATTTGGTAAAACTAAATAAATAGTTGGATAATAAAGTCCAGATATTTGTTTTGTAGCTAAATAAAAAACTTTTAAAAATTCTTTAAGTTCATATACTTCTTTCCAATCATTGTCAGAAATTCTATAATCATTATTTGAATTATGAGCATCCCAAACCATTTGTAAAGGCTTTCTATATTCATAAGCAACTTTAAGCATTTCATATAAAGAATTTCATCTAGTAGACACCGTTTTTGGAATTTTTCTAGGGGGGATCTAATTCACGACACCGATTTTCAAACTCTACACATCTAGACTTTACTTGACATTTAAAAATAAAATGACATGCAGCTTCACATTTTATACAACCATCATTATACATTGGTACACGACTCCGATTTTCAAACTCTACACGTCTAGACTTTACTTGACATTTAAAAATAAAATGACATGCAACTTCACATTTTATACAACCATCATTATACATTGTTATACCATCTCTAACAATCAAATATATATGTGTGCAGCACACCTAATATGAAAATTGTCATTATAAATAGGGCAAAGTGCCGGTATTAGTTTATCAACAGCATTTGTATTATTAGAAGCATTATCAAGGGTGACACTAATTACTTTATTACAAATTTCATAAAATTCTAAAACATCTGTAATAGTTTGAGCTATGTAACTACCGGTTTTCAGCATTTCACAACATTTATAACCTAAAATTCTTTTTTGCATGTTCCAATTTTCATCAATTCAATGACCAGTAATAGTGAAATAATTGTTACCATTAGGATTATGACCCATATCAGAAGTGATAGCCATTCTACAAGTATTATAGTTAAATAAACAACGAAGATATTGTAAATGTTGTCCTTGATAATCAAAAACAGCTTTTTTAATATTTCTTGTAAAACCTGTGAAAGATGGATTATACACTATTTGAATATAATGAACAAAATCGAGATTTTCAGCAAAACTAAAAGGCAAGCGACAAACAACAATCATTTTAGCTAATTCTTCAAGATCTCTTTCTCTACTATAACTGTGATGTGTACTAGGGCCAGAAACATTAGAAGGGTTTAACTGTGTTTGGATCATGTTAGAGCCCCCTACTCTTACAGATGCATCGAGAAGGGGAGTACCATGTTTTATTGCATCGGCTATAGCCTGAGCTTGCAAAAATTTATTTTTACAACATCCCATCAAATGATTTCTTAAATGTCCCGTCCCACCCGACTTTCCGTAGTTTTATGATTCAAAATACCTTTACATTTTTTACAAATAGCTTGAGTTTTATCCTCATTTTGAGTCAAAAATTCCCATACAACAGATCTTTTAGGACGTTCAGCCTTGGGCTTAGCCCTAGTAGGATGTACAGGGGGAGTGAGAGCGGGAGCGGGAGTGGGACTAGTAGCCGTAGGCGACTCTATTTCATCATCATCATAAGTATCATTACCATCATATTCATTATCATATTCTACTTCTTCATTTAGTTCTTCATTAAAATTACCAAACTTTGTCTGTAAAGATTCATGATCTAATTGAGTATTGCTATCAATATTAAAAGGAGTTTCATCAACATGTGTAAAATCATCCGTATTTATTCTTAATTGAGGCTGTTGTCTAGTTTTAGATTTGGATTTAGAAGAACTACCGACTTTACTTTTTCCGGTTACTGCATTAGTCAACCTACCAAAAAGTGTTTTTTTACCTTGGCCGATATTTTTATCACCGGATTCCATATTAAAATATTAAAAGTAAACAAATAAATAAATACGAAAATTAAATGCAAATAAATAAATAAGTAAAGAGATGAAAGTTGGAACGAATGTACCAAACGTCTGCATAAAAACAAACGTGTATAACCAAAAGCCGAAATTGATAGATGAAACTTGAAGCTTGAAGATTGCTCCAAAATAATTCACCAAAACTTTCAAACTAATAAAATGAACAATTTAATAAAGATTGTAGTAGAAAATAGAAATTATAGATGAAGCTTGAGAGTTGAGAGAGTAGAAGAAGAAGAAGATTTGTAAGTGTGAGTAAATAATGAAGGGGTGGGGGATTTTTATAGTTAAAAATTAGGACTAAAATGTATTTTTAAAAACTTTGGGGGGTAGGGGGTGTTTTGGCTGAAATGGTCGTTGGGTGGGGCCCACTAGCCGTTGCCAACGGCTAGCCCAACAGTTTTTTTTTAATTTTCCCGCCCAGAACCGAACCGGACCGGACCGGACCGGGACGGTCTGGTAAAAAATGCCCTTTCGTCCCGTTCCCCATCCCGGTACCCCTCTACCCCTACCCCAAACGGTAGCTACCGGACCGGTACGGAACCGATAACGGATCGGGACGAAATCGGTAACGAACCGATACCGATAGCTCCCGGTTCCGTTGCCAGACTTAGGTAAAAGTAAGAAACTAAACAAGTTTCAGTTTGCTTCTCATATTATCTTCAAACTGACTGACCTAAAGTGAACTTATTGAACAAGTCTATTAGTATATTGTATGAAATGGCTTGTTAGTTCAATTAAATCATCCTGAACTTTATAACAGTTGTCTTATACTCCGTCCATTTTATATTACTTGACCCATGTTAAGTTGACCCACCTCTTTAAAAATTTCATAAATTAGAAATGTATTTTACTAAATTAACTTAATTAATAATGTTTTGTAACTCTAAATTTGACTATTACTGTCTTATGTAGTTATTTAATATGGAGGGTAGTATGAGAAAAAAGTAATAAAACTTTCTTGATATGTTAAAATGGACAAATAAAATGAAACATCTATTTTTAGTGTAGGAAACAAGTAAAATGAGACGGAGGGAGTAGTTTTATTTACGTTATTTTTATGAGTTTAACTATTTCAAAAACTTTAACTACCAATGACAATAAACGTAAGTATATTGCGTTAACTAGTACCTTCGTTCCGACTTTTGTGGTATTGTTTGATTAGGCACAAAGTTTAAAAAATAAAGAAAGACGTCTGAAATTTGTGATCTAAAACAAATCGTAGATATTTGTATGACTATGAATCATTTTAGTAAGAGGTCTAATTATTGAAAAGTGACGTTGTTTTGGGACAGACTAAAAATGAAAACGTGTCACATACATCGAGACGACTGAAAGGGTCTATTTGTTGTCTATCTGGAGTGCTATAAATGGAAGGAAAAAAATTTAACAGGAGCATATGTCCCTCATCGACTGATAAAAGAAAAACAAGAATCTGGATAGATATAAAAGAATACGAAGGAGCTACAAGAAACATACTTACCTGGATGGGGTCAATGAGTGATCAATAAGACTCATGGCCTAGGTTGGTGATTTCCATTGCACTTTGAAAGGGTGCCTACCTAAGGTCGGCCCCAGTGGTTGAACCTACGTCATAATTTGTGGCAGCGGGGGCCTGCGTTCGCGCGGCCCCTACCCAATTCTTACACAATTTTCTTGGTTTTGGTTCTTTATTATAATTGGAATTAAAGAGTGATATAGAATTGGTATATAATCATTCAAATAAACTGTTTATTTGACCATTGTGATGTTAATTTGACCATGGAAAACTAATTACTGAATAGAATCAAACATAATTGTATCATTCAGATTGGATGAAGAATTGCTTTTTCTTTAGCGGAATGGCAGGCACTAAATTTGACTGACGTATAAAGAGCATGCTATTAGAGACGTTGCAACAGATATTGAGAAGGCCTCCTATGGTTGCAGATATCGAGAAGGCCTATGTTGTTATTGAGCCTCAAAGCTTATGTTCTTATGTGATCGCAACATCGAAAAGAAAGTCTGAATTTTCTACAGAAGGTCTTGATAACGAGTATCCTTATATCCAATGTTTCTGTCTATCAAAACATCCTTGATTTGATCAGCCTTCCTTTCATTTAGTTACTTCACTCAGGCAGTTAATAAGGTCGATGAACATCTTCCCACTTGTGAAAAATGGATGAATCAACACCTTAATTTGATCGCATCCAACATTAGATGAAAAAGGGATGGGTGGTTTCCATTATTATGGTCTCGGACAATCCTCCTCTCTAGCGGGACGCTAAAGAGATGGCTATGAGACTAGTGCAATCAGGTAATCGACCAAGTAATCCACATACATGATAAAAGAGCATTCCAGCCCTAGTTTATCCACTGGCATTGAAGGAGAAGAATGACAAGGTCTGCTTCCACAGTAAGGATTGCCGCTTAGTCCAATCCAAGAGCAAACAAGGGACGCCTCATGAACTGATTTTTGGAGCTGAGTTAGACTCAAGATCAATCACGGATTTCAGTCCATTCAATATCTCCTTGACCGTCCCTGTCCCTATCCGACACCCTGTGAACGATACACGTATCGATTGCCTCACAAAACACTCCTAGAGTGATTATTAACAATGACAAGTTTTCCATCAACTAAGTCCACATTCTCATACAAAATTCAAAAGGCAAAGACTCCTCAAAAATCATAGCTCGAGGTATAAGGTTCCTCACACTACTCCATGCCATTGTAAGGCCAACTCGAAATAACCATAAAATATGCAATTTTAACGACAACGAAAGTCGGCTGTAGTGATTCGGAGTCTATGTAGAAGGGCTCTCGCTCAACTGATCAAAGGTACGCCGGGCATAACATGTTGAAGACTCCCAAGAGCTCTTATCCACGGACACTGTTATGAACCAGCCTCGGGCCCAATGTCAACACCTACACGGATGTCGAACAACTAGTTATTGGGCTGAGAAGAAGCAACAAAATTGGAAGGCCTTCACAAAGATTGATTTGGGACTCAGGCCCACTTAACAACTAGCTAAAAGGATAACTGATGAGAAAGAAGGGTTTATGCAAATTGTTATGGAGAAACTGTATTTCCTCATCCCTTTATCTGAGTTCTGCTTCTCATCCCTGTCTTTCATCTCTCTGTTCTTCAATTCCCCTTTCAGTTCTTAAATTCATTTGTAATTTCAATTACGAGTTAGTTAAATACATTTATCGATCTTTGAGCTTGAATTGCGTTGGTCTAGTTATCGAGTTTGTTTCAAATACATAGCCCTCAATTTCTTTTTTCTGTAATGATTAGATAAATCAAAAAAGCGGTAGTTGTTGAACACACAAGTCGTTGTAGTATAGTGGTGAGTATTCCCGCCTGTCACGCGGGTGACCCGGGTTCGATCCCCGGCAACGGCGTTTTCCCCCATTTTTAGATAAAAAAGAATTTTTGATGGAATATATCGACATATTAGACACCTTTGGGTTCAAATTTTGGAATTTTTTTTTTGCGTGTACTCAAACGCTCACTACGTTGATAAGTGAATGATATAAACTACTCCATCAAGATCAAAATTCGATTTGGTCACGTTCAATTTTTAAATATTTTGCGAAAAAAAAAAGAGTATCCCTTACTACGTTGATAAGTGAACGATATAAACTACTCCATCAAGATCAAAAATTCGATTTGGTCATGTTCAATTTTTAAATATTTTGCGGGAAAAAAAAAAGAGTATCCGACCTGCCGGATTCGAACCAGCGACCTAAGGATTTCAGCAACAACTACAGTCCTCCGCTCTACCAACTGAGCTAAGGTCGGTCTTGTTTGTATTGGGCTGGGAAATATTAATACTCGAAACTTAACTTAAACAAATGCATGATCCTTAAGAAAATTCCACCCCCACCCCAGCCTCCAAAAAAAAAAAAGGAAGAAAAATTGATATGAATATAGTACAAAAATATGTTAGGTTGTCTACATCGTGGGATGATGAGCTTGTGGATAAAGGAAGTTTTCAATGAGCATGCTAGTGTGAGATCATCCGGAAATGTTAGTGGGAATGGGGTGCGGTTACTCTCCGAATCTTGCGTAAACGCAAAATATTTTTTGCACCAGACTATCTTTTTTTAAAAATGTTCCAGAGAGTTAATGGTGTTAAATGAAGTAGTATGTCTTGTTCCAATATATAGTATGGAAAAGATTTAAAAAATTTGAAGTTTGTAGTTCAAATATATCATAGAGTACTCATACGTGAATTGGCTCTCTAGATGGTCCTTTAGTGCAACAAAGTTTATGCTCGCAAGCCGACGTTATCTCCATATAATTGCTCTCTGTGGAATCACCACCCCACTCACATTACGTTTTATGTTTGCATATTTTTAATGGTATACCCATGTTCTAAAGATCCTAGATTCACCGTTGCTCATAATTATCATGATTAACATCAAATAAAAAGTTTAAAATTAAGTTATTTCTAAATATAGACGAAATATACAAAGTACATAAATATCTTATCATCGAACATGTATTCTTGAAAGGCAATTTAATTTCCTAATTTGGTCAAGTAATTAATAGACTAAGTCAAGGCAAGTTTGTTTGTTATGTTATATGAGGTGAGACACCAAGTGGCAAAAACAAAAAAGAAAAAAATCTTCCTGTTTTATCTAATGTCCTCAAGTTTATTTTTGTGGAATTTTAACTAATACTAACAAGTGACTGGTTCACCTCTAATAATATTACTTTCAAATCTTCACCAAACAAAAAGAGTTTGGTTTGTTATTGTTTCTTAATGAAGGCATTTCTCTTGTTGCCTTCTCTTCCTCCTCCTCCGACGACGAAGATTGAAGAGAGAAGGCTAGACAAGAGAAAAAACTCGAGAGTAATTCAACCTACTACGAAAAGAAACAGAAAAGAAAAGGAGATTAATATTTGAAGGTGTGGAGAAAAAATGAATGACTTATTCTCTCCTTCGCTTAAAAAGTATCAGGACCTGAAACAACAGGTCCAGATGGATGATCTGGAAGCTGGGACCGGAGGACCCGGTCCTTCCCAGAACGAAAGCATTGATCTTGCTAAGTTTTTCGAAGATGTAGAGAATGTGAAAGAGGATATGAAGGAAGTTGAGAAGTTGTATAAACGATTGCAAGAATCGAATGAAGAGAGCAAAACCGTGCATAGTGCAAAAACCGTGAAGGAGGTTAGGGCACGAATGGACTCTGATGTGACACTTGTCTTGAAACGTGTCAAGATCATCAAAGGGAAACTTGAAGGCTTAGAAAGATCCAATGTAGCAAGTAGGAAGAATCCGGGTTGTGGTCCAGGATCCTCTGCTGATCGAACAAGGACTTCTGTAGTTAGCGGTTTAGGGAAGAAACTAAAAGTTCTCATGGATGATTTCCAAGCATTGAGAGCGCGAATGAATTCAGAATACAAGGAGACGGTGGCAAGAAGGTATTCTTGAATTGTGTAATTATTTCATTTAAAATCTTAAAATATTTGAGAGATCAAACTCTTCAAGGATTTTTTTTTGCATGCATGCCCTTCTATTAGTTATTAAGGTTGTCAAAAGGCTTTCCTTTTGTACATCCCTTCATGACTATAACATAAATAATTAATAGGAAGAGGGGCGCTAATGAGCAAGAAAATGGATGCACTAAAGCATAATTAGGGACGCTAACGTGACCTAATTCTCTCAGCTAGCTTCACCCTATCTATTAATGATCTATTTGAGAGATCAAACTCTTGAAGGATTATTTTTTTTTGCATGCCCTTCTATTAGTTATTAAGGTTGTCAAGAGGATTTCCTTTTGTACATCCCTTCATGACTATAACATAAACAATTAATAGGTAGAGGGGCACTAACAAGCAAGAAAAGGAATGCGCTAAAGCATAATTAGGGGCACTAACACGATCTAAATATTCCTTCAGCTGCTTCACCCTATCTATTCATCTGTTTTCTCAAATGGATATTTAGGAATCTCTTTTATTCATAGATAACGAAACCATGTCAATATCGGTTTCTCAATAGATAACATAATTATGTCTTCAACAGGTACTTCACGGTAACAGGAGAGAACGCAGACGATGAGCTTATCGATAACTTGATATCAAGCGGAGAGAGCGAGTCGTTCCTCCAGAAGGCAATTCAAGAACAAGGAAGGGGACAAATCATGGACACAATATCAGAAATTCAAGAAAGACATGATGCTGTGAAGGAAATTGAGAAGAATTTGATTGAACTACACCAAATATTCCTAGACATGGCTGCATTAGTTGAAGCACAAGGACAACAATTGAATGATATAGAGAGTCATGTAGCACATGCAAGTTCATTTGTTAGAAGAGGGACAGAACAACTAACAGAGGCTAGGGAGTTGCAAAAGAGTTCAAGAAAATGTGCTTGCATTGCTGTTCTACTTATCATTCTACTTATTGTTGTCCTAACTTTTCCACTTTGGTCACCATTAATCACTAGTAGGTTGTAGAAAAATATTAAGATTAAAAAAAGACCCTTTTGGAAATATTCTTTGTAAGAATTTCTTTTATTTTATTATCCATTGTCATACTTATAGAAGTATATGACTTCTGTCATATTAATGACTTGCCTCATTTTGTACATAAATATTGTAATCCTTGAATTAATATGTATAATAAATGTGTATTTAGAGATCAAACAGTACGATTTGTGTTGTGAACCAATTGTCCCACATCGGATAAAAAGAAAAATGTCAATGGCTTTATAAGCTAAATGGATTCTCCCACCTACTAGACTAGTCGACAGTGATGTATGCAAGATTTTGTGCAAGTAATATCGGCTTATTATCATAGCTCGATTTGTATGTTAATTGTGGTATGGGTTAGAGTTCTATTTACTCACTTTCTGCCGATCAGTCAGAAACAAAATCACGTAATTATCCTGAGATTGTAATATTTTTTTTGACCAAACGAGCCCTTAAGACAAAAGTAATAAAAGCAAATAGAAGAACCGCTAAATTTTAAAAAATTCTTCGTCAGTTAGTGTCAATGTTCTTGAAATTATTTGTCCATCGCCATTACACCTCTGCAACTTTCCTCTCTAAAGAATCAGAAATTATCCATTTTTGCCGTTCAGGTTTGCTCTCCCAAGCTATAAACCTTCTCAACACCACACAAAAAGACGAAAAAATCTCCTCAAAAAAACCAATCTTATACGCCACATTAATACAAACATGTACTAAAACTCATAATTTCAATAATGGCCTTCAATTCCATACCCATGTCATCAAAACCGGGCTCGAAAATGATCGTTTTGTTGGGAACAGCTTGCTCGCTCTCTACTTCAAATTGGGTTCTGAATTTCTTGAAACTCGGAGGTTCTTTGATGGAATGGTGTACAAGGATGTCGTTGCTTGGTCTTCGATGATCACGGGTTATGTTCGTGTTGATAAGCCTGAGATTTCGTTGAAATTGTATATGGAGATGATTGATTTGGGGTTTGATCCAAATGCGTTTACTTTGTCTGCTGTGATTAAAGCGTGTTCGGAGATTGGGGGTTTGAAATTGGGACGTGGGTTTCATGGAGTTGTGATTAAGCATGGATTTGATGAGAATAATGTGATTGTGAGTTCGTTGATTGATATGTATGGTAAGAATTATGATTCGGGTAGTGCAGTTAAGGTGTTTGATGAAATGCCTGAACCAGATGCTGTTTGTTGGACTACGGTTATATCCGCTCTCACGAGGAACGAATTGCATTGCGAGGCGTTGGGGTTGTTTTATGCGATGCATAGGAGGAATGGGTTGTCTCCGGATTTGTTTACGTTTGGAAGTGTGGTGAATGCATTGGGTAATTCGGGTTGGTTTAGGCAAGGTAGAGAGGTTCATGGTAAGATTGTGACGTCTGGTCTTTGTGGGAACGTGATTGTCGATAGTAGTTTAGTGGATATGTATGCAAAATGTGGGGTGGTTGATGAGTCTCGACGTGTTTTTGAACGAATGGATAAGAGGAATTCTGTTTCGTGGTGTGCGTTAATGGGTGGTTACTGTCTAAAGGGTGAGTTTGACACTGTTATTGAGCTCTTTAGGACGATGGGGGAGGTTGATCTTTACAGCTTTGGGACTGTTCTTCGTGCCTGTGCAGGGTTGGCAGCGTTGAAGTCTGGGAAGGAAGTTCATTGCCAGTATTTGAGGAGAGGTGGCTGGAGCGATGTTATAGTGGAATCAGCTCTAGTTGATCTCTATGCAAAATGTGGCTTTGATAATTATGCCTATGTGATTTTTCGGCAAATGAAGGTTAGGAACTCGGTTACCTGGAATTCAATGATATCTGGATTTGCTCAAAATGGGAAAGGCGCAGAAGCTATTGCAGTATTCGAGGAGATGATTAGTGAAGGGGTTAAGCCAGATTATATCAGCTTTATCGCGGTTCTTTTTGCTTGTAGTCATAGCGGTATGGTTGATGAAGGGCGAAAGTATTTTCTCTCAATGATTAATGAGTATGGTATCAAAGCTCATATCGAGCATTATAGTTGCATGGTTGATCTTCTAGGTCGGGTTGGAGAGGTAGAAGAAGCTGAAAGCTTGATTCTAGGTGCAGAATTCAGAAACGATGCTTCCCTTTGGGCTACCCTACTTGGTGCTTGTACTAGCAGTACAAATCCTACTGTTGCAGAGCGTATTGCAAAGAAAATGATGGAACTAAATCCTGATTATCATTTGAGTTATGTTCTTCTAGCAAATGTGTACAGAGCAGTAGGCAGGTGGGCTGATGCTCTTGAGATTCGGCGGCAGATGCAAGAAAAAAAAGTGAGCAAGATAACCGGGAAGAGCTGGATTTAAACGAATGCTAACAGCAGCTTATATCCTTTTCAGTGAAGAACTCTATCGAGATGCCCCTACAAGGAAACATTCTTGAAATTGTTCAAGATGATAATACAGATACGTAACACATTTATCAGTTTTGTTACTGTCTGGGTGACCCTTGTTTGAAGATGCAACTCGTATTCCTTGTTTTTAATGTATCCATTGACTGGGTAAGCTTGCAGTTGATAACATATTTTTGGAGTATCTAGCATTATAAACGCCTACAGAGGGAAGAGATATTAGTGACACAGGCCTTTCAACAACATGAGTGACTTAAATCAGGAGTATGTTTTCAGCTATGTGCGGCATTGTAGAAGTAGAATTAACGTATTGTTTGAGATTATTCTTAGCTCCAGTCTTAGAGTCCCTTGCCGCATATGTTGACGATGTGGATTACCCTTCTTTAATGTGCATTACACAATAACAGGAAATAGATGGTGTTCAACTATATACTTGCCGTCTTGCCCCAGATTTCAATTTCATATTTTTATCCTTCTATTATGGTGTTTGAAGAAACTGCAAACAATTTATACAAGATAGACGTGGTAAGTCTCGTATCAAGCTCTTTTCCTTCATCTTGTTAAGCAACACTTTGAGCTGCTTCCAAAACTAACGATGATTTTCAGAAACTGAGTGTGATGGTGAAAATAGATTCATGGAAGCAGCAACTACCTTGACTCATTATTCTTCCCAAAGAAGGAATTTGTTGTTCATATTTCTTGAGTACGATTGCGGCAGGTCAAGCTAAGGCTGTATTGCAAAGCCTAGGTCAGACACAAAGAAACAAAAGAAAAATTAAACTTAATTTGGTGGGGTGTGCCAGGCCAAGGCTGTAGTGCAAAGCCTAGGCGACACGCAAAGGCCCGAGCAGCAAGCTACTCTGATGGACCTTCCCCCTTAAAAAATAGAGTTAATATCGTGTGAGTCAATGACCCACATATCAGATATTAAACTGATAAGAACAGATACTACACTTGATCTTAGCCAAAAGGCCGAGAAAGGTATGCTTTATTATGTTCACAGACCTCCTCTTTTATAGTGCCTCTCAATTCTCCGCTTTTCGTTTTCAACAGATGTGGGATTAACGAACCTTAATATACTACTCCTTATTACTCTTCCCAGTTCTAAAAAAGAAATACTTGGTTTTCTTTATTGTTTGGATGGTTGTTACCCATGGTATTGTATTGTATCTCTACTATCAATACCATGTTTGTTTAGATTGTTACTTAAAACATATTGTATGATATGGTTTGATTCCATGGTTAGGAAACCATGAAAAGCCCCATTTTATATAACCACCGATTTGGTGGGATTCCATCGTTACCTTATATTTTTTTCTCATTTTACTTTTTACTTATTATTTAATAATCCTATTTTTATCCTTTATCCTACCTTTTTATAGTAGCCCTACCCCGTATCTTACTTTTCTAGTAGGTTTATCCTTCAAATTATTGATGTGTGAGATTATGTAATGACGAGAAATGATACAATCTATCCAAAAGTTGTATTCTTAAAACAATTCAGTACGATACAATACAACACAATACAATACGATACACTATGAAATAATACGTAACAACCATCCAAACAAAAAGTGTAATTAACTTATCCCAGAAAGAGACGGGTTTGGAACCAATAACCTTAAGGTTAGTAAAGGTTATTTTGTACTCCCTCTGTCCAACAATAATTGTCCACTATTGACTTTGCACACTTCTTAAGAAACTATAAATAGAAGGGTAATTTTACCATATCACCCTTTGAATATATTAAATACAATGTCTTGAAAAATATAATAGGGAAATAACTATAATTACTGATAAGGGTAAATTAGGAACTAAGTGTAAAATTATCTCTTGATTTCATAAACTGGATAAGTATTGTTGCACATCTATTTTTAGTATAGTGGACAAGTAAAGATGGACGGAGGGAGTAACTCTTACTGATTCAACTGGACTTGCAAGTATGGAAAATAGAAGTCTATATATAAGAACTAAATGTTTCCTTCAACTTCAGAAGTGGAGCTACGATTTGAAGCTTCTGTGTTCCGTATTATGATATTTTTAAGTTACTAGATTCTAACCCCCCCCCCCCTTTTTCTTCAATTATGAGCTAAACTTCTGCATTCCTTGATCGTGTTATGTTCCTATTTGACACCGGTGTGGAGTGACACTGCTCGGCCTAAGGTGGTTCCGCCAAATAGTTGGGAGGGGTTTGGTTTGAGGGGAGATAAGATTTCGACATCTTAACGCATTTGGTTCCTTCCTTGTATAATGATTCCTTTGGTCACTCACTTAAACACCAGCATGAGATATGGAAATCGTCCACTGGCACCTAAACCCCTCTTTCCGCTATCATTTTCAACTTGGTTGCACATTGACAGCTCTAAAACAAAAGAGCTGTGTTCTCTGTTTTCCAATAACTCTCAGTTCATATATACGTCGACATATGCTGATCTTTGCAGGAATGTGGTTGTGAACAGTAATTTAGTGGATATGTATGCAAAATGTGGGGTGGTTGATGAGTCCCAGCGTGTATTTAACTGAATGGATGGGAGGAATTTCTGTTTTATGGTGTGCGTTAATGGGTGGCTACTGTCAAAAGGGTGAGTTTGACACTATTATTGAGCTCTTTAGGATGATGGAGGAGGTTGATCTTTACAGCTTTGGGACTGTTCTTCGTGCCTGTGCAGGGTTGGCAGGGTTGAGGTCAGGGAAGGAAGTTCACTGCCAGCATATCTAAGGACAGGTGGCTGGAGCAATGTTGTAACCAATGCCTCACGACATAATCAGAGTGAGGCTTTGATTACCGGCAAACGCTTCTCCAAAGGCGATCCTCTCAAGTTTCCGTCATTGAAGTAGCCTTTCGTCACGCCGAAAGAAGTCACTATCAAAAGTAGCCTTTCGTCGCCGAAAGAAGTCACTATCAAACTGCTCTCCCTATTGAAGCATCAAAGATGCCCGGTGACTAGGAAATGGGTAGTGAGAATCAGCTGTAGCTGATCTCTATGCAAAATGTGGCTTGGTTACCTAGAATTACTCAGAATGGGGAAGGTGCAGAGGCTGTTGCAGTATTCGAGGAGATGATTAGTGAAGTTTAAGCCTAGTTGGAACATCTTACACTTTGAATTGGTGGGGTGTGCCAAGCCAAGGCTATAGTGCAAAGCCTAGACGACGCATGAAGGACCAAGTAGCAAGCTACTTTGATGGACCTTCCCCCTTAAAAAATTGAGTTAATATCGTGTGAGTCAATGACCCACATATCAGATATTAAACTGATAAGAACAGATACTACACTTGATCTTAGCCAAAAGGCCGAGAAAGGTATGCTTTACTTTGCTCACGGACCTCCTCTTTTATACTGCCTCTCAATTCTCTGTCTTTCGTTTTCTAACAATGTGGGATTAACGAACCTTAATATACTGCTCCTATTAATCTTCCAAGTTTTATTAAGAAAGAACTACTTTGCTTTATTTGTATAATATGGCATTCATGTCCTAATTCTTCACTGTCTTATTTCACTAAATGTTACACTTTTATAGGAAAGATTTGAGGACAAAGTACACGACTTTTGCAAAAATCCTACAGCTATGTGATCATTTGTGAAATTTAATGTTAAGCATTTCTTTGATTTCCATAGAAAACTTTCTTAGAGGTGAAACGTACCAATTTGCAGTTAACTTCACAGCTCTAGTTTGTGGTCTGTTCGTAATTTAAAGGTCCGTCTGAAGTTCAATTCTCTGGTCAAAAGCTCCAAATTTTCAGTGTGGGGTATACCTCTCACCACCTCATTCAAAACCTCCCAAAAGCGCTTCTTGACCTCCTTGTCCAAGCTCGTTTGGTGTGTGTATGCACTAATAATGTTCAAAGTAGACCCTCCAACGACTAATTTAATCGTCATCATCCTAAACTCTACCATTTGCTCCCTTAGCTCTCCATCTACTAAGATTCCTAATCCATTCCTCGAACCTCCTGAGTACTGTTAGGACCGAAATAATTAGGTGTCACGCGGAAGCTAACAATGCAAATCTCGAAAGACGATAAGTAAGAAGACAAACGAGAAATATACTACAAGAGACACAATAATTTAACGTGGTTTGGTCAATCGACCTACATCCACAAAAGGAGATGAGCAATCCACTATATAAATGAGAGTACAAATATCGAGAGAAACAACCTCACAAAATTCACTCAAAATAAAAAGGAGGTTCACACAAGTCTACCGCAACACTTGTGTCTCACAAATTCTCCCCCTAAACAAAACTCTCAAAGCCCTTAAGGATACATTGTGGATGCTACCAAGTTAGAAGGAATGACCCTCTATTTTTAGAGTCATAAACTTTTTCCTACGAGAAAAAAGACTAGGCAATTATGGAAGTTTTGTACTTTCCTTTTACAAAAAGGAACCTTAGTTCCTCCTACCCATTTGGTGCTTTACACAATAACAGGAATTAGATGGCGTTCATCTATATACTTGCCGTCTTGCCCCAGATTTCAATTCATAATCATATTTTCATCCTTCTGATGTATATTTTGCTTATTATGGTGTTTGAAGAACTGCAAATGATTGCCTAGTCTTTCCTCCATCTTGTTAAGCAAGCAACACCTTGAGCCTCTTCCAAACTAACCATGATTTCCAGAAATTTAGAGTATGATGCTGAAGATTAATCTCCACAGAAGCAGCCACTAATGAACCTTGATTATCTAGTTAAACCCAGCTAGAACATAAAACATTTAAACTTGATTTGGTGGGGTGAGCCAGGCCAAGGCAGTAGTGCAAAGCCTAGGCGACACACGAAGGCCGAGCAGCAAGCTACTCTAATGGACCTCCCCCCTTTAAAAATTGAGTTAATATCGTGTGAGCCAATGGCCCACATATCAGATATTAAACTGATAAGAACAGATACTACACTTGATCTTAGCCAAAAGGCCGAGAAAGGTATGCTTTACTTTGCTCACGGACCTCCTCTTTTATACTGCCTCTCAATTCTCTGTTTTTCGTTTTCTAACAATGTGGGATTAACGAACCTTAATATACTGCTCCTATTACTCTTCCAAGTTTTAAGAAAGAACTACTTTGCTATATTTTGTATAATATCGCATTCATGTCCTATTCTTCAGTCTTATTTCAGTAACTATTACACTTTTATAGGAAAGATTTGAGGACAAAGTTGTGACTTTGGTGCAAAAAACTTATAGCTATGTGACCATTTGTGATATTTAATGTTAAGCATTTCTTTGATTTCCGTACAAACTTTCTTAGACAGGAAATGTACCAATTCCCAGTTAACTTCACAGCTCTAGTTTGTGGTCTGTTCGTAATTTAATGGTCCCGCCGAAGTTCAATTCTCTGGTCAAAAGCTCCAAATTTTCAGTGTGGGGTATACCTCTCACCACCTCGTCCAAAACCTCCCAAAAGTGCTTCTTGACCTCCTCGTCCAAGCCCATTTGTGGTGTGTATGCACTAATAATGTTCAAAGTTAGACCCTCCAATGACTAATTTAATTGTCATCATCCTATCGTTAACCCTCCTAACCTTTACCATTTGCTCCCTTAGCTCTCTATCTACTAAGATTCCTACTCCAACCATATTCCTCGAACCTCCTGAGTACCACAACCTATAGGTTATACCAGTCGGCATACCCACGCCTTAGTTCCTACCCATTTGGTGCTTTACGCAATAACAAGAATTAGATGGCGTTCAACTATATACTTGTCGTCTTGCCCCAGATTTCAATTTCATATTTTTATCCTTCTGATGTATACTTTGCTTATTATGGTGTTTGAACTTTGAAGAACTGCAAACAATTTATACAAGACAAACGTTGTAAGTCTTGTATCAAGTCCTTTCCTCCATCTTGTTAAGCAAAACTTTGAGCCTCTTCCAAATTAACCATGATTTCCAGAAATTTAGAGTATGATGTTGAAGATATTTGGATTGTCTCCCTGTCTCAATGGAAAGACAACCCCGTTCTACACTTCATCAAGACGAAAACCATGCCTTTCTTCCAAATACAATTTGCCTTTTCCTCAGATGACCAGCAAAACAACGAATTCAACCATAGATACCCTTTAGTTGGCACATGCTAAAAAAAACAAGTAAATGTCTCCTCATCACCCCTTGGGGTGCGGCCATCAGACCCTGTGAATGAGGGATGTTTCCATGAATATGAATGAACCCGCTTAACTAGCGGCTCGTCTTTCATAATGCCTCTATGAAACCTTTTTCTTCCACAGAGATGCAAATTGTAGTTCAAATTTTCTTAAGAGTATTGAGTATCTAGTTATGCCCAGCT
The DNA here is from genome assembly GCA_003996215.1 of Jaltomata sinuosa. Lineage (NCBI taxonomy): Eukaryota > Viridiplantae > Streptophyta > Magnoliopsida > Solanales > Solanaceae > Jaltomata > Jaltomata sinuosa. Next base: position 96,577 of record QJPP01003705.1, read on the forward strand.
GGAATAAAAAATATTTCTACTTGATTTGGTGGGGTGCGCCAGGCCAAGGCTGTAGTGCAAAGCCTAGGCGACACACAAAGGCCCAAGCAGCAAGCTACTTCGATGGACCTTCCCCCTTAAAAAATAGAGTTAATATCGTGTGAGTCAATGACCCACATATCAGATATTAAACTGATAAGAACAGATACTACACTTGATCTTAGCCAAAAGGCCGAGAAAGGTATGTTTTACTTTGTTCACGGACCTCGTCTTTTGTTCTGCCTCTCAACTCTCCTCTTTCATTTTCCATCAATGTGGGATAATGAACCTTAATATACTACTCCTATTAGTCTTCCCAGTTCTAAAACAGAAATACTACTATGCTTTCTTTGAAGTGTAAATACTTATCCCAGAAAGAGACGGGTTTTGAACCACTAACCTTAAAGTTAGTGAAGGTTATTTTGTAAGAGTTACTGATTCAACTGCAATATGAAAGTATAAAACATGAGTCTATTATCTATATATAAAGATTAAATGTTACCTTCAAATTCAAAAGTGGAGTCATGATTTGAAGTTTATGGGTTCCGGATTCTGATCATTTTAAGTTACTGGATTCTGAATTGATAATCTGTCCATATATAATGGATTTTTAAGACAAATACAGGGCTTGAACCAAAGTTACTAGGTTCAGCTGAACCCATAGCCAGCGCTCCTGCCTTCAATTATGAGCTAAACATCTGCATTCTTTGATCGTGTTATGTTTCTATTTGACACCGGTGTGGAGTGACACCGCTTGGCCTAAAGGTGGCTCCGCCATACATCTTAATGCATTTGGTTCCTTCATTTGTATAATGATTCCTTTGATCACTCACTTGCACACCAGCATAAGACATGGAATTTGTTGCACATTTACAGCTCTAAAACAAAACTCAAAGAGCTGTTTTCACTGTTTTGCAATAACTCTCAATTCATACCAGCAGATTACTAGGATTTTAAAAGACTATTTGTGGACATATGCTATGTCAGATCTTACACCAAGTGCAACTGGTCAACCAAAACAGCAGAACTTACTTATGTCAGAGGATGCTACTCAACACAAGAAGCAAGGTCAGTTTTGGCATTGATGCATATATTGTCATGAGCAGGTTGAAGAGAGCTCTAACAGGCCTTGGAGGACCGAACCCACGTATGTGGCAAAATACGGGGATGATTTGTGGCTAGGGGTGAAAGGTACTACGTAACGCTATGGTAAACAGGCTTTTTTGTCCGCTTTCAGCTATGGTTTTTCCTTTACTGATACCTATTTTTGCATCTTTCTTCCGTAAACTTACGAGATGCTATTTTCCCAGGGAGTCCGACTCTTCAATCGAAAAAAAGACGGTTGTGTGCGAATCGGCTGGGAAAACACAAGCTTAACACATCTTGCTTTATCTTTTTCATATCTGAATGTCTTTGCAGAGTTGGTTGGAACTTCAAAATCTGTAGTTTATAACATCAACTTCGAATTCAGAGTCTGAGAGTAATTAAATTTCATCCCCTCAAATAAACAAGTTAGTGAGATCATGTCTGTTAGCATTTCTATATGCATGTATTATTTACTACATTGAATTCATAAAAGCTTAAATCCCGGATCTGCCTGTAGAGTGCAGCAAATGTTAATGATATGGATTACACAATAACAGGAAGAGGGTGTTCATCTAATATTTAATTGCCCTAGATTTCATAATCATATCTTCATCCTCGTTAATGCCTCTCTACCTCTAAGGTCTATTACCCCGGACCTCACTTTGTGGGAATACACTACCCCGGACCTCACTTTGTGGGAATACACTGGGACTGTTGTTGTATCTTCATCCTTGTTAACCGACATACATTGCAAGTCTTGTATCAGGCGTTGATCCTGTTTAACCAAAGGTTTGGAGCAAGAAATTTAGAGAGAGGTATCTTGTCACAGACCAGCTTAAACAGAAAAGAATTAGACTTGATTTGGTGGGGTGTGCCAAGCCAAGGCTGTAGTGCAACACCTAAGCGACGCGCAAAGGACCAAGTAGCAAGCTACTCTAATGGACCTTCCTTTAAAAAAATAGAGTTAATATCGTGTGAGTCAATGACCCACATATCAGATATTAAACTGATAAGAACAGATACTACACTTGATCTTAGCCAAAAGGCCGAGAAAGGTATGCTTTACTATACTTACGGACTTCGTATTTTATACTGCCTCTCAACTCTCTACTTTTCATTTTCCATCAATGTGGGATGATGAACCTTAATATACTACTACTATTACTCTTCCCAGTTCTAAAAAAAGAAATACTATGCTTTCTTTGAAGTGTAAATAACTTGTCCCAGAAAAAAAGGGGGCTTGGAACCACAAATCTTAAAATTAGTAAAGTTTGTTACCTATTGTTTACTAATGTATGATATTACTAGTTAAAAAAAACTGTGCTAGGCACGGGCCCAATAAATACCATTTTAATTTATTTATCTCAATTTTTTTTAATCCGTTTAAGAAATAATGTTTTTTTTTTCCAACCAAAACCCCTTCGTGCATATTTATATGTACAGTATTGACTTGGCACATCCCTTAATTAAGAAACAATAAATAGAATGATAATTTTATTATATCATAAATATAATAAATTCAATATTTTAGAAAATGAATAGTATTTAATAATACAGATATCATGGATATAAAAGAATAAATTATCTTTTTATATTTTAAATTAAACAAGTAAAATAAACATCTATTTATAATATAGTGAACAAGTAAAAATAAACGAAAAAAGTATAAACATAATTTTAATATTGAAACATTGAAGAAACAAATGAAGAACAAAAAATTCAATGGGCCACATTATTGAAAAATTTGTAGTTCAAAGAGATAATTCAAAATGGGCCCAGAATTTCAGAAAATTATCTACATATGTTTAGAACATACTAGTTTTAATGTATGTGCGTTGCACATGTTAATAAATTAAAAAATTTATATAAAATAAATAAATTATGTGAAAATAACAATTAACATTAATATAATTTTTTTAAAAAAAATATTCCAGATATTTAAAAATTATGTTATTTATATAAACGTGCATACTACTACAAAAAGTAGGGTAAAAAATATGATATATATATATATATGCCAAAAATTAAGAAAAGGCCGTCGACTTTTTTTTTTGGAACTTTAGGGATTTTGCGGGAACTTTTAAGAGTATAAATATTATTAATATTTTAATATATATTAGTGTTTATGTGTAATTATAATTTATTTGAGAAAAATGGTGAAAAGACAACTTTGTCTAAAGCAAACCCTTTTAATGAAGGGTAAAAAGTTCAAATCACATTATAAGGTGCTTCACACTTTTAATATAGTATAGATTCACGGCAGAATGTAGGATGACCAAATTGCCCTTTAGAAATGAAATTAATTTCGAAAAGCAAGCACATTGAAGAGGTGACTGCTTTCCGGGAAGCAGGCACGTTGAAGCGGTGCCTGCTTTCCCATTTATTAGATAGTAATATCGTATTGTGTTGTATTGTACTGTATTATTTTGATAAATACAATGTTCGAATATAAGTGTATCATTTTTCGTCTTTACATAATATTACATGTCAACAACTTGAAGAATAAATCTACAAGAAAAATAAAGTATGGGGTAAAGTAGCTATTATAAAAAAGTAGAGTGAAGGATAAACTAAAATTATTAAATAATATAAGTAAAAATAAAATGAGAAAAAATAAGGTAACAACACGATCACACCAAATCGATCGTTATACAAAATGAGGCTTTTTGTCGTTACCTAACGATGGAATTAACAATACGATACAACAAAATTTGAACAACAATCAAAACAAATATTTTATTTAAATTAACGACACAATATAATAATAGGTAACAACCATCCAAACAAGCTGTCTGATTCAACTTGAAAGTATGAAATATATGAGTTCTCTATATAAGAACTAATATGAAATATATGAGTTCTCTATATAAGAACTAATTAATGTTTCCTTCAATTATAAGCTAGACTAGAAGTCTGCAATTTTTTCTTAAAAAATCATTTTATGTTCCTGAAGAGGAGCCACTTCCCTTTTTTGTCTCTATCTCATATTACTTGTCCGCCTTTTTTTTTATACGGCTTTTAAAAAATTATTAATTTTTTTTTTTTATTAATTTACTTTTTAACTTTTTTTAATATACCCTATTTATGTGTCTTATTCATTAATATCAAAATTAGCAATGGAGTAACTTTTTTAAAAATTTATAATATTTATACTTCAAAAAAGAATTAATTTAAGGGAAAAATAAGCAAGAATTAATTAATTCTATTCTGATTTTATAAATTAATAAATAATTTGAAATAAATATTTTTAATAATATGGACAAATAATATGAAACGAAGAAAGTATTAACTTTGTATATGGTATTCATGTCTTATTAATCACTGTTATTTCACTAACTATTACACTTTTAAAAAAATGTTTAATTACAGTACGCAATAGGTAGTGCGATCTATCTTCTTTTTTTTTGGATAGTTGTTACCTATTGTATTGTGTTGTTAGTTTAAATATAATGTTAATTTTGATTGTTATTTAAATTTTATTGTATTATATCATCACATCTATCATTAGGTAACGAAAAAAAGTATCATTTTATGTAACGATCAATTTGATGTAATCACATCGTTACATTATTTTTCTCAATGTTTGGCACTTTTCATATTTCATGGGTGCAACATCAACAAATTCGCCCATGATCAAGTTACAACCTAAGTTTTATGACCATATTATGTTAGTTGTTCGCATTTCGTTCATTCTATCACTATGCTCCATTTTCATTTTTTCTTTACTTATTATTTAATAATCTTATTTTATCATTTGAGAAATCAAATTTGGGTCATGAAGTTTGGATTTAAGTTTTAATGTGTGTTTGACCATAGTTTTTTGTATACATATTTCACTTTCTAAAAAGAAAAATATGAAATATTATTTATACCCATAAATTCTAAAAGCTATTAAAAACATCCATGTGTTTGACACAAAATTATCATTTTTATAATGAATAAGATACTACACTATTTAAAAATTATAACACGATATTTTATAAAAACTCTTAATAACATAATTAACAGCTAGTACAATTCATCAAATTACAATTAGTTACGAAGATCAAAATAAAATAATAACAGTTGTTACCAGATATTCTTTAATATAATATTTTTACATTATACGAACAATCTCTTTAATAAGAATGCGTTTAATGAGAGGTTGTATAGACAGAATTATAGTTAGAATCATAATTAAATTTTTATTTTTATAAAATATAAAAGTTTGGGGTAAGTTTAAATTTTTTGAAAGAACTTAACAAACATATTTTGACCCTAGAACTATTTTTTGTAGATTGGATTTAGGGGTTTTATCAAAAAAAAATCTCAAAATTTGATTAATTTTAAGACCAAATAAATTTTGCTAATTTTTTTTCTCAAAATATGCTTTTAATATCTATGACTAAATTAGACCTAAGAGTAAAATAAATATTGGATAAAATAAAGAGGAAAGAATTTTATTATTCAAGGGGGAGTTTGATTTTTTAAAATAAAATTTGGGGGTTAAATGATTTTCACTATAATTATAGGGGGGGGGGGGGGGGTTTGATTTTAAGTAGCACTACTACAAAATAAGGGAATAGTATTGTTCTCTGTATACATCATATCATTGATTGCTAACAAGTTGGTATTATAAGTCGAAATTTTCTTGAAAACGTAATTTCTAGTATACTTGTCCTCATTGCATTATTTGCAAATAACTAAGGAACCAGCAAAATTCTTAGTTAAAATCGTAATTGTTTTATGAATTCTAAGTTGAATCATAATTTTATTAAGTTTAGTAAAAGTAAGGATATAAATAGCTTAATAGATAACAAGGAACTATTCGGATTGTAAATCTTCAATTTTAAAGTTGTGGATTTGAGTCACCAATAACGATTGATTCTTAGAAAAAAAATGTCATGTTTGAGATTTGAACTTGAAAATTCAAGGTGAATTTTGACACCCCTAAAATTATTGAACAAACCTCTAACCTTGTGTATAGGAGATTTGAAGTTTATATATATACACCAAAAATATATTATGTATATAGTGTAATTTTTTATCGAGAAAGTTCGGATGAATACCCTCGCTCCCTCTTAGATCTATCCCTAATTATTAAGTGATGAGTAAAAAAGTGTGAGAGCTCCTAGAAAGAAAAAAAAATGATATAAATAGATCAAGTGGTGTTTAAAATAAGTAGTACTTAAGATAATCAAAAAAATATTAGTGATATTTTTTCAATTTTATCTGTTTTTATATAAAGACAGTTTTACATAATTAAAAAGCTACTAAAGAGTTATATATTTTTAAGGTATTTATTAAGGATAAATTAATAAAAATACTTTTTACTTTTTAGAAATAAACAATTTCTTAAAAATATACCGTGTACGCAAAATTAAAAACACCACTTATTTTTAAAAATATATAAAAATAAGATATGAAGCAGTTGCAACTTACCGAGGACATGACCATAGATTGGAAGGTGTGAAGGGCACGAATTAGGGTAGAAGGGTAGTATGTATGTTTGCATCATACTAACAGGCATGAGTGCATTGTCTTGTTACCCTTATTAGTAGTTGTATGTCTACTCTTGTAGTTCATGTTCTTCGACTTCTGATACTATCTAATGTTTTGCATAGTCTATTGTAATATTATTTTTCTTGTCTATATCTCTTGTACTGTCATTACATATTCTTCTGGTCAGTTTTGTCTTGAGCCACGGGTCTATTAGAATCAGTCTCTTTACTTCATCTCTGAGATAAATATATGATCTGCATATATTCTATCTTTCCTAGACTTCACTTTATAGAATACACCGAATTTATTATTGTTATTGCTGTAGTACTCCCTTCATTCACTTTTACTTGTCACTGTTTTACTTTTCGAAGTCAATTTGATTAAACTTTAAAGTTAAATTAAAGTAGCTTAACTTAATATTTAAAATTTAGATGATCGGAAATTATACAAAAAATACTATAAGTTGTAATCTTTCTCATATTATTATGATGGAAAAATAAAAAATTCATACAATTTGACCTCAAGAACTGAAATAGTGACAAGTAAAAGTAAACGGACGGAGACGGAGAGAGTATGAAAAGTTGAAGTGTAGGGTATATTTGATCCATTCTAAAAAAAAAAAAAAAAAAAAGGCTGACTAAGCGCAAACGACGTGCACCGTTTAAAAAACACTCTCATCCCTTGTGTAGGCTCCACATCGCCCACCTTTCCTCTTAACCTCCGTTACCTCCATCGACATTTCCAAAGCTCACACAAAATTCCCTCTATATATAAAAAAGGCACTTGTCCATCTTCCTCCTTCATTCTTCTTCACAAATACTCACCACAATGAAGCTTAAACATCCTCCAAGTTCAACGACGACGTCGTCTTCTCACGATGCTGCTACGTTGCTTGTTCGTGAAACTCTCCGTATTAGTGCTGATCTGGCATCTGCTGCTGCTCCTCCCGTTGCTCCTGCTTCTTCGGTTGTACCGGAAAATGTTAGTTTTGGAGTTATTGATCGGCAATTTGTTGATTCTAGTTTGAGATTGCTTTGTTGTGAGGAGATCGACGGTCGGCGATGGAAGTATTTCGCTGATGATGAGTGTGGTGGTTCTGATGAGCAATTGAAGATGAAGATGAATAAGAAGAAGAAGAATGAGATTCGTGCTGTTAGTATGCACTCTCCGCAAGCTCCTGCTGAGGTTTGTTTGATTTTTGTTTGCTATTGAAATTCTGTTTATTTTCCTTTTTGAGTGAAGTGTAAAAATCATGCCTGAATTATCACGGTTTTTCGAGTTTTATGAATGAACTATTAGGTATGTGAGTTTTCTGTTAAATTGTCACCAACTATTTATCATGCTGTTAGTTTGCACTCTCCACAAGCTCCTGCTGAGGTTTGTTTTATTTTTGTTTGCTATTGAAATTTTGTTTATTTTCCGTTTGAGTGAAGTGTCAAAAGCATACCTAAATTATGACGATTTTTCGAGTTTTATACCTGAACTATTAGGTTTGTGAATTTTCTACTGAATTATCACCAACTATTCAGTAAATTAGATTAATTTAATATTTTTAATTTAAAATTTAGATGTTTGAAAGTTATGCGAAAAATATTCTAACTCCTGCTGAGGTTTGTTGATTTTTGTTTGCTATTGAAATTTGTTTATTTTCGTCTGAGTCAAGTGTCAAAAAAAATATACCTAAATTATCCCATTTTTTCGTGTGTGCGCGAGTTTCTATCTGAATTATTTATCAAAATACATCTTAACTATAAATTGTTCCCCTGTTGTACCTTTCTACTCCCTCCATCCATTTTTACCTGCCACATTTCGCTTTACGAAAATCAATTTGACTAAGCTTCAAAGCTAAGTTGAAGTAGATTAATTTAATATTTTAAGTTTAAAATTTAGATGTTCGAAAGTTATAAAAAAGCTATATGCTTCATTCTTTCTCATATTGATAGGATGAAAAGATATATCTTAAAATGTTGGTCAAAGTTCATGTAGTTTAACTCTCGTGAAGCGGAACCTGATAAGTAAAAGTGAAGAGGGAGTAGTTGCATAAACAATATTTTGACTTGACACGGAGTTTAAAAAGTAAAGAAGACTTTTAAATCTTGTGGTTTTAAACTAAAGATATGTAGAATGTACCAAAATATCCTATAATTTTGTGGTCTTAAACATGCCATTGAAATTAAGGAGTTGCCAAAAAAAGGAAAGAGACTCTTTTTAAAATGGATTCCAAAAGGAAACTAAGACAATCAAATTGAAACGAAAGGAGTACTGCATTTTTTAAAATGATAGTGGTGTCTGAGCCAGCTTGCGGCACCTTGACTAATCCATGAGAGAGCCTGATTCTGTACAACAATCCACAATAACAGGTGCCTGGTGTACCTATTCACCAAGGTAGAAGCAGCTCTCTCTCATTCAGGCACCCGATTTTTTTTAAGAAGTAAAAAAGGAAAATGAAACTTTGTTTAGATTCTTAAATGAGAAAACTTACAGTATCAAGGCTTTCACATCAATGACCAAGAACAATATTATGGTGATATGTATTTGTCGGCATTTATTGTATAGGTTGCTATATTAGTTTCAAATTTCTGGTGAAGAATATAATCTTTATCTATAACAATTCAAATAGTCGGAGAAATAAGTTGAATAGAATTCTCAATTGACCGTAAGGAATCAAGTGGAGAACTAGTGAGTGAGCTAAAAAATCAAATTGCTATAGCAGAAATTCTCTAAATTGTTTCATGAGCATTTTGTTAACATTCTAAGTGTAGGATGCTGAAATTCCAACATTAAGCGTATTGTCAGAAGTAGAAAGGGTTTTCTCTAATGTGAATCAACAGAACACTGTCTCTTGTTTTATTAATTTCTGTAAGCTACTAAAGTACGTGTCTGTGAGGACTGCCTGTTAGTATGTTGTAAGATGGCCGTTTGAGTAAGACTTTGTGCTTAAATTTTTATGTTACAGTTTGTGGGTGTGTGAGTAAGACATTGTGCATGAATCTTAATGGACAAGGAATTGTCTATCAAGAATGTATTTTTTTATGTTCCTATCGTACATGTGGTGCAGGAGTTCATGGCATTCATAAGATCCTACGTGGTTCCAGAAGGTTTTCCCGACAGCGTTACACCTTCTTATGTTCCATACATGACATGGAGGGCACTGAAGGTATACAACTACAAAATAAATGCTCTGTCTTGATTGCTCTTTTGGCTAATGCTGCATAACATGCTGCTGTGGTTATTAACAACTACCTCTTGATTGCCACTTGTAGCACTTCTTTGGTGGTGCAATGGGTGTTTTCACGACGCAAACACTCTTAAATTCAGTAGGAGTCTCCAAACATAGAACTACCCCTGGTGCTGTAGCCATTAACTGGATTCTCAAGGTACAGAATGGAGTCTTCAACATTGTTTTAGCAAGTACTTGGTGCGAAAAACTCTTAGCTGCATGCTCTGTCTTGACATCTTACCTAGAGTTGGGACTTGATATAAGAATGTGGAAAATATTATACGAAAAATTAGAACAGGTTTTGCGAAATTAGGTTGTTGGTTTGGCATTTGAGTCTGCATATCAGATATGTGTATTTGAAGCTATTTACATGCTACTAACAAAGTCCATATTTTCTCAAAGATCCTAATAACATGCGGTATTTTTGTTACAGACTTAAAATAAACGAATGTGTTCCCTCTTGAACTTGAGCTTTTAGATGAGGTGGTTCACGCAATTTGACAATATTACATGAGCTGGCAAAGGTTTTGGGTTCGAGTCTTATCATTACCCTCATCTACAAAAATATTTTCATGTGCTTGGCCTAAAAACATAGGCCTACATGTGCTGGAGTGTATTGCGTACCTCAGAAAAATAAGTGTGTCCCTTCTCTAGAAGCTTAAACTTTACTTTTAGATGAGGTGGTTCACACAATTCAACAATTTTCTTTCCGTTTCTCCCAGTAGCTAGGACTCTATTTTACTAATTCTTTTTACGGTCTTATAATTTCATAAGTTCTTCCAATATCTCTAGATTAGGTTGTTCGCTCTGCCCTTGGTCACCATATGAGATGAAACAGTATCCAAGAATCCCTGTCACCCAAAAAGCAGATGCTTTCTATAATTTTTTGTGACTGAGAAGCAGGAAGCCCATTCAATTTTTCCAGGAAAACTTCATAACCTGAACCAAATCCATCTTGAAATTGTGATAAGCCAACGAACTAGGAAAAAAAATAGTTTTAATTCTTTCTGGCTTGAGGAGGGTGTGTGTGTGGAGGGGGGGCGTCATGTATCTAAAGAAAGCTTTAAATAAACCAGTCAGATATGTGCTCATTTTTTGAATTGTTACGTGTATTTTATGATATTCCGAGAGCTCAAAATGGATTTTAGAAACAGCTCCTTTCATGTTCCATGAATACAAACTGGAGGGTATATGCTATTTTCAGGATGGTGCTGGTCGCGTGGGGAAAATGCTTTATGCACGGCAGGGAAAGAAGTTTGATTATGATCTAAAACAGGTATTCTCCAATGTTTCCTCTCTAATTTTCTTTTGGTTTGTTTTGTGTTTTTATGTTTGTATTTTGTTTTCTTGGTTTGGTCTATGGGATGCTCCAACTTGTACTTCTTGTTAAACTAGTTTATTTTTCCTTATAATTCTTGTTTCTTTATGATGCCCTTCAGCTAAGGTTCGCGGGTGATCTTCTGATGGAGTTGGGAGCTGGTGTTGAGCTGGTAACTGCTGTTGTGCCGCAGTTTTTTCTTCCTTTAGCCTGTGCTGCGAATGTCGCCAAGGTTTGTCGTTGTCCTCTTTTTCATATTTTTTCCAATTGCATGCACGTACAGTTAGCTAAGCCCTCAAGATTTATTTTGAATTGCTTACAGAATGTAGGTGCTGTCACTTCTACTTCAACTCGTACTCCTATATATAAGGCCTTCGCTAAAGGGGAAAACATTGGGGATGTAACAGCTAAGGGAGAATGCGTTGGAAATCTTGCTGATTTAGTAAGCTTTTCTAATCTTTCTATCCTCCTTTTCTCTTTTTCTGGTGATGAAGATATTGATTTGATCTTAACAAAAGAAGGGCAGCTCGGTGCACAAAGCAGCCCGAACTAGTCCCCAGATGTTTCCTATGCAATTTGACAGGGGAAACAAACAAACACTTATTCCTGCACTGCAAATTCACAGGCTCGGTGCACAAAGCAGCCATTGTTGTTGGTTTTTTGAAGTGATGGTGTTGAGTAGCTACTCATTTTCTCACTAACTTTTCACTCAAATTTCCCCGTATGAGGCCTTTGGTGGAAGACAAACTGAAACAGAGGCCATATTCTATGATGGCCAGTTAAGTTTTACGTAGTAGGCTGCAATTGACTTTGTGATCTACTGTTATGTTGTAGCTTCATATTGTTTCAAAGAATTTCACCGAAACTGGTCACTTGCTTATTGGTGAAAGTGACACTTGTGAGAAAGACGATAAGGAAGAGAAACATCACTTGATTATTTCCTCAAGCTATTGGGGTTTAAATCATTAAATCCTAGAAAGGAAAGAAAATCAATACATAATTACAATATAATTACAACAGAGTAAATTAAGCTATATACTATATCGATTATATTCTAGAATATTCATACAAATCCTAACACTCCCCCTTAAGATGGAGCACCAAGCTTGCTACATATATAACTTGTTCCGGGACCGATGAATGACTTGGTAAATATATCTGCAAGCTGATCATTTGACCGCAGGAACTTTCTGACAATGTCTCTTGAGGTTATCTTTTCTTCGACAAAATGGCAATCAGTTTTTATGTGTGGTCCTCTCATGAAACATTGGATTTGATGCAATGTGAAGTTCGACCTCATTATTACACATACTGGTGGCAAACGGGAGGGTTAAAAGAGGGTTGAATAGAAAATAGGTCATAACCCAAGCCACCCATGTTTACATGGGTAAAAAATGGGTTGGGTTCGAGTCAAACCAATAGTTAATGCAAGAATTGCGGAAATAAAGAATTCATTGAACTAGGGAGTATCGGAGATGTTAAACACGGTGAAGCTCTTTACTATGAATTACTATTTGTTGGGCTACTGTACTTCTATTCCACCTTATCATTGGAAATTGAAGTATTTGGTTAATGGACACGAATGAAAATAGTGAAACATGTTACATGTGTATAGCTTTATACAGTAATATGGTAACATTTACAGTAATAAAATATCAATTTGTTTTACTGCTTTTTTTTTTCCTCATTAGAGAGGTATTTTCAAGCTGATTTTTGAAGACTTATTCTATTCTAATTAGGTTATAGGATTGTGAGACTATATTTTCCCTTTTATCCTTTAAACTAATCTTTTCATTGCAAATAGGTTAAATACCTAGATAGCCTCTTAAATTTGACATGATTTGTACGTTAGACACTCAAACTTGGGTAGTGACCAGATAGACACCTTAACTCGTCTTATATGTGTCTTTTAAACATACCAATCCTACCTGGCATATTGTGTGTTGTTTTGTAATATTAGACTTCTTTCTCAATCAATGTGTTCAATAAAATTTCAGCGCCTGGGACTTGATTTTTCAGAATTCAGAAGCTAAAATATTATTCACATTTAAACACCAATTTTACTATCTTTTCATCTCAAAAGGGTCTATGTTTCATAAGGTGCACTCCTCTCCAAACATATCAGTTTATGATAATAAGAATATATAAGAGATCTCTATAATTAAAAAAAAAGAAGTAAAAGAATCTTCAAGAGTGAAACAATAATTATGAGGAGAAAAGTAGAAAACTGTTAAAGAAGCAACAGAATAACAAAGACAAGTTTGACGATCTGTAAAATGTTTCTTTTTTTTTCTCTCAAGGGAATTGAAGGGCTTATTTCCTACTTGACAAGGAAAATATATTTTGTTTAGTGGTTTCTATCATGCATCTTATTACTAATGTGTTTGAGCTGGAATAACTTCTGTGAATTGTTTCTTATGAAGCTCGGGACAGGATTAAGTATCTTGATTTCCAAAAGGAATCCATCTTTGGTCAAGACATTTGCCTTCCTCTCATTTGGATATGTCTTCAGCTCTTACCGAGAGGTCAAATAGTGTGCATTAATTTATAGTTCTGCACCTTCTTAACATACTTGTCTGATTCCGTTCCTTTTTCTTTTTCCCATTTGACTGAAGATCTTATTGTTTTTGTATGTCATAGGTGAAATCTGTTGTGCTGCATACCCTGAACCGTGCAAGATTCACAGTAGCAGTAGAATCCTTCCTAAGGACAGGTTGGGAGCAGTCTTCCTCTCCCTCCCCCAGTCCTCTTTTTCTGTTATGATTGAGCCTCCTTTCATACCATGATTTTGTTTGCCGTTAACCGACTGTCATCACAACTGGATGGTTCATCTTACAAATTTGTGGTGAAAATAGGACATTCCAACATTTTCTGAACTTAAATCTAGCGAAATTATGTGCTTTTGTCCTCTTTTACCTTTTCTTCTCCATTTTCCAAAAATATGAAAAACTTACTATGAGTGAAGCAAAGCAGGAAAGGAAGATAAATTAGCAGTCACATCTTTTTTCTCCGAGTTGATGTCTTATCGTGCTACTTGCTCTTCAGGGAGAGTTCCAACACTGCAGGATGGAAATTCTAGGGAAAACATATTCAGTTTTCCATGGGAAAAGCACAGGCCTATTGTTCTTGGTAATTACGAGGAAAATACACTGTTTGCCTAAGTTGCGCGGACTCTTCACTTTTGATGCCGCACCCGTGTCGGATTCTCCAAAAATACACTACTTTTGGCGAATCTGACACACTCATTGATATTTTTGAAGAGTCCGAGCAACATAGCTGTTTGCTTTGTCACCTGAACATAAATTTATCAGACGTATTCATTGCAAATTTAAACTAACTGCTTGCAGGAACCAGATTTAAAGAAGCTTTCCAAGATCCAAACTCTTATCTTGCTGTCAAGCCCATCTTTGAGGTATGATTTCTAGGGAGAACGAATGTCAAGGGGAGCTCTCGTGCACATAGCACACTTACATCCCCTTGCTTGCTTGTTATGTAAGCTAAATGTTTCTTCTACCATTTTCTTGTATTCATGCTTGTCAATTGCATGTCAATCTTGATTAACAGAAGGAGCATTATATAGTGACATACAATCCTTCTAAAGGAAATATATATGTGTTGCTCAAGGATCAAGCTAAGTCTGATGATGTACTGAAAGCAGCATTTCATGTAAGACCTCTGACTTACCCATGTGATGAATGTGGAACTCTTTAAGTTACCTAATTATATTTAAAATACAGGGCCATGTGCTTCTGCACATCCTTCGTTCATCCACCAACAAACAGTCTTCCTCCCGGAAACAACAGGAAGATGAACTTTCAGCATCGTTGCTATCAACTGCTGATCTTCAAGATCATGTTGCAGAATCTTATAAAATGGTCTCTGCATTATATACGCCTTTCAAGAGCAAGGCTAAAGAACAGGTGAAGCGGAATTTGCCACTTCATGATACTATTTCTGATATATCCTTTTTCTTTCTACTTTTTTTTAAAAAACTGGAACATAGAGATGATATGTTACTTCTGAGTACAGCTGAACCTTCTGTTTGTTATTACCTATAATCACATATAGTTACACTTGAAAAAAAAAACACATACAAAGCTGAGGAAGTATCAAGAAGGCTAAGATGAAAGAAATCAGAATTTCTCAGTCTTCAATCTCATTCCTTTAGTTCCTGCTCCTCCACCTCTCCCTAGTAAGAAAGGAAAACGGAGTTGGGAAATAAGAGCTGGAATATAGGGTGTGTATATGCATGGAGGAAAATGTTTTCCTCATTGTATAAAGTTGTTAGTTTCTTGACAATGTTAGAGCTGGGGACCCTAGATCAGCTTCCCCAATCATGATTGAACTGGTTTCTTGAGGGAGGTGGGTGGGTGGGTTATGTATGGTTATCTAGCTAACTGGAAGTACAGGGACATATGATATACCTTATTTCTCTTCAAGTGTGTCGGCGTTTCAATAAGGGTTTGCCATTTCTCTACTCTGGCATATTCATCATGTATTTTTCGTTTTTGATCAGCCATCTGCTTGCCCCTAATTGCCACTCTAAATATTCAACAATATCTAACAGTGAAAGAAGAAATCATAAATCAAGAATGTCTGGCTGCTAACTGCAGGAGGCTTAGTATTAGGATTCCTGTTTGCAACCCAAATAACCGTTTGCTTGGGAACATCAGCGTACCAAATTCCCAAAAACCTTTGAGTAGAATCTGCGGGACTAAAGAATCCTAAGACGAAATTCCTTTGTCTGCCTTACCAGTTTGATTATGGCATACTTGCAGGAGGCTGCTCCTTTTATTTAATTATGTAGTTTAGTGATCATTTTACATCTTGCAGGGTTGGGTGATGTCGGAATCACTACTTAATCCTGGCCGAGCTCGGCTTTGTGAAATGGTCAAATAAGATGCATAACTGTTGGAGTTAGTTGCAGAGGAGCTAAACAATTTTATTGTTGACACAATTACTTTGCATGACCACGTATGGCATTGCAAGGCATTTGTGCATCTAGTGGAATTTGCTACATGGCGCCGCAAATGAGGTCAGAGATTTGAAGTAATTGCCAGATATTTATCCTGATGTTCTGTGTGGACGCAATTTGCTACATGTGCTTTCTATTTTGTAGCACGACAGTTTACCTGCACACAAGCAGCTAGCGATTAGCGTAAACAAGAAAGTGCACTTTGCGAAAAGAGATTTCAGTATACTTGTTTATTCCACCAAAATCTTTTCTTTGATGTTTTCTTCTTTCTTGCATATATATTTTCAGTTTAATACTCTTTTGTAATGCATACAAGGTTTTTCTTTAGTTGAGGAGGGTTCGTTGTCATTTGGAGACGAAAGACTCTTCTACCCCCAGTTCTTTGTTTTTCATACTTTGTTTTGGCTAATGTAATGTAATATGTCCATCTGGTGTTCCTTTTTTACTCTTCAATCTTGGTAGAATAAGCAAACATGAGGGAAATGGTACTTGTTATTATTGGTATTATAGTTACTTTATCTTCCTTATCTGATGATATTGTAGTCTTTGTTAAGATTCCAAAAAGAGGACTATGAAAAGTCTTGACTGGGTGCGAGTCGATGGCTTATATATTAGATATTAAACTGATGATAAGGCTTTTCTTTTTGTTCCCCTTTGTAAAGCAATCGAAAAGAGATCAGAACCACGTAAAGCTTCAGTACAGTGCAGAAGCGCTCACATTTTCTTTTACTTAATCTTTCACTTTCATTTTGAAATCCGGCTCGCAAGGAGGGGAAATCTTTTGCTTAACACTTTCAGAAAGATCACCTATTTGTTCGTTTACCGAGTACAGCATGAAATCATAAATAAACTCTATCAAGCCTTACCGTTCTTAAAAAAAATTAGACGTAATATCGTGTGAGCCGATAGCTCATATGTCAGATATTAAATTGATATAATAAGTATAGCTACTACACTTGATCTTCACCTCACTCACGGACCTCGTCTTTTATAATGCCTCCAACGTGTGACCTCCGAGTATACTATCAACGCTTTTGAAGTCTAGTGTTACCAACGAATTTCAAACATAATAGGTGTGAGTTCAATTCTCACTGCATCCAAGCGGGGTTTCAATTCCTGCAAGTGTTACCAGAACAAGTTTTACGTAAGCTCAAGGCATATATGGGTTTATTGTTTAAGTATGTATAAAGTAATTATATCTGGTCCAAAATATTGCAAATAAATATGATATACTAATATGTTTTTGTTTCGATGACTTGAAATAAACCAACTAGCTAACTAAATTATTGCAACTGTCAATCAACAAGAGAAATTGGACAACCTTTTTCTCCTCCCCCTTCAACTTCAATAATTTAGTGTCATGCAAAAAAATTATCCTATACTCTTTATATTAAAGTCCATTTAACAATTCTATCATACAAGAGCTTAACTCCGTGCTCACATTGTTGGTCACAAGTCCAGATAAAAGAGTCACTTGCTCTCATTGCTAGTCTCAAGTTCCGATAAAGAGGAGGGTTGTCGAGTGTCAATCGAAAATAACTCCTCTATCCCATTAAAATATAGTGATTCACTTCTGATTTGTGTAGTTATTCAGACTGATACATAATCAATCCTATTTGTTTTGTTCATTACTAAAATGAATCGAATCCAAATCCTAGCAAATATTTATATTTATCCTTTGAATATATATCCTATGAAATATTATTTCGCAAGAGAAACTATTCTTATAATACCAGCAAAGAGACACAAATGATTTTTCTGTATTCATAGAAAATTCAGACAATTAAACTTTGCGTTAACCCAACATAAACAAAAAACATTAAACTTGATTTGGTGGGGTGTGCCACGCCTGGGCTGTAGTGCAACACCTAGGCGACACGCAAAGGCCCGAGCAGCAAGCTACTCTGATGGACCTTTCCCCTCAAAAAATAGAGTTAATATCGTGTGAATCAATGACCCACATATCAGATATTAAACTGATAAGAACAGATACTACACTTGATCTTAGCCAAAAGGCCGAGAAAGGTATGCTTTACTTTGTTAACGAACCTCGTGTTTTACATTGCCTCTCAACTCTTCGTTTGCCATTTTCTATCGATATGGGACGACGAACCCTTAATAGTTAATATAATGTTACCTATGTGAGTATTATTAGTGTAATAAAACACAACTACATTATATCATATCAAGCTAGCTACAAATAGTTTATTATACAACATAACCTTCAACATGATTTAGCTAGTTCGATATCACTTTTGACCTCGTAGCATACTATCAACGCTTATAGTCTAGTGGTACCAGTGAATTTTACACACGATAATTGTGAGTTCAATTCACACCGTCTCATTTCCCCCTTCCCCCTTCCTGATCCCGAATGTATGTTGTTGGTTCTCTGTCTCGTTATTGTTGGATTTTCTAGCGTAACTCAATAATAAACCGAATGCAAGGAAAAAAACACGATAAGTATTCATTTCACATTCTTGCCATTTGGTTTATTATTTTGAATACTAACAATTCATATTAACTAGAAGGAGAGGGTCTTCAATGTTTCTACTGCAGAAATTATCAATGCTGCTAACTCCAAACCTGTCAAAATTATTTGAAGGCCTGCAAAAGTCATACCGGTGAAGTGGTAATCATACAGTAATAATTTAGTTCTACGCGTTATGATACAATGTGTTTCCTGTAGAATACTCTCTCAGGACGCGAAATTGTAACCAATTAATGTCAGTTTTATGGAAACATTTTTTGGTTTTAAGAATAAACACAACACTAGTATTAGCCAAAGTCCAGGACATTATATGTTTTGACAATATGTGAACTACCTTTCTGCACTTGCTTATCTATCTATCGGGGAATCTTAGCAGCTCAGTTGGTTGGATACCTGATCTTTCTTTCACCCTACCAGCAACTCAAAGATTTCCATTTCATAATTCCATTCTAAGCTATAATTTTGCTCAATCTTGTGTAGTCAAAGCATGAAAGAAAACAATTAGACTTGATTTGGTGGGGTGCGCCAGGCAAAGGCTGTAATGCAAAGCCTAGGCGACGCATGAAGGCCCCAGCAGCAAGCTACTCTGATGAACCTTCCCCCTTAAAAAATAGAGTTAATATCGTGTGAGCCAATGGCCCACATATCAGATATTAAACTGATAAGAACAGATACTACACTTGATCTTAGCCAAAAGGCCGAGAAAGGTATGCTTTACTGTGCTCACGGACCTCGTCTTTTGTACTGCCTCTCAACTCTCTGCTTTTCGTTTTCTATCTATGTGGGACGGACGTGTGACAAACCTTAATATACAACTCCTACTACTCTTCCCAGTTTTAAAAAGGAAACTATTTTGCTTTCTTTGAATTGTAAGTGAACTGATTCAACTGGAACATGAATGTATGAAAATTATGACTCGATATATAAAAAGTTAATTAACGTTTCCTTCAATTATTATGTGCTAAACGTAAGCATCTTTTTGATAGTTTTATGTTCATATTTTCAGTATGACTTCTTCACTATAGAACTCGATAGTTTTGGCACTTATCTTGTATTTGTGTTAATAATCCAATTAATATGTATAAATAACTGATCTCAGACTCAGTTAAGTGTAATGTCCTAGAATTCAGAATTCATAAACTTAAAATCCTCATACTGCATGCCCTTCAACATTATCGACACTTATAGTCTAGTGGTACCAACAATTAGGTGTGAGTTCAGTTCTCAATTGTCTTATTTCCCCTTGGCTGTAGTGCAACGCCTAGGCAACACATGAAGGCCCGAGTAGCAAGCTACTTTGATGGAATGAGGTTTCTATAGTATTTACAGGTATATATATACCTGTGCTCCGAGCTCAATGAGTTTGTGTAAAATACACACTAACACACAATGTAGAGACCAAAAATCAGGTGTTTTTGATGATTTTCTGTATTCATACAATTATGTTACCGCAGTATGTAGAAAACTCCCACGAGTGTAAAATATATGGATGGATGTTCAAAGGACTTCAAATGGAATGGAAAGATGAAGTAAAGCTCAAAAATTGGATATGCAAAGGGCGAGTCAGTACAAGATGTGTTATACAGATTGTCATTAGCATGTTGCAGAAACGAAGAGATATTAAGAGTGGTTATCCAAGCTATTCACGGTAGAGGCTCTACGTTTACTCGTTTGGCCTAGGCCGTCTATGCTTTTCTATTATCCTTAGTTGGCTATGTGGTGATATATCTTGTTGATGGCTATGTGGTGATATATCTTGTTGATCTTTGTCGAGGGACATGTCCAAGACTATGCTCTGCTTTGTTCTTCAGTTCTTACTATGGTAATAAAATCAGTCAGTTACCAAAAAAGATTAGCACCATCTTATCTTGTTAACCCAAGCTCAAGCAAAACCATTGAAACTTGATTTGGTGGGGTGTGCCAAGCCAAGGCTGTAGTGCAAAGCCTAGGCGACGCATGAAGGCCCGAGCAGCAAGCTACTCTGATGGACCTTCCCCCTTAAAAAATAGAGTTAATATCGTGTGAGCCAATAGCCCACATATCAGATATTAAACTGATAAGAACAGATACTACACTTGATCTTAGCCAAAAGGCCGAGAAAGGTATGCTTTACTTTGCTCACAGACCTCGTACTTTATACTGCCTCTCGACTCTATGCTTTTCGTATTCCATAGATATGGGACGCTGACGAACTCTTAATGCTACCTGCAATTTTATATTAGGGTGACAAAGGTAGTAGGTGGAAAAAATTATTTGAGTTAAAGTATACAAAGCAACTGTTTTATATCCAACATAACCTTCAACATTATTTAGCTAGGTTATCGACGTTCAAATCAACGCTTATAGTCTAGTGGTACTAGTGAGTTTTAAATGCAATATGTGTGAGTTCAGTTCTCACTGTCTCGTTTCCCTTTCCACTTCAAGAAAATCTTATAGTCCATTTAATAAGTTTGTGTCATACACAAGAAAATCCTTTACTCTTTGGGTGTGTTCGATATGGAGGAAGAAAATAAGTTCCTTAAAATGAGGAAAATGACTTCCGCAATGAAAGCAGGAAAAACAAGTTTCATAAGTGACATTCAAGTTCATTGTCTCATCTACTCTCCACCGATCCAACGTCCCCCAACCCCAACTCCTTGACCATCGCATCCCTTCCCACTCGCCACCCCATCTCACCCCTATAGCGTTTTGCTGGATTACATATAAATGTTCTTGGGATAAGATTTCCTTGCTTACTTACGAACACCTAAGAAACCAATTTATTTTTCAAGAAAACATTTTCCTTCATACCGAACACACTCTTTTATCTCAGTCCATCTTGTTGATTGACACCAAACTGTACCTGATAACACACCAAACACACTGCATTGCAGAAAAACTAAAGATCAAGCATTTCAATAACTTTCTATATTTCATACAACTCTGTTCCTGTAGTATGCAAAAAAAAAAAACTCCCGGAGACGGGAAATGTACCAATTAATAGTTTGCGATTTTTAAGCGTTAGCACGACACTAGGTATAGCTCAAGGCCAGGACAACAACTACGTATGTACTTGAGAAGTCACATTAACAAAAAAGAGCTTATCTAAGGCTAAGGTATGAGAAGAAACAACGAAAAAAATACAACTGCCAAAAGTTCAAAACTCCACGAATTCCCTTCCCAAATGTTAGTTCATCACATCGTTGCATTAATCATTGATCTTGCAGCCTCTTTCTTCATCTCCGCGGCTTTGCCACTCCCTCTGAAATACGTGAACACTTGCTGCATATCATAGATCATGAATGGCGTTAGGTAAGAGCAGAGGCGGTTTTTGAGCCTACATGCTACGCGTTCAACTAAATCCAGTATTTTCTACACAGAACATATACATATATATATGTGAATAACCACTTGAATATGAAAAATGACCTCTCAACTACCAATGAAGTTTACGGGATGAACCTATCAAGTTTAAATCCTGGATCGACCTCTGTGTAAGAACGATACTAAAAGCAATGACAGAGGGGAAAACAAACTAAACCTGGATAACCCATATGCTGATCACTGATTCAAGAGAGAACATTCCAGCACCAATGAAGAAGAATATCTGCAAGTAAAAGAAAGGTTAGAGTTTCTTGATTTCCGCGATTTGACATATTAATCTGAACGCGCTGAAGTTCAGAAGACGATTATATGAGTTAAGAGTACCTAACGAAAATTTTAGAAAAAAACGATTATAACCTTACCCCGACTATCGAATCCCAACCTATAAGATTAATTGCATTCAAGAAACCACTGTTGAACCAAAGAATGTAAAAAAAAAGAGTTAGTCATGTTATATGAAACAGAAAAGACCAAAAACGTGGGCAAGCTGACCCAGACACCATGGTTATATAATAAAGACGAGAAAAACAACCAAACCAAGAAACTCATTGTAACGGAAAAAGCAAGAAAACTTACGTCATGGTATGATCCCTGAAGACCAATGGAGGTGACGCGGCAGCTAAGACGCAGAATACAATGTGAATCTACAATACATATTGAATTACAAAAAGAAAAACTCAGAGTTGTCCAACTCTCAAGTAGAAAAAAGAAAGAAATGAAGAAGACGAAGAATGTGTGTTCACCGCGTAACAAAAGAAGAACCACCCAAACTTCAGCGCGCTATCAGTCCTGCAAAACAGAACAGATATCAGAAAACAGAACGGATATCAGAAGAACACTAGAAAAGTATAAGAAAAACAACAACGACATAGTACCTCATTGCACGATAAAGAGGACGATACCACAAAAAATAGGCTGCTGGTATACCAAGGAAGTAGGGAAGAGAGAAAAACCAAGCACCTACCTCTATAATGATACAAAAAATGTTTAAGTTAGATAGTTAATTTACGCTCTGAAGGATTAAAAAGAATTCGTAAGATTTAGTTTAGCAGAAACCTCCTCCTTTGATCCAAACACCGGCGGTTGCTATACAGTTCCATAGAATACAACCCGCCAAACCTGCAATTCACAAAGTCCGAAGTTAAAGATAATCGTCTGATTCAACAATCGAAGAAGAACCAAAGCTCGTTCTGAATCATTCTAACAAAAAATATCTTCTTTACATGATATCAGAGCAGACAGACAGAGGTCCTGAGTTCAAGTTTCACCAAAACAGAATTTTCACGTGCTTGATTTAATGAAAAAAGAATCAAGCCTGCACGTGAGAGGGGGCGTGTTGAGAATATCATTGGTTAAAACGACGTACCCAACAATGTAGTGAATGCAACATACTGCATTTTTTGTAGATGGATTGGAATTTCATTTGCAATATCATGATGAATGATAGGGAGGCATGGCGGCCAATTATTTATCTCTAAAACAACACCAGCTGCCAAAAGAAGAAGAAGGGGAGATCAGAAATAAAATAAAATTTTCGCGTAACAAAAACTTTTGATTTAGTTCAAGAGAGTGCAAAGACGTATTAATGTACAGTGGAGAAAATATACCTCCTGCTAAAGCTTCTTCTCTCCTTTTCACGTCCTATAAGAAAACAGAGAATTACTAGTGTATAAAATGCCTAAATTACAAAATTTGACGGAAGATAATAAAAAAGAGCCACTCGATGATGAAATATACTTGACGAAATTTGAACTTGGATTGTTTACTTAATGGAAGATAATCAAAGGCATAACATGAAATCACCATAAACTATGTTGTTCCGGACTCTCCAAAAGTGTTTTCGTACCAATGTCAGATCCTCCTAGAAAAGCACAACTTTTGGAGGATCCAACATGCACCTGTCATCATTTTTGAAGATTCCGAGCAATATAGCCCACATAAAGTGCTATGCAAGTCTACCTGTTCTCTTGTTCTCAGATCAGCCTCTCTAGCTTGTAGTTCCTTCTCCTTCTTCTTCAAATCCTAAATCATTATATAACTAAAAAGGATCATTAAACCGTAGTCTCCCAATAAACACACAAAAACAGTGTTCATCGGTAAGCAAAATGTACGTACAGAGTTCAAATCGTCAATCAATTTGTCTCACCTTTGCACTATCAAGAGGAATATCGACAGTTGGACCACGAGCAGAACCTCCACCCTAAAATAGAGAATCGAACACACATTAATCTGTAGAAAAGATATCGAAAGCAATCCAAAAAGGAGGTGGAAGTTAAAAAAAGAAGAAGCCATAGACATCACAATGAAGCATATTCCACATTTATTGGCAGACAATCATGAGAAGATAGTTCAATGAAATTAAAATGAGTTCCTAATAAATGGCAGCCCGATGCACAAAGCATCTGCGTTCACACAACATCCAAACAAGGGCCGTACCCCAAGGGATGTAGTGTAGGCAGCTACCCTGACGCACACATCAATGGACCAACTAGAAATGTCTAGCTAGCGCCCTTTGAGGAAGTTGACGTTGACAAAGGAGGGCTTTCATTTAGATTATAAGTTGCTTCTTAAAAGATAAAAGGGTTGTCGCGCAGTTTGGTATCACCCCTACCTATTTTCCTCCTCTATGCAGTTACAAGGAATTCATCAAATATCGATTCAAATTGGACATACAAATTTAAAAAAAAAAAAAAAAGGTTTCCCGCCTGGTGCTCGTTACCCCTCTAGGGGCCCGGACTAATCTCAATCCTCGCCACAGACTCTCCTTACCTGGATTTTTTTCTATTTTCAAGTGCTCGAACCCTAGAGATATTCAACACAATATGCTCTAAGGAAATTATATTGTTTATAGCATGGCAAAAGGCAAACCAACATAACAAAAAAATAAAAAAAAGGTAGCCACCCCCACCAACATAAACCAAATTTTTCTCTAAACTAGATATCAAAAACACAACAATATATCAAATTCAACAACAACAACAACAACATATCTAATCCTACAAGTGGAGTCTGGGGAAGGTGCATGAGTACGTAGCCTTACCCCTACCTTATGAAGGTAGAGAGAGGTTGTTTCTGATAGACCCTCGACTCAAGTAAAGCATAACAAACAACAAGTACACAACAATGTATCAAATTCAACAATAACATATCTAATCCCACAAGTGGAGTCTGGGGAGGGTGGTGTGTACACAGCCTTACCCCTACTTTATGAAGGTAGAGAGACTGTTTCCGATAGACCATCGGCTCAAGTAAAACATAACAAACAACAAGTATTTACAACAAATACACAACAATGTATCAAATTCAACAACAACAACAATTACAACCTTACCCCACCTTATGAAGGTAGAGAGGTTGTTTTCAATAGACCCTCGGCTCAAGTAAAACATAACAAACAACAAGTATGTACAACAAATACACAAACAACGTATCAAATTACCGTGAATGGATTCACGTTAGCTTCTTCTGCAAAAGGATTGTCATTATAACGGCCAGCCATATTTATTTTTTTCAATAATCAAGAAACTCTATGCTTCCACAAGCAACCCAAAAACAAACCCAAAAAATGCAACAGATAGAAGAAAAAAAAAATTATATATGCAAAAAAATCTGTAGCACGTGAGGTTTAAATTGGGAGAGTGGAAAATGTGCATTGATCACACAATGCACAAATTATTATGGAATTAAATTAAGAGTCATTAGTGAATTATAATTATTTTTTTTCTTTGTAAATTTTCTGTTATATATTTTTTGTTTATCATTCATTTGGTTTTGTTTTTGCCTTTTTTTAGCAGAAGAAATTGGGGGAATTTATGTATGGAAAAGAATGTAAGAAGGTATTTGCGGATGTTCACAGGTAGAAATCTGGGGGGATTTATATAGGTTGAAGATTTTGGACCTAAATGATAAGTTTAATTAGTTGAGGTGAGACTTAGCTAATACTAAGGTCTTTTTTTAAAAAAAAATAATGAATTAAATATATGATAAAAAAAATAATTAAATATTATATTCACCAAATATTACAATGAAGAAAAAAAGTGTTTTTGATGAAGCAATAAAAAAGTTGGATGTGTATAAGTGTTGATGATTATGGTTATGAGGTGGTGATTAGTAGTGGTCCTGGTTGGTGGAGGACGCTAATAATGGTAGTTGTGTAATGGTGATTGATGATGATTGTGCGGCAGTAGACAAACGGAGTTAAGGTTGGTTGATTGTGAAGTGCTTGGTAATGATGGTAGCTATATAGGTGGTGGTCGGTGGTAGTGATTGTGTGCAGCGAAGATTAGTGATAAAGTGGTTGATGATAGATGTGATTGATGGTAGATGGTTGATCATAGATGTTATTGGTGGTGATGATTAATTGTATAGATTGAGGGTGGTGGTCGAGCGGTGATTGTGCAGTGAAAGCTAGTGATAGAGGTGATAGTGACAGTGATAGATAATGCAGATGACTGATGATAGAAGTGGTTGGTGATGGTGATTGATGATGGTTGTGCAGTGGTAGACAAAGGTGGTGGTTCATAGTTAAGGTTGGTTGATTGTGAAGTGCTTGGTAGTGATGGCTAGTTAAATAGGTGGTGGTCAGTGCTGCTGATTGTGTGCAAAGACAGTCAATGACAGAGGTGATTAGTGACGATGATAGGGCTTATTAGGGGGTAACGCTCCCTGCTAAGAATTTTTTTTCATACTCAAAACTCGAAATTGAGACCTCTAATCATGGGAGGAGCAATTCTATCCACCACACCACATATTTGGTGATTGATGAATGATCCTTACATCCTATCCAAATATTCAAAATTCCCTCTTTTATAAGCGAGAATTTTGCGATACGGATCAAATATATCCCTAAACTTTTTGAGGATTTTTTTTTTAAACAAAATTAAAATTAATTTTTTTTACTTTCGTCAGTCAAAAAGGGTATATCTGAGCTATACCCTGGAGTAGTGAATAAAGCCAGTATCAAATCACATTACACTATATGTAAATACAATGACAAGTTCCTCAAGGTAAAAAAGCCCTTGAGCTTTCATCTATGAGTGGATATTTCCTACAAATATCTACTTTCACATGGAGGTTTTTGTAATACTTGACAGCCATAAATTTCATTTTTCATGTCTGTATTCTTGTCAACTGGAGCTATGGCTAGTAGAAGTTGAAGCTGGACTTGAAGGAGACGCGTCGTGTTGATGATGAAGGGGTTCATGAGATGTACATTCCGGAGGTGAAGGCGCGGGTACAGGATGTGCAATGAAGGTAGGAACTTCTTCTCCGGGCATCAGTACTGATACTCCATTCGCGTAAAAAGTCATCTGTAAGTATTAACAGAAGAACATTATACAGGCAGCTCCACATAGGTGAGAATCATCAACAGAAAAAATGAACTTAACTTACATACACCGTCAGTATAAAGAATTTATACATTAGCTATGTGATTTAACCTGTTGTAAACTTGTAATAGGTTACTAATCTCACTTATTATACGCTGCCAATACTTATGGTGAAAATTGCGTCACTAAAACAAGCAACATATCCAGTATAATCTCACAAGTGGGGTCTGGGAGGGTGGGGTGTGTGCAACCTTACCCCTCTATCTTGGGAAGGCAGAGAGGTTATTTCCGATAAACCCTCGGCTCAAGTAAAAAACATATCACGACACAAAAACAGGGTTTTGCTTTAAAAAAGAAGTATGTTTTTGATAAAGCAATTCTCTCCACCATTAAGCATTTTGGTATAAACATGATTCTAGCAATCAAATTAAACATCTAAAGCAAAAGAATCTTAGCTTTAACAATAATTTTGTGAAGAATACTAGACAAGTATTGCTTAATTGAAAAGGAATAGTTAAACAAGTATGTCATCATGTAAGCCCACTATAGAAACTTCATATACTCCCACTCATAAATCTTTCAAGATTGTGAATTTTTAAATCCTAATTCATTGATCTTCTTCAAAAAAAGGTAACATTTCAAGACAATGTTGAATCCTAGCATTAGCACCCAAGGATGTGGCCCCAGGGGTGGATACACCTTGCCCCGAGGGGTGTCACATGACACTGCTTCAAATTTCAGCGGAAGCAAGAATACTAGGTGATTTCTCTCCATCTGTCCAAGCCTTGGCAGACAGAATTACTCGATACCTGCTAAGGGGAGATAACAGGTGCCTCGTAGAGTTAATCGAGATACACACAAGTTGAACCGAACACCACGATTATAAAAAGAATGTTGAATCCCAACATTAACTCACATTTGGAATGGAACAAAAAAGAGGTCATATATCTCAAGTTCAAATTTCAGCGGAGGCAAAAATACTAGGTGATTTCTCCCCATCACTCTAAGCCTTGACAGACAGAATTACTCGATAGCTGCTAGGGGGAGATAACAAATATTTCGTAGAGTTAATCGAGATGCGCACAAATTGAACCAGACACCACGATTCCCAACATTAACTCACATTTGGAAAGGAAAAAAAAAAAGAGGGTCATATGTCAACATGGCCTCCAAAGTCAAAATATGGTGGGATGTCATTGGAAGCTATAGTTCCTCTTTTGACAAGATGCTAGGACAAGAATACCAATAAATTATAAATCAGTCCATTAAAAAAACCTCTTCTAAATAACTCTTTGTATAAAATAGCATATCATGGGCTTGAGTGTCTTCTAATATGCATAAAAATGGGACACACACAACATGGGGTTTCAATCAGAAAAGTCTTTTTCCTAAAAGTCTTTTATACTTGGTAGTGTACCATGCAGAAACACAATGGGTCCATCATGGTAACCTCTTGTCTAATGATTTTTTTGGCTTTAGACAAAAGAATCACATGAATACATATGAATGAGATGTTCTTAATAAATCAAGTCCATTGGAACACTATGAGCCCGTTTGGGTTAGCTGATAAAAAATAGTTGATAAGTATCAAGGTATTGAAGTTGAATTTATAAATAAATAGTTATGTGTTTGGATATAAGTGGTGAATTTGATAATAAGTTGTCGGTTATTACGCTTGGACTGTCCAAAAATTGTTGTCGCACTCATGTCGGATCCTCCAAAAATGCATTAATTTTGGAGAATCCACATGCATCTATCGATATTTTCGAAGAGTTCGAGCGACATAGGTCGCCAGAGTGTGTGGTAAAAAGATGTTGATAAGCACATTTTCTGTTAAAATGACTGCAATATTCTTAAAACTATTAACAAACAAAAATTATTGAGAAAAGGACGAATAACGAAAATAGAATAGAGATAATTAAAAACTACGTTTTGGGCAGAATATTAGGAGATTATAAGAAGATATTAAGGAATAAAACTATAAAAGACTGTAAAAATTAAAAGTGCTTATAAGCTATTAAATCATAATTTGGGAGTGACCAACTTATGACTGATTTCGGCTTATAAGCACCTTTAGTGTTTACCCAACGCGGAAACAAGTTTAAAAAGTACTTACGAATTAGTTTGACCAGCTTTTAAATCTAGTCAAGCCGAACACCCTATATTTCATGATGTTAAAAGGGATCGGGACATGTTTAATTTCTTTTCTGATTTAAGCATTTGCTATCCGAAGCCGATGAGCCCGACTAATTCAGATTCCCGCTTAATAGGTCTACTAAGAGGGTTTAGGGGTTAAAACACTCCTTACACAAGAAGTTACAAGCTATTACTTGCACATAAAAAACAATAACAACATACTCAGTGTAGTCCCACAAAGTGGGGTCGAGAGAGGGAAGGGGGGATCTATCGGAAACAGCCGCTCTACCTCTACTTGCATAGAAAACATTGAATGAAAAAATATCTTTAACTCGAATAATGTTATTAACTTTTTCTTTTTGTCTGAGGGTTAAAGTTAGATTAATTGAATCAAAAATCAAGCATAAATTTTCCAAGGGACATGATCATCAGCAATGATTCATATTCACTAAGATCTACCAAATGATAATTATGAAGAGAATCACAGTCAAATAATCCAGCTATAAGCTATTATAATAGCCATAATTATGTGACAAAGCAATAATGGCAGTAAGGAAAAAAGCAATTAACTGTCACAAAAAAAGTTAGTTAGCCTACTCATTGTGGTCCTTAAAAGCATAATATTTCACCGTTCTAAAATAAGTGTCGTTTTTTTTTTTTGAATCGATTTGACTAATTTTCAAGGTAGAAGATTAGTAGATAGTGGAGTGTTATCTTGCTTCACAGGGGTTAGGCTTATTGGTGTTTGTCATTATACTAGCCGTACTTTTGTAATTCTTGTTTTTTTATCTATCATATGTTGTTTATTAGTTTTCGATTATCGCACTATTATGTTATCGTTCTTGTTCCTTTTTTGTAGGCTTTGCATTGCTTTCCTTGTTAGTTGTTAGATTTCATTTACTGTTTTCTTCTTCTTTATACTTGAATTTGCTGTACTTGAGCCGATGGTTTTTCTGAAACAATTTTTCTACCTCCACAAGATAGGTAAGGTCTGCGTACACTCTACCCTCCCCAAATTCCAATTGTAAAATTTCACTTAGGTATGTTTTTGTTGTTGATTTGACTCCCTCCGACTCCCTCTGTTCCCTTTTACATGTCAATTTTAACAAATCAAGAGAAATTTAATTAATTTTATTTAATTTAATCCTCATCATTAAGTAACTATTTCTCAAATTAATTGGAGTATTAGTAATCAAATTTAATTTTTCAAAATATCATAAATAAAAATAATTTATTAAAATAAATACTTAATTAACATTTTTCCCACGGGAAGGCAAAATGCAATTCGGATATGTAAAACGACAGGAGGGAGTACTATGTTATATATTTAAAACTACCAAGTTTCAATGTATTTCTTTAAGTCGAGGTCTATCGAAAATAACCTTTATCTCGCAAATATTTCTCTATCCCATCAAGATAAGGTAAAATCTGCATAAACACCTCATAAAGATAAGCTAAGATCTGCGTAAACTTCACGATAACACTCTTGTATTTTTTTTTTTGTTGTTGTATATAAGCAAAATATTGACATTTATACCCCTCAATTTTGAGTATGCACAAATAGGCACTTAAACTATTATAAAGTTAAACAAGTAGATACACGCATTTTATATGTCAAATCAGGTGAAATTATTTGTCTACTTATTTAACTTTATAATAGTTTAAGTGTCTGCTCGTGCACACCCAGTGAACACGCTTATGTGTTATGCCAAAATGTTTTGTTATTTCATAAATTTTATGAAGCAAATTCAAAGGGTGAATTTGAATTAATCGGGTCCCAAAACGGATAACGAAAACACTTAAAAAAAAACGGATCACACAAACACACTATGCAATACTGGGAGAGAAGAATACCTCAGGAGATGGGTAATCAAGCTTCCTCTGAACTCTCATTTGAGCTACAAGATCAGTACTGTTCCGGCCACCACCACCGCCGGCGGCGGCAGCGGAAGGTCTTCGCCGGAGAAACCTCTCGAAAATGGCCATTACTAAGAACATAGATATAAGAATAGCAGTCGCAACAAAACCAAATGATACAGCATTTACAGAATTGTCAAAACTTCTCCAATGATCTTCTCCTTCTATACCACCATCACCACCATTTGCTGCCGGAGCTACACTCGGCGGTGGCACAATTCCCCAGAAATCAACACCGCCATTAATTTGTCGTCTTCCCATTTGAGTAAATACAGAGTACCCTCTTTTTGTATCATTACCAATTGGACCAGCTTATTGTTGCACTCTACGTGTTTGATGTTTTGCCTGAAAGAACTGAAAAAAGTTATTGAAGCTACAATTCAAGGAACAGAGAAAGACCCAGTTTTTCTTTCTTCCCCGAGACTCTACCCTTTACTTGGTTGATGAAAATGGAGAGGGTGGGGGTGGGGGTGGGGGTAATGATGATGAAATTGGTTAGTTTAATTGTTGCACTCTGTGTTTGATAATGTGCCTGAAAGAACTGAACAAAGGGATTGAAGCAACAGAGAAAGACCCAGTTTTTATTTCCTCCCCAAGACTCTACCCTTTACTTGGTTGATGAAAATGGAGAGGGTGGGGGA
This sequence comes from Jaltomata sinuosa, assembly GCA_003996215.1. Lineage (NCBI taxonomy): Eukaryota > Viridiplantae > Streptophyta > Magnoliopsida > Solanales > Solanaceae > Jaltomata > Jaltomata sinuosa. Next base: position 128,550 of record QJPP01003705.1, read on the forward strand.
GTGAGTTCAATGAGAAAAGTTGGTTAGTTTAATTGTTGCATTCTATGTGTTTGATATTTTGCCTGAAAGAACTGAATAAAGGGGTTGAAGCTACAGTTCAACAAAAAGAGAAAGACCCTGTTTTTCTTTCCTCCAACAAGACTCTACCCTTTACTTGGTTGATGAAAATGGAGAGAGGGTGGAGTTGGTTAGTTTAATCTAGCGTAGACAAAAATACTAAGTGATTTCTTCTCATATGTCTAAACTTCGTTGGACAAAGTTACCTTGTAACTGTTGGTGGTGGAAGGTGTCAGGTATTTCGTAGAATTAATCGAGAAATCGAGGTGCGCACAAGCTGACCCAAACACTACGATTATCTTTTTAAAAAAATTGTTGTACTCTGATATTTTGCCTGAAAGAACTGAACAAAGGGATATAAGCTACAGTTCAAGAAACAGAAAAAGACCCAGTTTTTCTTTCCTCCACATGAAGACTATACCCTTTACTTGGTTGATGAAAATGGAGAGGGGTGAGGTGGGTGGGTGGGGGGTGGGGGGATAGTGATGATGGATTCGAGGTGGGTAACTTTCAATGAGAAAAGTTGGTTAGTTTAATTAACTATTAGCTTGGAAAAGCTAAAGTTTTTCTTGGGTTCTTGTAGAAGTGGACAAAGAGAGTGAAGGAGAAGAAAAAGAGTTAGAGCTTTGGGATGGGCAAATGGAGGAGAAAGAGGAAGACTATAGTAGATAATCAAGGTATACTATATAGTTTGTTTAAGAATAATGCTCTTTAATTAGAAGGTAACTATGGTTAGTTACAGTAACAACATACCCGGTATATTCTCACAATGGGATCTATGAAAGGTAGAGTATACGCAGATCTTATTCATGACTTGAGAGGTAGAAAGATGTTTTCGATAGGCCCTCGGCTCAAGAAAAAATATTTCAAAGTAGGTCAAAAAAAGGAAATAGCAGAAGCGAAAAGCCATGGCAAAATATCATATAAAGCATTATGATAAAGGGAACAACAGTTACAACTTACAACAAATAAATATAATAATCAAAGTACAAGAAACAACATGCAGTAACAAAAAAGCTACAGACGTAAGAATACGACTACTAAGACAGAAGAATAAGCGAGACAGTGCTCTACGGTATCGATCTTCTACCCCAGAAGGTAACTATGGTTAGTTAGAAAGAAGATGAGATTTGCTTAATTGTTTATACAACGCATTGCAAATGAACATATTATAAGAAAGAAGTCATGTGACAAAAATATAAAAAAAGTTAAATTTGATACTTTTTCTACATTACCAAGTACTAGTTAATTACATAAATTGTCACGCCCCAAAATCATATGGATGCATGATCGAAATTCGGCAACGCCTACCTTTAATTAGTCTCATAAGTAAAATATTTGAACATTCTAAATCAAGTCACATAGTCAACATTCAAATTGTTTGTCAAATTACATGGTGAATCAAGCACCAACACGTCCCTTATTTGGTTAATTAGGTACGTTATCAAACACGTTGAGTGCACACGTTTCGAAGGAAAAAACACACATAGAAAATCGATTTTTAACTTACCTTGAATTTAGTTCGATCCTTCTTCACTTATTTGACGCTCCAAATAACAACAATATTTCAATCTACACGAATATAGTTCAATTTATGTTCATTCTACTCACAATTTCTACTCACAAATGTACTAGATAACCTTATTTAGACATTACCACAGCTATCCGCGATCACCGCCATCAGCCACCACTCACGTTATTATATCAATAACTGTCACTATTAGGCATCACAACAATCACTATTACTATTACCTATCACAATTATCAGTCGATCAATTACCACCACATTTGAACCATTATTATCAATCACCATCACCATTCGTCCACTTTCGCAATCACCACCACCACTAACTACCGTCGATAATCAATATCCATAACCACCGTGGTTACTCATCCCCACCATCACGGTATCATACAAAATTAGTATTTTGTTGATATGGAAGTAGATTAATTAGTATTTAATTGAATTATTTATTAATCATCATTAAAGACAAATTTTATGCACTTCTATATTAAAAAATTAAATAATCTTAATTATTTAATATTTATATCTTAACATTGAAACGTATATCCATATTCATTTCTTTAATACTTGTAACTAGATGCCTAGGTCTACAAGTGTTAGAGACAAATACAAAACTAAAATTAATTAAATAACAAATGAGCATATCCCAACAAAGAACTGTTTAAGGTTATGGTGACAGCTGCATTATTATTTATAGAGTGATTTATCTCTCTCATGTTTCTTTGTCGTCTCTACAATTGTCTTGTTATGGTACACACACTGCAAATTCAGAAAATATTGAGAATTGGCTCTCTGATTCTATTCATCACCCTTTGACATTCCCCCCCCCCATATGGGCTTTATCATGACTTTTATCTTCTTTTTTAAGCTTGTGTTCAAAATGCGATATAAAATTATGATTTTAAATTAACGTTTAGATATGTGATTTAAAATTATGTTTTGAGATTTCCTTTTCCTTTTATTTTTAGGTGAAGAGTCTAGGAAACAGACATGAGACCATCTCAGTCCCCGATTCAAACCAGGCTGAGAACGATCACCTGCTGCTTCATCACCCAACGGACGATGGTGGCTATTAATCACGCTCGCAAGTTGCTGCATCGGACTTTCGCCTATTTATTCTATACCAAAAGTGAATTCATTTGCATACGACATGTAACCTCTTATTATTTACGCAAAAAGAATGTTATCACATGCTCTGCTATCGCTATTCGTGCTTGTTCCTTTCTTTTGTTCTAAAGCTACTCTTAGGAGAATCCCTTAGCTACACTCGACTTAAAAGCACCTACGAACTCACTCATAAGGAAACTCATCAAGTAGGTCTCATGGTCACGGTTCATACACCTGACTTGATTTCTAATCTCCTTAGAATTCAAGGGTATAGTGGTACGTATCTATAAAAATAGATCCTGTTTAAGTAAGGCGGTAACGTAATTTGCGATTCAAATCATAATTTTAATTTTTTTAAACATAAAGCTTAATTCATAAGTTTATATTTCGTAAAAAAAGACTCATTATTTAAAATTTTACAAAAAAATAAACTCATATTCAGGGTAAAGACTATATTAAAGAATAACTACTAGTTACTATTGTTGTTGACTAGTAATTTTTATATATTTATGTGTATTTGAAAGTTTGTAATTGTAAATATTTATTTATAAAAGAAACATGAAAATATGTAATTTATCAATGTGACGTTATAGGATATTTCGATATCTTATTTATGAACTATGTTGGCTCATTTGGTAAGATTGTAAAGAATTTGAGAAATTTTGATAGTTTCACAACTTGTTAAATTTTTACATTTACAAGAAAAACTCCAAACTGCATATCCAAACTTCAACTTCAACTTCAAATTCATATCGATTTAATTTCAAATCATGATTTCATATCGCATGTGCAAGTAGGCCATAAGTATGTTTCAAAGAAAATGATCAAGGTTTATATTAGGAAATAATTTAACTTAAATTTTTAATTATACTCTTAATAACACAATTTTTATAGTCTCCCAAATATTATAACATTTTTAAAGTCATAAATTTCAAAAATCATAAAACTAAATAAATATTATGATATTTTTAAAATCACAAATTTTAAAATTCTTATTCCCTTTATTTCAATTTACGTGTCTTGTTCTTTTTTCTCAATTGGTTATTTTGGAATCTACTTTTTATATTCAATAGTAGTTCTTTAGTTTCAATATTTTGCATGACATATTTTAAGATCATAAGATTGAAAGAATATTTTGATACATTATACACATTTTTAAAATAAGGTCACATAATTCAAAAGTTAATTATACTTTTTAAATTCCTTATTCAATCAAACTAAGACAAAATAAATTGAAATGGAGGGAGCCGAGACAGAGTTAATTAAATTAATTTTTAGTTTGCGAGTTTTATATTCTTAAAACAATAGCTTAATTACTAAGTTAGGCACTAATACAAAGCCTAAATCAAAGTTATTCTGTTCTATCGAACTCGTAAACATAATTGTAGCTCTATCCCTCAAAGAATATTATTTAGAGGGAATACTTTACCTTCTCAAAACATATTCCTTTCGTTTCTTTTTACTTGTTATATTTCGCTTTTCAAAAGTTAACTGCATGAACTTCGATCAACATTGTAAGAATAATATTTTTCATATAGTTTTTGAATATCTAAATTTTAAATTTAATATATTAAATTATTCTAATTCAATTTATCTCAAAAAACTAGGCAAATTGACTTTAGTAAAACAATAATACTCCCTCCGTCCCATATTAGTTGCACACATTTCTTTTTACACGCATATTAAGAAATCATAAATAAAAAGATTGTTTTACTAATTTACCCTTTAAAAAACTTTTTTAGAACTTTACAAATAAATGTGAACACTTTCAAAAAGAATTAATTGCAGGGGTAATATGGAAAAAAATTAATTAATGTTTTCTTTATTTAGTAAGATAATCAACTAATATGAGACAATTATTTTTAGTATAGTGAAAAATTAATATGGGACCGAGGGAGTATGTGATAAGTAAAAAGGAACTGAAGTAATAAAAAAGAAAAAAATGGGTGGGTCTCCCATACAACAGATTAATTGTTCCAATGTGTAATTAATCGCAACTACCGTGACACGTGGCCTGTTGATTCCCTCAGACAAAGAAAGAATAACTGAAATAACTGCTAAAGTTACGCTAATTTGGTGGACACGTGGCATATTATTATTGGTTCGTATCCACTGCGTTTGTCAGGGTTTTAACCTTACTCGCAAATAATAATAATAATAATATAAAGATTAGTTATATTAGTATTAATTTAAATCGATTGCTTGATTTGTTATATTAAATAAATAACATTAAAGTAAAAATAATACGGAATAAAATGTAGTACAAGAGTATTGTATTAGTTATTTCGAAAAATGTTTATTTTCTTTTTATAATCAGAAGTTTCTATATTGTGGATAATAGTGATTAAAAAATTATCTTAAATGACAAATTTGAATCTCTATTTTGTAAAAATTCTTTGTTAAAATTATGGCTCTCTCTCTGCTTTCACTTAAATGAAATAATGAATAGTGTGAACAAAGACGTGAGATTTTTAGGAAAGGTAGAGATAGACTAAAAAGTATTAAAAGAGGTGATTAAACAGGACATGATGCAATTGCAGTTTATCGAGGACATCTTAAATAGGAAGACATAGAGAATGCGAATTAGAGTAGAAGGTTAATTAGCAAATAGAAATGCATTCATGCTAGTAGGTATACAGGAGTATATTGTCTTGTTACTCTTACTTCCAGTCATAGTGCTATATTTGTAGTTTATTATTCTTCGATCTGTTGATATTTGTTGTTTCATGTAGTTCGATTGTAGTATTATTTTATTGTAGTGTTGTTCAGCTACTATTATTGTTTTGTTACTACTTATTGTCTCTTATACTTTTATTATATTTTTTTCTAAACTGTTTTTGTTTTGAGCCAATGACCTATTAAAAATAACCTCAAAATAAGATTTACGTATACTCTACTGTTTCAAATCTTACTTTATAAAAATATACTGAATATGTTATTATTATCGCAAACATATGAAAAATGTTAAAGTTAGACAAAATTATTATTATTATTATTTTTTTTAAAAAAAGAAAAATAAGTGGAATGAGCGTGGGTTAAAGAAAAGGGAGTCACGTGCAGGATTGGGCCCACAAAGAAAAAGACGAGAGACCCGTGCAAGTCGGGTCACGTGATCGGGTCCAAATTTTATTACTTTCTCTTCTTTTCATGCTTTGACAATTTACAACAAGACAAAAGGCCCTCATTACGGGTGTTCAGAAGAATATTTTTCTATTTTCTCGTGTTTGATTGATTGAAATTTTCAAAAAATATTTTTTATAAAAAAATAAGTTTCTTAAAAATATAAAAAATAATTTTTTTAGTGAAAAGTAGAAAAAAATAAGTTTTACAAGTGATATTCTACATTAATTGTGTCCTTCTCATCCTCTTATAATATTTATTTTTAAAATAATATTTTTATTTACGTACCAAACACAAGAAAATAGTAAATAAAAAACTCATTTATTTTTCAAGAAAATATTTTTTATGAAAAATATTTTTTTTTGTACTGAACACAACCCTGATCCTCGAATAATCATTGATGATTATGGTAGAATGAATAAGACTCCTCCAGTCCCATTCTTAATTAGATATTCAAAAATTCAAGTTTTGAATATAGAAAACATTTTGATGTGAAACATTTTATGTTTTATTAATAAGTCTTTAATGATGACCGATGCAAATATGAATTAGTTGAAACTCTAATATAAATATCATACATCGAATGAAATACCAAAAACAAATAGACTTAAATATAGGTGAATTTATAAATGCGGCCAAATTAGAAAACTATTGGTTTTATTCAACTCAAAATTGTTATTGAATCGAATTATATACATACATATATACACACTCGTATATAGATGAAAAGAAAAAGAGAAATATATATTTATAATAAGATCATATTTATTCTGAATCTTTATTCGTTCCACGGATATATTGAGTGTTTAAGTGATGTGACTCTCGTGAAGTGGACGTATAACATCATCCGTTTAAATTTATTATTAAAGATTGTAGTTATTTATTGAAGGTCAACAAGATCACGATTAAACATATCTAAAAAGATGCAAATTAGTCTGTCGATTCTCTAATAAATAAAAGACACAGCCATAAAGAAATTTTAATACTCTAAATAATGCATTTAAGGACATAAAATTTTATCCCCTAACAAATTTAAGTTGTGTTGCTTACAAATTATTTTTAAATATTTTTTTTTTGGCTGTACCAAAAAAAAAAAGACCCTCATGGGACATAATGCCCTTTGACTTGATATAGGTACTATTATGGAGTCTCTACTATTATGTGCTTGTCAAAAGATTTTTTTGTTTAGTTCTCACAAGGTGTTATATTCCTCTATTCCTCCATGATGTTCGATATTTATATTGGGATTCGATTCAATTTAAATTTATATAATAGATTTTTTTTAATTTTCAGAGACTCAAACACAAAACTTCTGATTAAGAGTGAATGAATTTTAACCATTTCACCAAACGAAGATTGGCTCAACACTTTTTGCTACAATTACTTATGATTTTCCTCTTCTTCTTTTCTCTTTAGGAGTAATTAATTCAACCAAATTTCAGTGGATGGTAGTACGTACAAATATTGCTACCAATTCAAAAGAAATACAAATATATACTAATTTATAAATTGTTATTGTACGAGTACTATATATTATCATCCTCTAAATAAATAGTGGATAAGCAGAGTTATTGATGGTACAATCTTTTAACAAAAGTTCCATCCCTCATTATGATTACACATGTTATCTTACAAACACTTTTTCAAAAATATTTATCTTATATATGTGTAAATAATATAATTAAACAATTTTAATAATTAATCAATTAGTTATATGTAGCTTTGAAAGAAAAGTCACTGCAACCTTTGCCCTTAATGTATCGATAGTCAATCCTATTTTCGATAAGTGTATTTGATAATCAAATCGAAATTTGACCGACCGAGATGAATAATCAAGAATCCAATTTCATAACACAAGAGTGGCTACAAAGTTCTTTTTCCCCTTCTTCCTCTATCGGCTCAATTAAACTACTCCATCCATTTTCACTGTCTGCTGTTTCAAACACATGTATCTCGGTTCTTGTTGTTGATATATAATTATCCTCCAACATAATCCTATAACCAGCCAAAAAGTACAATTTTGTCCCTATAGGAGCCATGGTACAAAACATTCTTTCCAAATTTGGCCAATTATTTGTTGTGTCAATTTCTAATGTAGAAATTGGTGAACTTGAACCATCCACTATGTACCATAAATTGTGTTTCCCATCATAGGACTCAATATGTCCCTTCCATGTATTTAAGCAATCACCTGAGCTAAAGAGCTTCCCATCAACATTCACTATTTGATTAGGTGGCACATCTAGGTCCCACATCCTCGCCACATAATTCCACGTGTCGCGTTCCGGGTCGTACACCTCAGCAGAACTTCTTTCCATAGTATAGGGTCCTTGATTAGTGTAAGTATTTTCTCTTCTGGCGAATCCCCCGACCACATAAAATTTCTCTTGCCATGACACACCAACACATTTATATCTGTTGAGACATAATATAATCAAGTAATTTACCTAATAATAATCTTCTAAATAAGATGGTTACATAATTAGACATGACATCAATACAAACAAGAGGTTTTGAGTCATATCTCATCATCACCCAAAAAAGCAAAAAATAGGGTTCTTTATGTTTTTAGCCAAAGGAGCTAAAAAGATTTTTACTCTCCTAGTCATAACCATTTGAAACCATCATAGTGTATACTCGGCGCATATCAAGTATATAATAAGTGTATACTATATATACATTGATTATACGCAAATTATGCAATGATTATACTAGCTATAATCTGTAAAAAAAAATATGAAGATAGTGATTATTTTTTGAGTGAAGAGTCAGAAACACATCTAAAGTATTCCGGTTTTTTGAGTTTCATATCTGAACTACCAATTGTGTGAGTTTCATACCTGTACTATCACAAAATATTTTGAGAACACCTGAACTATCAGTTGTTTGAGTTTCATACCTAAAATTTCAGGTAGGAAACTCAAACAACTGATAGTTCAGGTGTGTTTCGCTAGACATTTTATGATAGTTCAGGTATGAAACTCAAAAATCTGGAATACTTTAGGTGTATTTTTAGCCTTTAACTCTTATTTTTTTTGTTGTAGCCTTTATTGGGATGCTGTGCCATAAATTTCAAAAGGTATTCCATGTACTTGATCTATAAAAAGAATCAGGTTCACACCCGAAAGGGCGTTTTGAGGCAAAATATAACATATAAGTAACTAAAAATATACTATATGTAACAACTTAAACTATTTGATGAGATAGTCACACACTTCAAACGTACCTCATTGTGCTCATGTTAGGGAGTTGTTTCCATTCATCTAAGACAGGATCATAAACCTCAGCCAAAGAAGTACCCTTAGCACCATCAAATGTTGTTTGTCCACCAGCTACATAAATTTTGCCATCTTTAGAAGCCATACATGCAAAATTAAACCTTGGAGTTTCTAAAGGTGCACATTTAGTCCAAGAATTAGTACCAACATTGTACTTAAGCACCGAAGGAAGAACTTCTATGTCGATTTCTTGCACGTTATTAGTCGTGGAACTACCAATTACATCCTTGTAACATTGTCGTCCTCCAATTACATAAATTTCCTCGCCTATAACAACCATCGCGAAATCCTTTAGGACGTGGTTCTCTAGAAGGCCTGGAATTGATGTGACATGAATATTCCATGAGTTCGTTGAAGGGTAGTAACACGATATCCAATTCGACATGTTAATGTTAGGAGTACTACAAATTTTGCCACAGAACGAGACATAAACGCGATAACAAGGAGTGTCATTTTGTAAATCATGAGAAGAAATGAAACTCATAATGTTGACGTTCTTGATTATTTTTTTTGTTAGTAATAATAAGGCAATATTGGACGTAGGGAGTGGAGGAATTGTATAGCGTGTAATGAAGTGGAATATATAGGTAGGTTAATCAATTAATTAATTAATTATTCGGAAAGTACTAAGATATTTTGGGGGATTATCTCTATGGGTTTTCTTGTTAATTATGATTAATCTACAATGTTTCGAATATTCAGATTTGTTTTTGTTTGTTTCTTTTTTTTTTGGTCATAGTTCAACAAGGATATTTTTTGGTGAATCACTAGGTAAGTTAAAGATTCATGAACTTGGAGCTGCTTGGAAAAGTTCTTTATTTTATAAATTACACTATATAGTGTAAAAAAGTTCATTATACTTGAGAGGGTGTGTGTTCGGTACGGAGAAAAATATTTTCTTAGAAAATATCTTTATGGAAAATAAATTGGGTTCTTACGTATTTTTTAGTGTTCGGTAAGTAAGAAAATATTATCCTAAAAATATTTATATGAAATTTAGTAAAACATTTATAGGAGTGGGATGGGGTGGGGGAGTGAGGTTGGGGGGTAGCGAGGGATGGGATAGTCAAGGAGTTACGTTGGGGTTTACGGACATTGTATTTGTGGGGAGGAGACAATGAACTTGTAATGTCACTTATGGAACTTGGTTTTTCCTACTTTCACTTCGGAAGCCATTTTCCTAAAGAAATTTGTTTTCTTAGAGAAAAATATTTTTGAAAACATTTTGACCAACCGAACATAGGAAAAATGAAAAATCTTTTCCTCCATACCGAATACACCCTTATTATATAGTAATATCTAATCCATCAATATGATTACTTGTAATTACATCTTAATTACCTAATTATGTAAATAACTTTTACACTATTATTGCATGAAAACAATTTTATGGTTGGATAAAACAGAACTGGGTTTTGCATAGAGAAAATTACCTGCTGTAGCGGATTTTACATCCTTATTACTCCTTATAGTAGTATATTTTAAAAATTACAAAAATAAAATAAAATAACGACATTATGTATTTTTATAGCAGATATGCAAGATATATATATATATATGTGTGTGTGTATTTAAAAATTCTAGCAGTGAGCACTTTCATAATAGAGACGGCAATAAATACCTGACATACACGTGTGATATACATAAACAAATACATTGAGGTGTTGATTCCCCAATACATACCACATACACTTTACATACCCATCACATATAGCTTGCATGCACATACAGTTTAAAAATACATACATTGAATTCAGTTAATCACACATGTAGTTGATATCTTCACATACCACTACTAAAAAATCACTATTTTTCCATTGAAATTTCTCAAAAAATGTTCAGTGGCTATTCCCACAAATATTTTGATTGAATCGATCAAAAAAAAAATAGTAATATTATTATATGAAAAAATTAGAAAGTTTTTCACTATTTCAGTGAAAATCTATTTTTCACCATGCATTTTTCAATGAGATAGTTCAGTGAAAAATAAGTGAGAATCATATTCTATAGCACAAAATTTTTCACTGATTTGCGGTGAAAACCCCTCTTTATTTCTAGTAATATACATACACATACATTCAGTTTCTGCTTTGAAAACACATACATACACATACAATTAAAATCAGATATTGTATTCGCGCAATTACCATTATCATTAGATATTGGACGCGCATGAATAAATGTGTATTTTGCCACATTCTAAAAGAAAATTACTACTACATTTTGAAAAATAATAATTAAATTTCACTATATATTTCCAAAACGGACGCTAAATAGCGTTACTCATGAAATTTTCACTTTTGTATATGACTGCGGCCTAACCCATTTACAAGAGTTGGGCTCCCCAGAAAAGAAAGTCTGTGTGAGAAGCCCAAATGTAAAATCATTTCTCAACTTTGCTAATAACTATTGACAGGGTTTTAGTTAAGGGTTACTTACGTAAAACACACATCTTTAGGAGCTAATTACTCTTTTACTCACTATTTTCCCTTTGGATACATCACAATCCCGCTGGATACATCCCAAACCACTCGGATACATCTCAATCCCATCGGATACATCCCAAACCACTCGGATACATCGGCATCTTTGGTTTTATCTTTGATACATTGGGTATCCGCATGTATCTGAGGGGTTACGACATGTATTCGCATGTATCTGAGGGGTTACAACATGTATCCGCATGTATCTGAGGGGTTACAACATGTATCCGAGGGTTGGGATGTATCTGATAGGTGGGATGTATCCGAGGTGAGGTGATGTATCCGAGGTGAGGTGATGTATCAGAAGAGTTTTTTGGTTAACATGTGGTACTCATTTCGTTTATCCCTCATTGTCCTATCAGCTATGAAATCACTGAATTTCACTATTACTATAGATAAAAAAATCCTCTCAGATCATCAGTGAAAAATCTCACCACAATCTCCATCTTGAAATCACTACTAAACTCGAATATGAAGTTTTTAATTCATTTTTTAAGTGAGTGTGGTTGGGATTCACCGGAAGCACCTAAATGAAGCTCTATACAAACTTTAAGGAAAACCGGAAGAAAATTAGATTAGTTTGGAGTCAAAATTTAAACCCTAAATCGACCTGGAAAACATCACATCGACAATGTATATCACATGTGCATATCATTTGTTTTTGTATACTATACATAGATTTTCAATGAATATACACAAACATACATGATATACATGAAAATAACTTTAATATTTTTAAATGATCTAATTAGATAAATAAATTTAACCCTATATGAAAATAATGTTTGGTTGGGTAAAACACAATTAGGTTTTGCATATGATTGTTGCCAAACCCATTTACAAGAATTGGGCTCTCCAGAAGAGAAAGTTATGTGACATTGTTTGAAGCCCAAATGTAAAATCATTTCTCAGTCTTCTTGTACTCCCTCCGTCTCAATTCATGCGATATAGTTTTACTTGGCATGAAGTTTGAAATTTGTGGTCTAGAAAAAGTCAAAGATATTTGTGTGGCTACAAATTATTTTATTAAGAGTAAAATGAGCATTTTAAAGTTAAATTAATAGTAAATATAAAAATGTGTCATTTTATTTGGGATTGACAAAGAAGAAAAGTGAGTCATATAAATTGAGACAGAGGGGGTATTACTTCAGAGTAAAAAAGAAGAAGAGAATTTTCATAAATAGCACTATTTATGACGTTAATAATAAATTATGACCGATATTATTGAGTTTCAAAAAATAGCATTTTTCCTTCAAAACATATCATACATACACATACACACTAGCGGACATATATACATATATACAATCGTATACATTAGCAGCGTACATACATGCATAAATAGTCATATACATGCATGGGTGCATGCATACAATCATATACATTAGCCGCCATACATACCAATCATATCATTCATACATACATACACTGGCCATCATACATACATATATGGTGAAAATCTAGCTATTTTTGTAATAAATTTAAAAGGGTATCATACATAAACAAACACTCAAATTTGGTCTCAGCTGGCAAGTAAGCACTCCAACTCGTCCTCACTGTGTCTCGTGGACACCTGACACTGACGTGACGCGTAAATTTTGAAGGTATCTAGATGATCATTTTGTAAGTTGAAAAGTTCAACTAACACAATAAAGATGAGTTGAGACATCTAGATGTGCATATTCAAAACTAGAGTATTTACTTGTTGGTTAAGGTTAAATTTGAGTGGCTATTAATTAGTAGGCTGAATATTAATTATATCACGTAATTTTCCGTTATATTTAACATATCAAGGGCAAAAAGCTACTTTTACAATTAGTGGCTGTTGTGTTAATGGACGTAGTTGATGGCGATTATTGCATATAGCGGCTAGTGATAGTGAGAACTAATTATGGTAATTGCCGACTGAAGAAAATATTTTATTCATAAACTCAAATAAATCATTTTGAATGTTGTCTACAATTCTCACTATGCTCTCCTTTTCTATACAAAGAAAATAGCTAGCAGTACATCTATGTATAATAGTGCGAGACTTACTTTAACTCAAAACAGGAAAACCAATTCTTATATGAATTTAATTATAAATTTTAACTAGACATGAATTAAAATATCAAATCATAATCAATTTTGATTTCCTAAAACTTTGAATTGTTCTTCCAACAACGACAACAACAATTATGATCGACAATGATTATTGTGACTTGTGAGTGGCGAATGGTGGTAATTGATACTGGTAGATCTTAATGAATATAAATAATTATATAACTATGATTTAAATTTCATAAATTTAATAAATTCTGAATCCGTCTTTATTCTCGAAAAGAAAAAAAGAAGAGAATATTCCAGCTGTATGATTGCAGACAACTTATTATTATGAAATCTAATCAAATATATATAATATGACAAATATGTACGTTTTTTCAGTCAATTCAAAATCAATAAAGTTACGTTGTTTGTTGGTGATAAACCTAGTTTTCCAAAGTGTTCAATGATTGAATCTTCTGTTAAAACGAGTTTCAACGGTACAAGAGAAAAATGGTAAAGATATGTGCTACCAAATTATCCACGTAGTCATCTTCTTTTGCATGGCTATGGGCATTCTATTGTGTACTCTTTCCGTCTTAATTTATATGATATAATTTGACTGGTTATAGAATTTAAGAAATATGAAAAGACTTTTATTGTGGTTTAAAATAGAGATAATAACACAATATAACAAAAATTCATGCTTAATTACACTTCATACCAATACTATAATTCAATTACATTTCGCACTTTAATTTAGGGTTTAAAAATATTAGTATATATAATTATAGCCTATCCTATTTATTACTCCCTCTCTCGTTACTCTCCTTCTCTCTCTCTCCCAATCTCGCTCGCCTCTCTCCTCTCTCACTCTCTCACACTGCCTCTCTCCCTCCCTCCATCTCTTTCTCTCCTTTTCTCTATATAGGGAACCTTCTTTTCACAAATTTGTATATTATATTTTGTAAAACAGTGATAAATCAAGTTTCTATGATACATGTATTTTGTATTTGTTAATACGAATTGTATTTTATATTCACTGATACACACTGAGACAATTGAATACATATTGTATTCGTTGATACGAATTGTATTTGAAAGAAAAAAACAGAGAGAAAGGGGGGTGAAAATATATACAAAATACAAAGAGGGAGAGAGAGAGATGAAAATACAAATACAAAATGAAAAAAAAGAAGAGACAAAGCGCTCGAGAGAGAAAAAAGAAAGAGAAAGAGAAAGAGAAAGAGAAAGAGATAGAGAAAGAGAGAGAGAGAGAGAGAAAGAGAGATGAAATACAAAATACAAAGAGGAAAAAAAGAGAGAGATAGAGCGCGCGAGAGAGAAAAGAGAAAGAGAGAGAGAGACGGGGAGAGAGGCGAGGTTTTTTTCTTTTTCTTTCTCTTAGCATCTCAAATAGTTGGTATGGATAGTAATTAGTAGCGTGTTGCTATGTAAACCTAATTAAGTTCATTTTGGTTGGTGTTTTTGAAATTTGCTCTTTAAAATAAGTCATAGGAGTTTGTGTAGCTATAAATCATCACATTAAAGGTGAAATTGACACTGTAAAGTTAAATTGTTACTAAATATAGAAATATGTCATTTTTTTTTTGACTAACCAAAAAGAAAAATGTGTCACATAAATTGAGACAAATGGAGTAACTTTTTTTTGGTTCGCTGGGTATCAAAAAATCATTAACAAGGCACGATATCTTCGAATAAACTTTATTAGGCACAAATATGAACTAATCAGGCTTTAATAAGAATGCCGAATATTGAATAAAAAATTAATATTTTCTTTTGCTTTTCATTAATATCAAATACTCTTATTAAAATTTGATTAAATTTAAATTCATGCATTATAGGACTCATTTCTACGAATAATGCTTTCTAACAAAAAATTTTCTATTTCTTTTGAATAATATAATTTAACATTTGATGTTTTTGGCCGGGACAAATTAGTATGTAGTATATATATGAGTTCATCTGAATTCAATTATTTTGATTAGATATGTGTGTGTTAAAAAGTTTATTTAAATTAAACAATAAGTTACAAATTTAATAAATTATGGGTGATGAACATAAAATTTTAAATTTGAACTCATATAGTGCAAATTATGCATCCGCCCCAGGATGTTCCCTTCTTTCTTTGTTTTTATATCATAAATTCAATATCTATTATATATACGTAAAAGTTGATTTGATGTAACCTTTTACATCTTTTATGTTCCGTTCATACCTTTAACAACTACACTCTTTTTAATTTTTTCTCTTTATCTCTCTTGTTTTAGTCGGTGGAGAAAAATACTTCTAACTGATTGAATGTTTCGCTTCATAAAAAGTTTATCAGAAGTAACATTAAAATTTAAAATTTATGAATTTAATTCTAAAAAATTTATATATATATATATATAATATTTTTTAAAAATAAATACAAAATTCACATAATTATTAAATTCAATCAAATCAATAAATCTTATTCTAGTCTGCCCCTAATCATATACAATGAATATAAAGTCACAACTTTAAATTAACTTTATTGCAGTGATTGTGTATAGCAAAAAGCAAAACTCTATTTTCATTATATATAAATCTATAAGGGCTCCACAAAGGTGATTTAAAATTAGTACTTTATTGTATTAAATTTATAGACTTATTTTTTATAATGAATCAATCACTCAATTTTATCGAAATATCATGAGTGTTACTATACTATCCTTTAAAATAGAAAGATCTTTAATTTTAAAAGGTCGTTTAATAGAGGGTATATGAATAATATTGAATATGCTATATTAATAATATTAAAATTAATTATATTGAAATTATTTTTTATTCATTGTTTGATTCGATATATTAAGGGTTATTTTATCTTTAGCCATGCTTATTCATATATTAATAAGTCATGTATTGCTAATATCATGATTTTTTTATGTATTAAATATACACCATATAATACTTGATTATACATAAGCTGAAAATCCTACCAAACAAAGAATTAAATAATATCATAACTAATATTGTAATACATGTCTTAAGGAGTCGTTTGTTAGCTGGTTATAGTTATGCATGTATTAATAATTCAGGAATTAGTTATGAGGGAATGTGTGTATTATTTTATGCATGTATTAGTTATGTAGAATTTAGTTATTCATGTAATGTATTAGTTATTCCACCTTCTATGCTGCATAAAATAATATATAAATTCTCTCATAACTTATACATGTTTTAGTTATGCGGGTTTTTAAATTATAAATCAAACACCATATTAATTTTATAGATAAATAACTTACCTCCTAACTAATTACTAAATATAATATTATTTATGCAAGATTTAATACTTAAATAACTCAGTTTTAAACTAGCTACCAAACAACCTCTAAATTTTCTAGTACATCCTACCAAACGATTCCTAAATATCATGAATGCTACTAAACTACTCAAGAGGCCCATTCAGAGACAAATGCAGCATTACAATACCAGGAGGGTCAGATAGATTTGATGGTAGTTTAATGACAGTACTTGTTTTTCCTTTTATATCAGTAATATCAATATTATTTTTATAATTTTTTATTCTTTAATTTTTGTTATTATTAATTATCTTTTTACTTTGATTATTATATTATTTTATTATTGTTATTGTTCTTTTTTTAATACTATGTAATTTTTTTTCTATTATTTATTTTGTCTTCTTTGTTGTATTTTCCTTTTCAAATTGTTTTAGTACGCGTTACTTCAGCCGAGGATTCTTTTTGAAAATAACCACTCTACCTCCAAAAGGAAAGGGTAAAATTTGTGTGTACTCTACCCTTTTAAGATCCCACCTATAAAATTACACTGAATATTACTATTGTATTTTTTTTATACGAAACATAAATTTAAAAATCCACTAAAATTGTAATGAAAAATAGATTTGAACCTATAATACAAAAAATATAGTAATAAATCCTATAATAAATTTTTTGAAAATTAAACTCATAAAATTTAAATCTTGAATTTGCTCGTCTTTTATTAATAACTGGTGGGAGCCAGCTGTGTTGGCAGCAACCAATTGAGTAGTTGTTGATTCATAATTTCAGAAAGCAACTGTATGCTTGACTTTTTTCATAATTGTATAGTTGTATATTTATTGTATATATTATCTGGTCCTAACACCTTTTAATTGTGTTGTCCCCTTCATGCACCGTCCTATGTATGTTTCATGTTTTTATGTTGTTGTTTACTTGAAATATAGAAAAATATAAATGATTTCGTTTTGTAGTTTTTTTAAAAATTTAATTATATATCTTTTAGAGGTTTGTGGATGACGTAGTTTTAATTCACGAGGTTTGCGATGAAGTTAACGTTAAATTAGAGATTTGGAGACAGATCTTGGAGGCTAAAGAGTTCAAGTTGAGCAGGACTAGGACTGAATACTTGGAGTGTAAGTTGAGCGATGTGACACATGAAACTGACGTGGAAGTGAGCCTTGATACACAAGTCATCCAAAAGAGAGATAGTTTCAAGTATCTTGGGTCTATTATCTAAAGTAATGGAGAGATTGACGAGGATGTCACTCACCGTGTTGGTACAGACTGAATGAAATGGAGGCTCACATTCGGAGTCTTGTGTGATAAGGAGATGCCACTTAAACTTAAAGGTAATTAAGTTTTACATAAGGGTGTAAATCAAGTCGGGTTGACCCAGAATCGAATCGGCCTAACCCAGTAAAAACTCGACCCGACCCGCCCCTCAGCTAAAGGGTTGGGTTGGTCTGGGTCGCCTACTATAATCAGAATCGGTCGGTTTAATTTTTGAACCTGTAATTCAGAATTGGTCAAAACTGATAATGTCACATTGTTAATGATATTGATTAATTGACCCGGCCCGACCCAACTCGATACAGTTTTTTAAATAATAAATAATAATTTAGATTTTATTAATAGATTTTTTTAAAATATTTTTTTAAAAAAAATATTTTTTTAAAGTAATCCGGCCTAGACCGGTATAACTCGAAATCGAATGGATCACTTAGAACCCTTTTGGGATCGGACCGGTTAGACCCGGATAGGGCCAACCCAGTAATCAACCCGGCCAGTTCAATTTTTGTCGACCCGGCCTGACCCACTAGGCACCCTTAATTTTACAGAGTGGTGGTTGGACCAGCCATGTTGTGTGGGGTAGAGGTTGGCCAATCAAGAACTCTCACATTCAAAAAAAAAGTGGCAGAGATGAGAATGTTGTGATGGATGTGTGGGTATACTAAGAGAGATAGGATTAAAAATGAGCATATCTGAGACAAGGTGAGAGTGAAGTCGGTGAAAGACAAAATACGGGAAGTGAGGCTGAGAAGGTTCGGACATGTGATGAGGAGATACACGGACGCTCTTGTGTGGAGTTGTGAGAGGTTGACTATGGATGGATTCAAGAGATGTAGAGGTAGACCGAAGAAGTATTGGGAAGGTAATTCGACTGGACATGGTGCAGTTGCAGCTTATCGAGGACATGACCTTAAATAGTAAGGTATGAAGGACACGAATTAGGGTAGAATATTAGTAGGTAGGAGTGTGCTCATACTAGTAGGTAGAAATGCTTTGTCTTGTTGCCCTTCCTAGTAGTCGTAGTACTACGCTTGTAGTTTCTTGTTCTTTAATTTCTATTACTATATGTTGTTTTGTGTTATTCGATTATAATATTATTTTGTTATAGTACTGTTCTGCTGCTATTTATTGTTTTGTTACTAGCTATTGTCTCTTGTATATTTATTATGTTTTCTCTAAGATTGTTATTTTCTTGAGCCGAGGGTTTATTGAAAACAACCTTTCTACCTCATCTTTGAGATAAAAGTGAGGTCTGTGTACACTCTACTCACTTCAGACTCTATTTTATGGGATTACTCTGGGGGTATGTTATTATTGGTGTTATAATTTTATATTGTTTATAAAAAAAAAGTACATATAAATTTTATAGAATTATTTTTTTATTCAAATTATAAAAGATTATGTTCACTCATTTCATTGAAAAATTAATCATATAAGTTAGTGCAATAAAATATAGATTCATCATGACAACTTAGAGCCAGAAATTTATATAAGTGCATTTAAAAAATAATATTTGAATGCTATAACTTGGATTTGTACTTGTGACCTAATGTGACTTTTGGACCCTTTTTACTATTAGTTTAACGGTTTAATCCGTTAGTGATATTATTTGCTTTGGATTTAAGTTCGCATGATTTTAAAATGCGTCACTAGGATGTAAGCATTTTCGTTGAGATTTGCCTTACCACATGAGATTTGTCTAGATTCATTATTGAGATTTGCCTCGCCTTCTCGGGATTTATCTAAACTCAGTTGAACTCTGGCCTACCATCGACAGGCTGACACAGGAGTGACTCTGATACCATCTGTCATACCCAGCTCGCTAGTGACATTGTCTGCTCTAGATCTAGATCCACGTGACTTTAAAACGCATCACTAGAATATAAAATCTGCTTACTTATATATCCAACAACTCTTCTGTGTTTTGCCGATATGAACTTTTATCCTAAGTTAGAGTGTCACTATCGGATTAAAATTTTATTTATCTCAAGAAGATTCAATATTTTATATATAACGAGTAATATTTTTTTACTTTTAATTATTTTTTATATATAATATAATTTTTCAACAAAAAAAATTCAATTGAACTCTCTAATTACTAGCTCCGACCTAACAGTAGGTGAAAACTTAATACTCATAAATAAAAGTTGTCCAAAACTACTTAACTATATATGTGGTTCAAAATTCAAATATATAAATTCATTAAGTTTAAATCTTAAATCCACTTTCGAAAACTATTTAAGGTAAGTGATGGATAAGCTTTTTGGGGCTACAATTCCAAAATGTTCACATTTAATTTGGTCCCCGTAATTATGGTGTGCCACCTTTCTTTCACAATGATACACCCATCAAGATTGGCCAATTCATATCACTTGTTGAGTATTGAAACATCTTAATCTCGCAAATTAAAAGAATGAGATTTTTTTATATTTACGCGATTCTTTTTTATTTTTAGTTGGTCTAAAGAAAAATATATTTTTTGTTCATTTTTACTTGTTCAGCAGGTACTAACTTGACACACTTTTTAAGAAGTGCTTTCTTCGTTCTCTTTTAGTTGTCATTTTTCGCTTTTTGAGGGTCAATTTAACTAATTTTTAAAGCGAAATTAGATTAGATTAATTCGATATTTCAAAATTACAATCTAAATACCCAAAAACTATACAAAGGTTGTAATTTCCTTCCTTATAAGAAGGTTGAATCCTATAAGGAAATTTTGACTCCTCTTTTGACTCTATTTATTCTTTTTATTTTTTTCATTCTTTGCTCCTCTATTTTTTTCCTTATTTGCTCCTTTATTTCTCCTCCCTATATATTTTTTTCTTATTTTTTCTTTTATTTCTTTCCTTCTTTGCTCCTTTATTTGTGCTATTTATTTTTTTCCTTTTTTGCTCCTTTATTTCTATTATTTATTTCTTCTTTGCTCCGGTCTTTCATATTTGTACAGAATATCCGCACTCGTGTCTGGGACCTGGTTCACTTGATAGAGTATACACAAGACAACAAGTAGTGAAGGAGGTTCACTTTGTCAATCATCAGAACTACAAACACGTTCTCCTATTTCCCAACAATTTCCCTCTTAATGATTATGACAAACAATGTATCACAGTTCACTTTGTCAATCATCAAAACTACAAACATATTCTCCTATTTTATAACAGTTAAATTCAAAATTCATTTTCTTATCATGATATTTGAGTCAGACTCATCCCAATTTTTTGATTTACTAAATGTTGAACCGTCATATTATATTATTCACGTTTTAGTTAGAAAACCTGGACTTGCGCAAGGGGAGGGGGTCTGTTGAGTCCCATATATATATATATATATATATATATATATATACTGAGTATTTACACCAAATCATGTAAACTTGCTATAATTAAGTAATTTAATGAGGTTAGAATACATGTTAACTAACCATTATTAAATGATAAAAGTCTATATTGAAACACCTTGTGCGGATAAGTATTGTTTAACCATGGTTAATGTGTCAAAGTCTTTTTTCTTCCTAACGATAATTTTCAATATATATATATATATAGCTGCCTAGATCTGTGAATATTACTTTGATTTACTCGTATATTCACCATGTTAATTACTCCCTCGATTCATTTTTATTTGTCCATAATGGACTTTGTTTTGCTTTTAAGAAAATAATATAAAGTGTGTATTTTACTATAATCCCATGACTATTAGCATTCAAAAAATCTTGAAAATGATTTGGAGAATTAGTAGTTAATGTTAAAGGCAAAATAGAAAAAAAGATTGTCTTTTTCTTGCTATGCTAAAATAGACAAGTAAAAATAAAAATTTAGTTTTAATATAGTGAACAAGTAAAAATGAACGGAAGGAGTACTTGTCAGGTAAAAAACTAGCTAGTAGCTATAGATGTCAAGTAATTCAATCATATTACAACATTCTATCACTCATAGGGTAGCTCGGTGCACTAAAGCTCTCGCTATGCGCGGAGTTCGAAGAAGGGACGAACCACAAGGATTTATTGTATGCAGCCTTACCTTGTATTTCTGCAAAAGGCTATTTTCACGGCTTGAACCCGTAATCTCCTGGTCACATAGCAGCAACTCTATCACCCGTAGGCTGTGCTATAAAACCTTTTAATAGTACATACATTAAGGATTCTTAATAGAACTTGGTTGCTAGTGCATCTAGGAGTCTTAAATTGGCTCAATGCTGCTCCATTCCCAATAAAATGTTCCAAAATCTTCTTAAAAGTACCTCTTTCCACAATGCAAAGTTCCAATGGTCCAATTGAATTAGTCTTTCTTGATACAACATATCCATGATCAACAAAAGAAGCATCCATTTCCCTACAACACTCTCCAAGAACTTTTTCTTCAACATCTCCTTTGATTTCCCAATAGATCACATAGTGGCCTGGTCTTTTTGCTACATTTGCATGGCTTGTGAAGTCCACTAGCTCAGCTCTTGACTTGCTTATTAGTATTTGTGAACCTCTTTCCACCACTAACTGGAGGTCTTTTTCGGTGTTCTTATCGATATTTACCGTCAGTATCAACTTTCTCCTGCATATAAAGTTGAGTTTGGGGGTCTTCTTGTGAAAACCGGCCACTTCTACTACATCCCCTAATCTATACCGATAAAGACCTACAAATAACGATTCAGATAGTTAAAAAACGAAAGGAGTTTAACTTGTATATATTTATACCGACAAACAATATAAGTTTTACACAATTAATATATTTTAACATATTGTAACAGGTTACTTCTTGTTGATTTATTATGAATGATTATTTGTAGTTATCTTTTAATCATGACTTTAATTACAGAACTCAAAGGAAAACATTGCAAGTAGGCAAAATATAAAAAAAGAAAAAGAAAAAAAAACTAATATCTAGCCAAATCCCACCTAGACAAAATATTGCACTCTTAATTAAGACTAAAATTTAATTTGGTGGAGCATGAATTCAATATGGATGCTATGGTCCCCAAATTTTTACCTCATTGGTATCCGTATTTGAAAAAGAAAAAAAGAAAGAACTTTTAATTTACTTCCCAATTTTTTCCCCTTTTCTATAAGACAAATTTTGCAATATGAAAAGGACAAGATAAATCCTTTGTTCTTGAAATCTAAGACACACCATGTTACTATTTAGCTGGATGATATACTCAACTGTCAATGGTCAGTACAAATAATTGATGTATGGTGCTTGATGTAGTCTTAGTTTAAAGTCTCGGACCATTGACAAATAATTGATGTATGGTGCTTGATGTAGTCTTAGTTTAAAGTTTGCCGAGAGGGAATTGCTCGGATATAAGCAACGTCACTTCCAACTCGAAGGTTGTGAGTTCGAGTCATCAAAGGAGAAAAAGGGACGTAAGCTCCCTATCATCAAGGGAGCAAAAGGGGCGTAAACTCCTAAGGAGGGGTAATTTTTTATTTTTTTTTAAAAGTAGTCATAGTTTAGAGTTTAACTTCAATATCTATACTAACATTATAAAAGATTTTTTATATTATCATGTTCCCTAGAGAATAGGATAAGTAACTTGCAATAACATATTAAAATAAATTATGTATATAAATAATTTAAATATTTATATATATATATATATATATGAAACTTAAATTTTTTTGAAATAGAGTACAACTTATATGCGCCAAAAAACATCATTCAAAGAATATCTAACTTATATGGTTGGTGGTAAGTAGAGAGATATTTACATGACAATGACATGTGAGAAGGAATTAATTCTATACGTATGGGAGCATAAAGTAGTTAGAATATATTGAGAAAAAGTTAAAAACTCAAAGGGTTAGGGTGGGATGGATAAGATCCCTCCATTTTTAATCAGAAGTTTTGAATTTGAGTCTTGAATGTGAAAAAAAATAATCCTGATAGGAAGTTCTTTTCCTTTTAACGGGCCTTACGTGATACGAGTTCAAGTTAGTTAGGACCCCAAAACGGATACAAGATAGACCGAAGTGCACAAATCGATACCTAATTTTAAGACCACCATTTAAACTATACTCGCAGTGCATAAAAATTTGCAAATCTATCCACAATTTTTTTCTGAAGTTGTTTCAAAGTTGGTAAAAGTACAAATATTATAAAAAGATGGTACAAGTTAAATAGTGATGTTCAAATAAAATAACTCCAAAATTTTTACTATTTTTTATCCAATTTATATGACTCACTTTTCTTATTAGTCAATTTCAAAAATAGTGAGACATTTCTATATTTAATAAAAATTTAACATTAAAATGCCCATTTTACCCTTAATGAAGTAATGTATAGTCACACAAACACCTATAACTTATTTTAGACCACAAATTTCAATAGTTTTTTTTTTTAAACTACGTGTCAAGTCAAAGTAACTCACATAAATTGAAACTGAGTAAAAGTTGAACATTATATTACCTGTGAAAGTAGTGAGGACAAGCTCATACTCTTGTCCAATCTTGACTTGAGATAAGGGAACAGGATCATCTTCAATAAAATCATCAGTGGCTAGAAGATTATTAGCATCTTTGTGGTTATTATTGCAACTTTGTGACTTACTTCTATGGAGTGGTATGAATTCAAAGTAAGAAAAAGTGGGTATTATTGCAAAAGTTACTTTCTCTGGTGGAGATGAAGGTTCCACATTCACACCAATCCAACTCTCTGTGGACCCATAATCAGCACTAACCAAAGGCAAATCCCCACCATAATGCCTCAATTTGTTTAAGTATGGTTGCATTGAGCCTGTCATTATTGAGTAAACATATTTAACATTTGGCCATAATCTTGGGATTATGCTAAGCCAATCTTTCCTTTCTACTTCTTCACATATTGATTCAATTCTTGATGCCAACTCTGGATTAGGCACAATGATACCTGTTGAAGACATAATGAAGTAATTAAATGTGTATTCTCTTTGGTAATACACTTTAAACATAGATATCAGAGCAGGCAGGTGGTCTTTTGTTCAAGTCACACAATTACTCATTATTTAAAAAAGAATTTTCACATGCTAGGCCCAAGAAAAAAAGGCATACATGTGAAGGGTGTGTAGGAGATATAATGAAGTAATTAAATGCGTACTCTCCCTGAAAGATTAAATTCTTAATGAGACGGTAACATACTTCAACACTGACATCGGAGTAGGCATGGAGTCTTCTGTTCATGTCGCACAGTTACTCATTATTAAAAAGAATTTTCACATGATAGGCCAAAGAAAAAAGAGTCGAGCACATGAAGGGCCGTGTTGAAGGCATAATGAAGCAATTAAAAATGCACTCTCACTAACAGTTTTAAACTTTTAGATGAGATGATAACATACTTCAACATTGATATCACAGTTGGTAAAGGGTCTTCTGTTCAAGCCTGACTATCACTCATTATTAAATAGAATTTTCACATGCTAGGCCAAAGAAAAAAGGGTCAAACACGTGAGGTGGTGTGTTGAAGACATATTGAAGTAATTTAAAGCGTATTCTTCCTAAAAGTGTAAATCTTTAGATGAGATGGTAACGTACTTCAAATATTGAAATTAGAGCAGGCAAAAGGCCCTCTGTTCAAGTTTCACTGTCACTCATTATAAAAAAAAAATCCACGTGTTAGGTCCATAAAAAAGGAGTCGAGCACGTGACATGGTGTGTACTTGAGACACAAATGAAGTAGGCATAATACATAAATGTACTTTTTAACTTGATTTCAATTTGCATCTATGCCCTCCAATTTTGGGTATGCACAAGTAGACACTGAAACTTGTATAAAGTTGAACAAGTAGACACATGTGCCCTATGTGGCCAATTTGTGTCCTACATGGCGTCCTACGTGTATTATGCCACATAGGACGTATGCATCTACTTGTTCAACTTTGTACAAGTTAAGTGTCTACTTGTACACATCCAAAGTTGAAGGTCATAGATGTGAGCTGAGGCCAAGTTAAAGAGCACATTTATGTATAATGCCAATGAAGTAACTAAAAATATACTCTTTCGAACAGTAAAAACTTTTAGATGAGACAGTAACAATACCTAAGACGGCTTTTCTGACTTTGGTTATGTTGATTCTTGAGCTAAGAGTACCTTCTCTAATGTCATGGCACAATTCGTTCCACAACTCTTCAAATGATCTGAATGCTTGTACTATACTATATGCAAAAGTTGATGTCACAAATTCAACTTCCTCAGAAAAATACAAGCCAAGAAGGAGATGACAATATGTTGATTGTTTATAATCTCCACTTGAAATGACTTCCTCAGGGCTACAAGTAAAAGACTTTGTGTGTTGTTGTTTAATCTTGAATTCTTCACTTGCATAATAGTGTGTTGTTGCTGTTCCTGCTATTAGTCCCCCTTTTGTTTTGTACTGTTTGCTGCTATATATGAATTCAAGAACTTTGCCTCCTCCTCTTATTGAATAGATCCTGTTTTATTAGAACAGAGGAAATTTGTATGAAAATCAACTAAAAAAGATTGAAGGATCAAAAACACACTTAGAGTATCTCGATTTTTCGAGTTTCATACCTGAACTATCAGGTGTGCGAGTTTTTTACCTAAACGATCACCAACTGTTTATCAAAACATACCTCAACTATCAATTATTCACTTTTCTTACCTGAAATATCACCATCGTTCAGGTAGGAAAAGTGAACAATTGATCGCTGAGATGTGTTTTGATAAATAGTTTAGGTAGAAAACTCGTACCCTTGGTAGTTCAGGTATGAAACTCGAAAATCGGTATACTATAGGTGTGTTTTTGACCATTAACTCACTAAAAAAATACAAGGACTTCGAATATTTTTCAAGATTTGAACTATACCTTGATCTATAAGCTGCAGCCAACTTGAAAATTTGAAGAGTTGTTTGGGAGCTATGGTGAGTAAATGGCACAAATTTCTGTCTTCCCTCTGTAGTTCCAGAACTAAAATGCAGCAAAAGAAAGAAAACATCAATAATAAGAGTTAGGCCTCAATTCCGAACAAGTTGAATTGGCTATATGAATCAGCACTGTCCATATCGCTCCATTTAAGCGCGTTTTAACCGGATTCTAAAACTAGTACTTGGTCTCCCTTGTATAAACCATTTCATTGCCAAAAGGGTGCTTCTTCACTGTCATTCCAATAGTAAAAAAAATAAAAAAAATAAAAAATGAGTAAACATAAAAAGAGTTTAACTTCAATACACTCAGAGTCAGATTCAGAATTTACCCTGACGTGTCCAACTTTAAGGTCTTACCACCGACTCATTGCACTTTTAAAATTATGGGTTCAAATTTAGTATATTGACTTTTTAGTGATTTCTCACATATATATTATACTCTGTGTCAGTAGTCGTAGAGTGATGAGTTTCGCTAAAAGTGTTCAAGATCTAAATTATATGTATAAAAAGTAATTTCCAACGAACGAGTGTTCATCTGACCACTATGTTCGGTTAAAACCATCAAACACATGGTACATCCACCTCTATATACACTGACTATACAAAAGAATTTTACACAGAGTCAAAAATAATTAGAGGTAAAAGTGGCTCATAATGGAGTGTACCTCAATTGGTTAACTATCCACACCTTCATCTCAGTAGTGGGGGTTCGAATCCCACTATATCCCCCCCTCTCCACCACCCCATACAAAGAGGAGGGTTCGAATCCCAATGTATCTCCCTTTCCAAATCTCCCACACCCACCCCACCCTTTCCCTCTAATTTTTTGACCGTGTAAAATTCTTTTGTACTGTCAGTATAAACAGAGGCGGGTTCGAATCCCACTATATCCCCTCTCCTCCAACCCAAACAAAGAGGAGGGTTCGAATCCCAATGTATCTCCCTTTCCAAATCTCCCACACCCACCCCACCCTTTCCCTCTAATTTTTTGACCGTGTAAAATTCTTTTGTACTGTCAGTATAAACAGAGGCGGGTTCGAATCCCACTATATCCCCTCTCCTCCAACCCAAACAAAGAGGAGGGTTCGAATCCCAATGTATCTCCCTTTCCAAATCTCCCACACCCACCCCACCCTTTCCCTCTAATTTTTTGACCGTGTAAAATTCTTTTGTACTGTCAGTATAAACAGAGGCGGGTTCGAATCCCACTATATCCCCTCTCCTCCAACCCAAACAAAGAGGAGGGTTCGAATCCCAATGTATCTCCCTTTCCAAATCTCCCACACCCACCCCACCCTTTCCCTCTAATTTT
Source organism: Jaltomata sinuosa (assembly GCA_003996215.1). Taxonomy (NCBI): domain Eukaryota; kingdom Viridiplantae; phylum Streptophyta; class Magnoliopsida; order Solanales; family Solanaceae; genus Jaltomata; species Jaltomata sinuosa. The sequence goes on from QJPP01003705.1 coordinate 156,879, forward strand.
TTGACCGTGTAAAATTCTTTTGTACTGTCAGTGTAAACAGAGACGGGTTCGAATCCCACTATATCCCCTCTCCTCCACCCCAAACAAAGAGAGGGATTCGAATCCCACTGTATCTCCCTTTCCAAATCTCCCTACCCCACCCCCACCCCACCACACACACAAAAAAAGAGGAAAATGTGGCTTAAGAAACAAGAAGTATACTTCACCTCAAGGACAGAGTATTGATAGGTTCTTGAGTAAGCAAAGGAGCTTTTTCACCATCAGCAATTCTGTGTATGTAAGGTTCAAAATCAGCATGAGAAGCAAGAGGGACCATAGTAGCATAAAGTGATTCCAATGCATTTTCATCATGTAGTCTAGTGTCACCAAGCCATTTTTTTAAGTACTCAACACCATGGTTGAGTTCAAGAATCCGCCGAAGCGTCTGCCGCTGTACAGCGGCAGCATTTTCGGCGGATCTTTCAAAACAACTTATTATTTCATCATTGCCCTCCTTGTAATAAAAAATATAATTATTGGACTTATCTTCTGCTGCTGGTGGTTCCATTTCCTAGGCTAAAAATGCATCCAGCAGCAGATATATATAGTGTTATTGGGCTAATAGTTTACTCCTCCGTTTCATATTAATTGACCATTTTTTCTTTTACGCGCATTTTAATAAATCATAAATAAAAACGTAGTTTTACTAATTCACCTTTTAAGAAATTTTTTTGAGAGATTTTACAAACAAGTGTTCACACTTTCAAAAAGAATTAGTTGTAAGGATAATATAGAAAAAATTTAATTAATTTTTTCTTAACTTAGTAAGATGGACAACTAATATGGGATAATTATTTTTAGTAAGGTGGCAAATTAATATGAGACGGAGAGGGTAGTGGGACTGATGAGTGGCTTTCATTTTGTTTTCTTTTTAAAAAATTGACTACTCATTTGGAGTTGTGAGGTGCAAGTTATTTAGGTGCCAATGTAATAGGATTTAAATGTCAGGAATAAGCCTGGCCGTTGAGTCGAGAAGAGACGAGATGAGTCTAGTGACGTATCCAGGATTTTTTGAAAAAATTACATAAAAGTGTATTTGACAATCTTATATTGTAATATATGGCCAACTTTTTAAGCTCTTACAAAAAATGGCCTAATGTCTATAGAAAAAGAAAGTTACTTTACACCCTTAGCCAAATTTTTCAATATTCATAGTTGTTCATATTGCTACAACTAATGAACATTTAAGGAAATATGAGTCTATAAAATTCGTAGACCAAGCATATAGCAAATTTACATTACAATTTCACAGCTATAACATGAATATTTTGGATGTTCAGCCATTATTGAAGCTCCAAACTTCAAATTTTGAAAATTAAATTTTCGTAAATAAGTTTTGCTTCGAGTGAGTATGATTGCAAAAGATTGGTTATGTATTGAGGAGCATAAATGTGAAATTTTGGATGATTTGGTGTAGTTTTTAGATGAATTTGGTGCTTGAATTCGAGGAAGAAGATGAAGTACGTTTTGTTGTATATTGTTGTATATACAATACAGTTTTTTTTATTTCAGTGATTTTCTTCTTCCTCTCTATACTATATACACTTATACAATGTAGATACATTGTTTAAACATTATATATACATAATTATACAACGTATTTACATTGTATAAGTTTGTATAGATTGGGGAGAAAGAAGCAAATCACCAAAATAAAAAGAATGTATTGTATATACAATAATATACAAATATATACATTGTTATACAAAAGAGTTCACTTATGGCCAAAATCAGATTTGGCTATAAAATGTAATGTACTTTTTGGCCACGAAATTGCAATGTATATTTACTAAGTGTACTTTTTTGAAATTATCCCGGATTTTTTTGGTAAGCAATGTTACCATTTAAAGAAGTGAATAAATGAATAAATCATGTAATAACAAACAGCGTCAGTTTCTTTTATATTTATACCTAATATTTTTATTTTACTTATTATAGGGAGGAGGTGCAAAATGTACCCTTCAGCTTTGTGATTTAGAGTGGGTATACCTCTCGTTAAAAAAAATGGTGGATATATACCCTCGACGTTTAACAAAAAAATGCATATTTGCCATTTTCATTAATAGACTGAATTTTAAAAAAAAATTAAAACTGATTATTTTAATTTTAAAAATGTCACGCAACTTTACGAAATTACCTCCCTATTTTCTTTAGGAAAAACTATGTAAATAACCAAACATCACTACCATATCTAGTAATTCTCTCTATGCTTTAAAATAATTGTATATTCTCTCATTACTTAATAGTTTCCTACCAGATTTCAACTCAGATACTCCTCCTCTTTCTCTCGCTCTCTTTCCTCCCTTTCCTCTCATCTCTCCTCTTCCCTCCAGCTCCGGCAAAACCCAGTTGCTCCTATCCGTTTCCAGCAAACCACGAGCAACTAGAAATCGGCCATCCTTTTTGCCTTCTCCATTGAATCTATGCAAGAAGATGCAGGATTTGGTTTTCAAATTGGGGAGTATTTATGCATGAATACATGTGTTTATGCACTGATACAATCTTACGAGATACGTATATCTTTGATATTATATACATATTTTTATACACGGATACACCATACATTGTTCGAATTTGCTCAAGATACATTTATCCTATACAAAATACACTAGATATTTGATACCGAATACACTAGATTAAATTGATTTTGAATACACTAGATACATAGTGCACATATACACTAGATAGTAGATACACATTGCATAAATATGTATCTATGCACAGTGCATAAACACACTAGATACATCACATATATACTAGATATAGCAAAGTAGAGGGACGAGAGAGAAAGAGAGGTGAGCGAGAGAGGAGAGATACATTCGTCGAATATATGTATCTAGAGGTAAATACAATGTATCTGAAAAAATGTGTAATATTCAAACTATTGGTATGTTAAATAATTAGCACCTATACTAGCGTACTTTATGAAAGTTGCTCTTTTCTTTACCCCTTTATATCCGACCCAACTAGAAAAAATCAAGTTCCTTCAGACTCGACTATGACTGAATACAAGAGGAATTAGATTATTTTTTTCATTTGGGTTGGGTCTGGATCAGGCCTAAAGTGATAGAAAAATGGGCGAGGTAATTTCTTCAAAGCCCTGTGACATGTTTTGAAATTAAAAAAGTATTTTTTAATTTTATTTTTTTAATTTAATAAATATAGGTTTGTTAACGAAAAGGATAATTATGCACTATTTATTAAATGACGGGATTATAATTACACTGCTTTTTTAATAAGATGTATATTCACACTAAATTGCAAAGTTGAGATATATATGTATATACATAAATGATTTTTTCCCTACACTATATGTATATACATATTTAGTAAAAATTTCAACAAAGCAATATCCTCTAATAGTACTGCTTGGGACAAAATATATATATGCTCTTGTGGGTATGATATGGTATGATATTTGAAATTTTGATATGGTATTAAAATCGGCTATCTGTACGCTTCTCCTCTTTTTTTTTTCAATTGTCAAGACTCAAATTTAAAACCTTTGATTAAGTATGAAGAAATTCTTTTAAAACTTTATTTTAGATTGTCTTCTTAAACAAGATAGGTCTAGTATAATTAATTAATAAACATTTTTATCCCAATTTATCAATTAACTATGGCACATTAATCTGTTGATATAAACATAAAATCTACTTAAATCTTTTCATTGACAAGTCACTATTTAAATGATGAAAGTTGAAAAGTAAATTTGGTTTTTCTTTTTCTCTCTTCCACTACATTTAACACGAGGAAAATTAGCCAACAGCCCACATGTTACATCTAATTAATTCAAGAAGAGTGTCTTTCTGTCCTCGTGGTTTGATTCACGGAATAAGGTGAAATATTCCATAATCAAGTTTGAAGTTTTTTGAAATTAAATTTGTAATTTGTTTGATTGAAAATATAACTAATAACAACATACTTTGTGTTATGGACAGAGCTAAAGCCTGGATACGGATTCGACCGAATTCAATAACTTTTGTTTAAACATTGTAATTTTTATCAAGAAATTCATTAAATATGTACAAATATTAAGTTTGAAACTCAGTTATTAACACTTGAAATCATTCCTATAAAATTAAGCATCCATAAAGTTAAAATTTTGGCTTCGTCTTTGCTCAGTGTAATCCCACAAAGTAGGGTATGAAGAAGGTAGAGCGTACGCAGACTTTACTACTATTTTAAAAGTAGATAAGTTATTTTCGATAGACCTTCATCTCAAAAAATAAATAATCTAAAGCAGTATAGAGAAAAAATGACGAAAATTAAAACGAAGGAAAAATTTATACCTTAAATTTAATGTTATTTTATTTCATCTATAAAATAATATAAATTAATTAATCTCAAAATAATTTTGTCCACTAACCAAATGACAAGTCAGAAGGAATTGGTACAATGCTTTATACACCACACAAAGGCATGTAATCTATAAAGAGGAGATAATGATAAAATAAATGATTTTTTGTTGTAAAACTAAACTAAAAGAGTAATAATATGAACAAGAAGTAGACAAGAAATTAGAGAGACAAAAGATGAGAACTTTTTTATTCTTCCAAGTATGTTTAAGTGTATACAATATGAATCATTGTGCCTCTATTTATAGTGTTCATAGAGGCATCCTAAATGTTGTCATAAATATGACATTAACTATGGAGGTTATGGGAAAAAGGTTATGGGGAGAGGGAGTTACACTCACAATAGTGTGCGGAGTAGTGGAAGATTAACTATACACTAATGGAGTTATAGTGTGGACATCCACAATACAAGATGACAACATTGTGTGGTAACACAATTATTTACAACATTTTTCTTTTTTTGGTTAAGAATGGATTAATGGTAAATAGTTTTCACCTTCCATTTTCAAGCATTTATTGTCTTTGTACGAGTTCGAGCAGTGAAATCAGCTACTGATTCTTGCATTTAGATAGATTGTTAATAGTACATCCCTTTGAGATGCGACTCTTTCCTGAATCTTACATAAACATAAAATATTTTGTACACGAAACTACCCTTTATTTTTTTTCAAATGAAAAACAAAATACTCAATCTATAACAACCTACTTTAAATACCATGGCAAAATTCGCTTGTTATATCATTTAGCTTCATTCAAAAATAAAACTTGAATTTTTATATAATCAAATTCCAAAATATTTATTTTTTGATCATTTCTTAAATTTTGTTGAATTGTACTGAATTCAGTTGGGACCATAATTGATTGTTTTGGTAAAGAAAAAACAAACTTGATTTTGGTTAAAGATAATATGTACTAGGAAGTTTACCCTCATCACATATTGTGAGATCTACTATTGATAAGGCAAAATTGTAGCTTCTTTGAGGATAAGGATTGACATTTCTATGGCTATAAATTATTTTATTAAGGTAAAATAGATTATTTAAAGTTTAAATATTTTTTTCAATATGAGGGGTTGTTTAGCAAGATGTATAATAATAGTGTAGAATATGATATAGCTAATATGAGTTATGTTTGCATTAGTTATCTTAAAAAGTTTCTTATGTAGTGTTTGATTTGATGTATTAAGAATAACATGCATTGCATAATTTCTAAAAAGAAAAATTATTTACAAAAATACCATCTACAAGTATGACAAAAAAAATATAAAAAAAGTTTTGAGAGACAATTGTGTCTTTAATCATGAGACGAGGTGATAACATCTTTGAAGATATCGAAGTACATTTGCTTAAAAGCTTCAATAAATGGGAAAAGTGATTTTATGTAAATTCGACTATTACAATTATGTACTTGCAAATTATATGGGACTTAAAAAGTAGTACCATATATTCATTTAACAAAATCCTCTACATGTCCCTCCAACATAGGTTAGTGAGGGGAGATTTTTTCCCCCTCTTTTGACGACAAGCACCGAGTTTCGTCGGGAGAGAGGAAAATTACACTGTATGAATATTGAAATAAAATTCTTATACTTTTTGGCTCAAGTTCTTATTTTTATCTGAGATGACCCAATATTTCTTCTTCCTTTTTGTATGCGTGGTGATTTTGATGTTGAAATAGAGATGTAGTAATGACTAGAATATGTTCTCTAGAATAAATGTATATAATCAATGTTTATATACACTTATACAGTGTAGATACAGTACCTAAACATTATATATATGTGTGTATATATTGAATAATTATGTATTAAGTGTATAGCAATATAAAAGTGTGTATAAACACTTCTTATATACTATTATATACTTATATACAAATTTATTCATTGTGCACAATAAGTATATAATATTGTATAATGTTGTATAAGCACGATTGCGAAAAAAAAGAAAAAGAAAAAGGAGAGGGGGGGTTATGCATGTGTAATGTGAAAATATGAACTATGTAGATGTAATTATTTTTATTAGACTGTATATTTTTTTATAAAAATCCCAAAAATTTACTCGCACCGAATATTTATATGAGTTACAATAACTTATTACGACTATATGGCAAAATGATGTGAGAATATATATCAACTAAAACGAGTTAATTGATAAAAATATAGGTACAAATTCATTTCATGCAATCACTATTATGTGGGGTAAAGACAATGAGTATTCATATTAGGGACCATGCAATTACTCTTGTGTTGCACTAGTTTTAGGACCACTAGGCTCAATGTAATTCATTTACTAGCATACTCTAGGGCTAAGGTGTACATATTACCTATTTTGAGTCATACATAAAATGTATGTAAAAGATTGCTACTTTTCGAGCTACTTCATATATACGGGTTTGAAGTTGCAAGAAACTTGTCTGACGTTGAGAGGTCTTAGTCGCACACATGACTGAACTTCATGCACATATGACTCAAGTTCAGGCATTTTAGCATGAATGGCTAAAATGTAGGCATTTTTACATGAACTTCAGTCATCTACTACTGGAGTTTAACTTTTTTGACTGATTTAATTGATTCTTAATTCTTTAATTCAGAATAAAGGAACTTGCTTTGCCCGTTAAGAGTAGGTAATCCATTTTCTGTCTCTATTTCTATTGCATTCTACCTCATCGTATCAGGCATCCACAGTCGTTCGGGTTCTCCATTCTCAGAAAGTTCAACTTTCCCACGTTTGCGCAAGCTTGCGAATAATTTCTGCAATCACTCTACGTAATTTATTAAACCGATTTATGCTTGTAGCTACCCTCCAGGGGAAGAATATGTGTTATAGCAAGTTCAATCAAATGTGGCTAAAGTTCAGGCGTTTATGTCTGAAGTTCCAAGTGAGCTTAAATTTGAGACAAAGATTCAAATATCATAAAAAACAAACCCGAATCATCAATTTATCAAAACAACAAATCTAACAACTCATTTTGCAATAATGATGATTTCCCAATGTTCTATAGTTTTTCCCAACATCTACATGATTCAAACTCAACTTTCATATTCAATACTCAAGACCACTTCATCAAACCTTTTCAAAGCATTATACTTCAATAGCTATAGATTCAAAAAATACTATTCAAGAAGAAGAAAAGGCATGTTCTCTGAAGTCTGATGCTTGCCAAAACTCTGTACATGTTAAATAATTTGAAAAAACTAGATACAGGTTAAACAGCAGGGTACAAGCCAAGTACGACGGGAAGTTTTACCGTACTCTGACGCCCCACTCCTCTCCGGCTAGGTAATATATATAGATTCCAAATATGCGACCCACCACATCTCTGTCAACTCCGCCCCACCCACGAGGCAGTGGGCGCAAAGAGGAAGAAACAAATCCATAAAGATCCCTGAATAAGCAAATGACAAATCCAGAAAAAATTGCAAGTGGGCTGTAGATCAATTTCAGGGGGTCACTGTACATGGTCCAGAACAAATGCACATCTTTTTTTCATGTAAGGCAGAGAATCAACTAAACATTGTTCCATACCACAAAGAACCAAAGAGATAACAACAACATACTCCTACCTCGTGGAGGTAAAGAGGCTGTTTCTGAAAGACATTCGGCTCAAGTAATGCATTAGTATATACTAAAGAGATAAGAGATACCAAAATATATACTAAAAGTAAGGAATTTCTCCACATATTCTGCACTATTATTTGGAGGTAATACTTCCAAATTATCACATTATCATCAAGCAAGATTACAATGTCCAGCAGAATCTGACAAGGACAATTGTTGCTCCTATGAAGATATCAAAGTACCTTGGACTTGAAATGCAATACTAAATCCTCTATGTCTGTCCAACATAGGTTAGCGAGGGGCTATTTTTTTTGTTCTCTTTTGCGACAAACAACGAGCTTTTTCAGGGGAAAATACTTACCGAACCAACGTTCACATCAAATTATAATGACTTATCACAATTATATGATTCAATGATGTGAGAATGTATATCAATTATCGTACCTGCAAGGGTGGCCGAGTTGGCTGAGCAGAGAATCTCCCAAATGGGGGGATCTTAGGTTCGAAACTCCCCGCAAGCTTTCTTGGTCGAGCTCGTCACACGGGGCTTGCCTAGTGCAATTTATCTCTCCTGTGTTGTTTGCGGGCTATTACTATGGAGCAGGGTTAACCCTGTGCGCGCCCAAAGAGAAGCGGCTGCTGGTTCCCTTGTCATCAAAAAAAGAAAATGTATATCAATTATTAATGGTTAGTTGATAAAATTTATGTACCAATTCATGTCATGCATTTACTACTGTGGAAGCACACCTTTACTCATATTAGGACCATGCAGTTACTCTTGCCAAAGCACTAGTTTCAGGACCACTGGGATCAATTGTAATTCATTGACTAGTGTACTCTATGGAGAAAGGTGGGGGGCAGCCCATTATTCCGAGTTTCGGAGGCCGTGGTTGGTCTGGTCCTAAGGGTTGGTCCCAGACAGATTTCTCGGTCATCAAAAAGAAGATAGACTAGCATACTCTATGAAGCCACACTGCCCTATGAATAGGTGCTATATATAATTCAAGTCGAAAACAACATATACGGGAAAGATCATATTCTGTCTGTACACGTTGCCTAATTATCACATTCTCCCCAGCCTAGAGGCAAATTAGAGTAAAGAATATCCCCCATCATGTTTAGATTGTCCAGTGAATTCCCAAATACGTGACCCACCACATCTCTGTCAACTCCCCCCTACCCGCACCCCCCAGCCACACCCCACTGAGGAGTGGCTGCAAAGAGGAAGAAAAAGAAGAAGAAACAAATTAATAAAGATCCAAGTAGCTATTCAGGAGGAAGCAAACGACAAATCCAGAAAGATCTGCAAGTGGGCTGTAAATCAATTTCAGGAAGTCACTGTCCAGAGCAAATGCACATCTTTTTTCCATGTAAGGCAGAGAATCAACTAAACATTGTCTCATACCACAAAGAACTAAAGAGATAAGAGATACCAAAATATACTAAAGGTAAGGAATTTCCCCATATATTCTGCACTTTATTTGGAGGTAATACTTCCAAATTATCACATATATGCAGCAAGATTTCAATATCCAGCAGAATCTGATAAGGACCTATTGTATCTATTCTGAAGATATCAAAGTACGTTGGACTTAAAATGCAGTACTAAATCCTCTAAATGTCTCTCCAACATAGGTTAGTGAGGGGAGATTTTTTTTTTGCCGACAAGCAACAAGCTTTGTCTGGAGAAATACTTACCGCACCAATGTTCACATCAAATTATAATGACTTATTACAATTATATGATACATGAATGAGTATTCATATTAGGGACCATGCAGTTACTCTTGCCAAAGCACTAGTTTCAGGACCACTGGGCTCAATTATAATTCATTGACTAGTGTACTCTATGGAGAAGGGTTAGGGGTAGCCCATTATTCCTAAGTTTCGAAGGCTGTGGTTGGTCCTAAGGGTTGGTCCCAGACAGATTTCTCGGTCATCAAAAAAGAAAGAAGAACCCACTGCCCTATGATAGGTATTATCTATAGTTCAAGTCGAGAACAACATATACGGGAAAAAAAATATCATATTCTGTCTGTACACGCTGCCTAATTACCACATTCTCCCCAGCCTAGGCAAATTAGAGGAAAGAATATCCCCCGTCATGTCTAGATTGTACAGTAAATTCGCAAATATGCGACGCACGTCGCACAACAGGTGATGCGTGCACAGACGCCCTCCCCCCAGGGGTAACGGTAAAACAAGAAGAAACAAATCCATAAATATCTCTTCAAGGGAAAAAAAAAAAAAGGCAGCCTGGTGCACTAAACTCCCGCTATGCGCGGGGTCCGGAGAAGGGCTGAACCATAAATATCTCTTCAAGTAGCTAATAAATTTATTCAGGAGGAAGCAATAAGAAATCTGCAAGTGGCCTATAAATCAATTTCAGGAGGTCACTATCCAGAACAAATGCACATATTTTTTTCATGTACGGCAGAGTGATCAACTTGTCATTGTCCCATAGACCTATACCACAAAAAACTAAAGAGATAAGAGATACCAAAATACATACGAAAGGAAGGAATTTTCCCATACATTGTGCATTTCTTTAGAGGAAATACTTCCAAATTTTCATGCAGCAAGATTTAATGATCCAGCAGAATGGGAAAAAGATATCTGCTCTTTTCAAGATATTTATGGTTTAGCTTCCTCCACTCTTGGAAATTTAGATACCATATCTTTGTGATCCTAATACAAAGTTAATTCACAAAACAAATACTCCTAAAAGATAAGCATCTTCCTTGATAATGAAAAGTATCTGCATACTAAATAAATACAGATCACGATGGCTCGTCCATGTTCCTATGTACTCCATACAACAAACGTTTACAGAAACTTGACATGGATACATCTTTCTTGATACCTACGGAGTTTAAGGCCATTAAAATATATGAAGTACCTAAAGTTGTGCTAAGAGATATATGCACACCTGAACTCTTACAATTACTTTTACCTACAAATCAAAATTGTCTTTGGGATCAAGCAATCTATGTTGCTCGGAGCCTCGGACTCTTCAAAAATGATGCTGCGTGCGTGGAGGATCAAGGTAGTTCATTTTGAGAGGATCTGACACGGGTGCAACAACAATTTTTAGAGAGTGTGAACACATTTCAAGCAAGCAAGCAATTTATGTTGTGGTTACCAAATATTGTCTTTGGCATATCCCATCAAAATATAATTTCCATATGTTGTGACTGAATGAATATGAATTGGTAAGCAATAGAGGCACAAATGTCACAGATGGTAAAACATGCAAATCGGTTCTATTACAGTGACTGCAGTTGTGCACGTGTTTAATTGAAAAGCAGCTCCTTCGAGTGATGTTAGAACACAAAGATGACAGAGCACAGTGCAAAATTCTCTTTGCCACTCATCCTATGTACTCAAACAAACGTACAGCAATGGAACAAGGACAGCACGTAGACATTTTCTTAAGTCCCAACGTCCTGCTGCTACTTTTGTTCGACTGTCCCTCGTAATGTTCTCATATATGTACAATAAATTTAATAAACAATCCTAGATAAAAGCAGCTCACCGAGGACCTGGCCTTAGATAGGAAGGTGTAGAGGACACGGATTAGGGTAGAAGGGTAGTAGGTAGGAGTGTGTCCATACTAGTAGGAGTGTATTGACTTGATGTCCATTTTAGTAGTCGTCGTATTACTCTTGTTTCTTGTTCTTCGATTTTTGTTACTATCTGTTGTTGCGTGGAGTTTGATTATAGTATTATTTTGATGTAGTATTGTGCTGCTACTATCTGTTGTATTATTACAGACTGTTGTTTCTTTTATTTCCATTACTTTTTTCTAAACTGTTTTTATCTTGAGCCGGGGGTCTATCGAAAACAGCCGCTCTAACCCTGAGGTAGAGGCCAGGTCTGCATACACTCTACCCTCCCCAGACACCACTTGTTGGGAGTACACTGAGTATGTTGTTATTGTTGTTGTTGTAGATAAAAGATCTCAATAACATTTTACCTCAGAAACGGCTTGGAAACTAACAAGTTGGTCGCATTGCTCCAGTCTTCATAGGTGCTCCAGGGGTCCACTCCAAGTTCCAAAACACAATGTGTATGTATTTGTTGGACAGGAAATGCCCGCTGAAAATATTAGTTACATCTGCTGCTGGGATTCTAGCTCCCACTTTCCTATCTCCATATCAAATGATTCTAGGTCATCCGTGTATGCGGGCATCTTCCTAGGCCCAGTACTGAATGCATCGACTTCCTAGGCCCAGTACTGAATGCATCGACAATAAGTGATAAATAAATTTACAGCAACTGCAAGTACCTATTCCCCCAAAGGCAACATCCTGATTGGAATTGAGACATTTAGATAATTAGCTTCTAACATATAAGCAAGATTTCAATTCACAAGAGCATGGTTTGGCGAAGGAAGAAAAAATATAGCAACTAAAACATGAGTGTCAAAGTGCAACTAATTAGTAAAGAAGCACAAAGACAACAGAATCAATTGCCTGCATATTATCAAATGGAGACATTTATCAAAATAAGTGTTGAAACTAATCCCAAGGGTGTGGCCTAGTGGTCAATAAAATAAGATGAAACCCATCGGAGACCAGTGTTCAAATTGCACGAGAAGCAAAAATAAACATACGTGATTTCTTCCCATCTGCCCAAGCTTTGGTAGACAGAGTTATCGGTACCTGTGCTGGTAGGAGGTAACATGTATCCCCTGAAAAACGAATCAACATCTCGATGTGATCCAACCCTTTCAATGTTAGTTGGGAAAGAACAGTGAAATACTCCAAGTGAGTGTAAGCTGGCACGGACACTACCCTTGTCAAAACAAAAAAAAAGAATAAAAATAAAAATGAAGTGCTGAATGGCGAATGCTGAAGAACAAGTGAATCAGCATTACAGAGAATCAAAGCCAGACACATGTTACTATAATTGACTAAAACGACGAAAATGTAGAGAGAAAATATGGAGGATAATAAATGGGACCATTCCAAATGATAAGAAATCGTATGTTGATGCCACAATGATGGTTTTTTTTTTTTTGTTGTTGATAAAGTAATAAATTTCATTAGAAAAGGGCAAAACTTGCCCGTATACCAGAAGTATACCAAAAGTAGAAAACCTTACAAAAGGACATGGTTTTCTACAAATAAAACCCATTCATCTATACATGTAGGAATCCTATGGATGCACCAAAGAGAAATAAGGGAAAATAGGCTATTCTAAAGTGTACAACGTCTTTCCCTACTCCCTCAAAAGCTCTTCTATTCCTCTCTCGCCATATGATCCACATAAGTGCTAGAGGAGCAACATCCCATTCCCTGCAACAGTGATGTAATTATCAATCATTTGTTGCAAAGAGAGAACGAAATCACAGATGTTTCGAAGACAAAGCTACACTGTACATAACTTGAATTCAAGTGCTTGTATTAGTCACTATCTGGTGTAATCTTCAGAATGTGTATGAAGTGGATACCTTGTGAGATTTCCGGCCTCACCACAGGATTAGTTAGGACCTGACTGAGTCAGATTTCGTATACTCCCATCATATCTTATTGCTGGTTTTTGTCATTAGTAATATTTTAGCTGAGTTATCAAGAAAATATTTACATTGCTTCTGAGACCCTTATTGTAGAAGTGAATTTAGTCTTTTGTCTATTGTCCATTACTCTTACAGGATATGCATATAATGGCACAGATAGTCAAGATTATCCAACACATTGCTCACATCCTTGCCCTCAAAAATGATAAGTGAAAAATTGGAAAGGAAGGAATTATGCTCAATATAGCAGAACTCATACCGCTGCTAGGACACCCAAAAAAAAAAGATGGTGCGACCACCTTTCTGGACTCCTGAATGTCAGTTATTAACCAAATTCACGATAAAGGAGCAAGAAATTGTGGCGAATTTTAAAGACTACTTTATCATCCAAGTCCAAAATCCACCTATTACAGGCAAATATTGTTGCTACTTGCTATTGAACATCATTCTATGATTTTGACCATCAAAAGAGCCCCTTACTCCAGGCAAGCAGCCAGGGTTTCATTTCTTCTTCTGTGTGCTTTTTTTCTTTGAATAGGTTGGTAAACATTATATCAAAAATAGAGCATCCTAGCACGACGATAGTGCAAAAGGTAGTACACTGGTAAGGGATCCTTCATTACAATAAACAAAAACGGAATAAATCCAGCTGTACAAAAACCTACTCCTGTAAAGGTTCTATGACATTTAGCATGCTATGTTCATCCTTTACATCATATATATTACACCAAAAAAGCCAACACCCATAAACATTTGAATTGCAGCATCTGTGCAGTATCTGGCAAGGTAGGATATCCTTAAGTTCCACATGGTTTAAGATTAAGGCACAGCTCTTATGTGTATGAATTACCACATCCACGAAGAAACGTAAGCATTCCACCAGCTGTTTATTACTTGAGCAAATGTAGCTTGGAACTGTGATAGTACCTCTTTTACAACAAATATGAGATAAGTTGTCTGGTAATACCATATTTCAATTGATAGCAAGAACTGCTCAATCAACTGATAGAAAACATAAGTGTAGGCACAAACCTTATGAGAAGAATCTTTGACAGATAGTAACTAATGTGAGTGGTACATAATCCCATCCATCAATTTTAGGTGTCGCAAAGTTTGATAAAGTATTTAAAATCAACAGAGGGGGCCAGCATCTTTAAATATCTCTCAGGCTTAATCAGAAATAAGGAAAAGGCCGCACTTCAGAATGTGTGAGTTGACTGTCACACCACCCTACACTGTACTTCCGGTTTCAACAAAAAGAAGGCGGATCTAATGCAAGCAAGATGATTTGTCAGACACTCTTATTGACAAAAAATTGATTAAATTTACCTCTTGCTTTGTCAAATGACATGTTCATTGCTTATTTGATCACATCTTTGTCGATTTTGCCTCGGGATATTTAACTAATAACCACCCATGACAGCATAACAGCATACTTGAATGTCTCAATAGTAACCCCAATCCAGCTTTCGCCTCAGCTTTCAACCAAAGCTCAAAACTTTACTCTCCGTTTAATGCTACCCTTTATCCAACGCCTCAGCTTTCAAACAAAACACGAAACTTTACTCTCCTTTTAATGCTACCCATCCTGTCGTATCCAATGCCAATCTTACTATGCATCAACTTCACCGCCATATCAGCATTCCCTGTCTTCCTCAAGGCATTAATCAAAACAGTACGAACTTTTCCAGGAATTTCTCGACCTCGATCCACAATCCCATCAGCTAATTTGCAAGCCTCTTTTATACGACCTGCCTTGCATAGAACATTAATCATATCTTCAAAAGCTGTCTCCAGGATAACACCCATTGGTGCCAGCTCATCCAATATCTTACATGCTCTTGCCACCTTGCCAGAAAGACAAAGCCCGGTTGAAAGGGATCGAAAGGAAGCAGCATTTGGAGTTATACCCTTATCAATCATCATATGCCACAACTTCAGTGCCTCTTCATTTTGATGCTCTTTAAACAAGCCACTGATCAATATTGTGTATGTATAAACTGTTTGATCACAGCCTTCATCTTCCATTCTCTTAAAAAGCACCAAAGCTTCATCAATTTTCCCATTTTTGGCCAACGCATCGATAAGCGCATTATAACAATAAGAATCACGTGTACATCCCTTCTCAGCCATCTCCTCAAAGAGTTCTCTGGCCTCATCAACTCTCCCTGCCTTTCCTAGACCATCAATAAGACTTGAATAAAACATGGCATTTATAGCTACATTGTTATTTTGACAGTACTCAAGCCACTGCATGGCCTCATCCAACCTCCCACTCTTGCATAAACCATTTACAATAACCCCAAAAGTTACCTCATCCGGTTCAAACCCTTCATTCTTCATTCTGTCAAAAAGCCTCATTGCCTCATCCAAGTTTCCATGTTTCATGTATGAGTCAATTAGAGCAGTATAAATTGACAGATTAGGTCTAAAACCCTTCTTGATCATATTTTCAAAAACAGTAAACCCTTCCAAAACCTTCCCGATTTTACAAAGCCCTCCAATCACTAACGTATAAGCGTGTGGTGGAATATCCAAATCCTTTTCCTCCATTTCGTGATAGAGTCCCAAACAAGAATCAAAATCTCCCTCTGCATAACACGCTTGCATCAGAGTCATGTAGGTAATCTTGTCAGGCTCCACTTTCCTAACCTCCATGTCTCTAAATTTCTCCATTGCCTTTTGAAGCTTCCCAGATCTGCAGTACCCCTTAATCATAGTATTATACGTAACAATATCCGGATTAACTTTCCCGCTTTCCATAACCTCAAAAACGCGTTCAGCAGATTCAATAAACATGGAATTCACTAGTCCATTCATCAAAAAGTTATAGGTATATAAACTAGGCTCAATACCATTTTCTTTCATTTGTCTCCAGACCCATAATAATTCTTCAACCATCCCAAGTTCTCCAAAACTCCTAATCAAAGAATTAACAGCTGCCACATTCATCAACAAACCTCTAAGCTTAAAGTCACTAAACACATGCTTAATCCTATCCAATTCACGCGAAGCAGACAAAATCTGAACTAAAAACACATAGCATTCACAATTATGAGCATACCCTTTCTGCCTACCAGCCCAATAAAAGAAACGAAACGCGATATCAGGCTTACTAATAAGGTAATCTGACTTCAACACATGTGCAACAAAACTAGGAGACAATTTAATGAGAAATTTGCAACAATAAGCATCTAAATTCTGCTCCATCAATGGTGAATTATCTAAAAGATTCAAAATTTGAGATACCCATGGTGATGGTTTGAGATCTTTGCGGTCTGTTACTAAGTCAGAAAGATCAATGAATGGCTGCACCCATTCTGGAGGTGGAAGGTTAGAACTAGTGAATACCCATTTGGGTTTTGAAGTGAAATTTACATAAAGATTTGGTTTTTTCGATTTGGGTACTCGAAAAAGAGGAAAATTCAACCATTCTTGAGGTGGAAGGCTACAACTAGTGAATACCCATTTGGGTTTTGAGGTGAAATTTGCATAAAGATGTGATTTTTTGGATTTGGGAACTTGGGAAAGAGGACAATTCATCCATTCTTGAGGTGGAAGGGTAGAATTAGTGAATACCCATTTGGTTTTTGAAGTGAAATTTGCATAAAGATATGATTTTTTGGATTTGGGAACTTGGGAAAGTGGAAAATTCATCCATTCTTGAGGTGGAATGTTAGAACTAGTGAATACCCACTTGGGTTTTGAAGGGGAATTCAAGAAAATATATGGATTTTTGGCTTGTTTGAAACTGTGGAGCATTTGATTAAGTGATTGGTTGTGTGAAAGGTGAAAAATTGATTGTGCCATTGTTGAGTTTAGTGTTGACTCTTGAAGTTGCAGCAATGGCAGAAAGGGGTTTATTGAGGGTTTTTCTCATCTGGGGTTTTAGTGACTTTGGGTTGATGAAGATGCAGATTTTAACGATTTCAATTTCTTGTTTTCTTAAATATCTCAAACTATATTATATTTTAATTGAAAATTCATTCTAGATGTGCATTTTCTTAAATTTGTTATTCATATACTCAAACTATATTATATTTTAATTGGACATTTGAATATATTGATGAAGTATTTCTGTTAGTATTTCTGTTAGAGGAGGACTCAGGACCTTGACCTAGTGAAGTGCATCAAGGACGAAGATGGCAAAATACTAGTAGATGAGGTACTCATTAGGAGGAGATGGCAGTCTTACTTTCATGGACTCTTGAATGAAGGGGGGGACAAAAGCTTTGAGCTGGGAGATTTGGCACACTCAGAGAGGCGTCGGGACTATAATTATTGTAGCCGTATAAAGGTTGAAGAGGTTAAGGTTGCGATTCGTAAGATGCGAAGGGGTAGGGCGACGGGGCCAGATGAGATTCCCGTGGATTTTTGAAAAAGCTCGGGTGAGACAGGTGTGAAGTGGCTAACCGAGTTGTTTGATGGTATTTTTAGAACGGCAAAGATGCCTGAAGCTTGGAGATGGAGCACGATGATTCCTTTGTACAAGAACAAGGGCGATATTCAGAGTTGCAACAACTATAGGGGTATCAAATTGCTAAGCCACACTATGAAGGTCTGGGAGAGGGTAGTGGAGTTGAGGTTGAGACAGATAGTGCCTATTTCAGAGAACCAGTTCGGCTTTATGCCAGGACGCTCGACTACAGAAGCTATTCATCTCCTTAGAAGACTGGTGGAGCAGTACAGGGAAAGGAAGAAGGACTTGCACATGGTGTTCATCGATCTAGAAAAGGCGTATGATAAAGTCCCTAGGGAGGTCCTTTGGAGGTGCTTGGAGGCTCGAGGTGTACCCGTGGCGTACACCAGATCAATTAAGGACATGTATGAGGGGGCCAAGACTCGCGTTAGAACTGTGGGAGGAGATTCGGAGCACTTTCCCGTGTTGATGGGGTTGCACCAGGGATCGACCCTTAGCCCGTTTCTATTTGCCTTGGTAATGGATGTATTGACGCGGCAAATACAAGGTGAGGTGCCATGGTGCATGTTATTTGCGGATGATGTAGTTTTGGTGGACGAGACTCGCGGAGGAGTTAATGCTAAGTTGGAGGTTTGGAGACAGACCCTCGAGTCGAAGGGGTTTAGGTTGAGCAGGACCAAGACTGAATATATGGAGTGCAAGTTCAGTGAGGCGACTCACGATGATGACGTAGAAGTGAAGCTGGATACACAGGTCATCCAAAAGAAAGGGAGTTTCAAGTATCTTGGGTCTATTATCCAAGGAAGTGGGGAGATTGATGAGGATGTCACCCATCGTATTGGTGTTGGGTGGATGAAATGGAGGCTCGCATCTGGAGTCTTGTGCGATAAGAAGGTGCCTACTAAACTTAAAGGCAAATTCTACAGAGTGGTGGTCCGACCAGCTTTGTTGTATGGAGTTGAGTGTTGGCCAGTAAAGAACGCCCATATTCAAAAGATGAAGGTGGCGGAGATGAGGATGTTGCGATGGATGTGCGGATTTACTAGGAGAGATAGGACTAGGAATGAGGATATCCGAGATAAGGTGGATGTGGCGTCGGTGGAAGATAAGATGCGGGAAGCGAGGTTGAGATGGTTCGTCCATGTGAGAAGGAGAGGCACGGATGCTCCAGTGCGGAGGTGTGAGAGGTTGGCTATGGATGGTTACAGGAGAGGACGAGGTAGACCGAAAAAATATTGGGGAGAGGTGATTCGACAGGACATGGCGCAGTTGCAGCTTACCGAGGACATGACTCTAGATAGGAAGGTGTGGAGGACGCGAATTAGGGTAGAAGAGTAGTAGGTAGAAGTGGGTGTAGGCTAGTAGGTAGGAGTGTTTTTCCTTAGTGTCCCGACTAGTAATCGTAGTGTTACGCTTATAGTTTCTTGTTCTTGGATTCCTCGTGGTAGTATTGTGTGGCAGTGCTCTGTTTCTGTCTGTCTGCCTGTTGTTTGTTACTACATATTACTTCCTACCGTCTCTTGTTTCTTTTATCTTGTTTTTTTTATCATGTATCATTGTTATGCCCTTTTTAGCCTATTTTTAGGCTTTTTTTTGTCTTGAGCCGGGGGTCTATCGGAAACAGCCTCTCTACCTCACCTCTGAGGTAGTGGTATGGTCTGCGTACACTCTACCCTCCCCAGACCCCACGCTGTGGGAATACACTGGGTATGTTGTTGTTGTTGTTGTTGTACTTTCGACTTGTGTCTTCACGCACTTGTTACGAATCGTTATGTATATGATTAATTTATGTAATGATTGCTTGAAAATTTCATTTAAAAAAGAAAATCAAATCTTGAGTCAGAAATGCCTAATAGAAACATTTTATTATTTATTGCTTACGCAACTAAAATAGTCTATAGTTTTAATTTTTAAATGAAATATATTGTCAAGTTTAAAAGGCTATCAATGTATTCAACTTAAAATACATTGCAATTCCATTGAGATTTATTTTTTCATTTTAGTAAATAAATAAAAATGTTATAAATACTACTTCCTTCGTCCCAATTTAGATGGCACCTTTCGAATTTTAGAAATCCAAATAAGTTTTTCCTTTGATTGTAATTTGTTCATATATTTGTAAAGTATCTTAAATTTATCAATTATTGTGATTTATAGTACATTTTTTTTACATAGTTTTCAAATATGTAAACTTTATTTCAAAAAAATTAAAGAATTCATATCCGAACTCATGATCAAATTAAACTATTAAACTGTTTGATTCTCGAAATTCGAACTCCGCAACATATATTAAAACAGAGGGAATAGTAAACAAAAGGGTTCTATGGTCTAGTGGTTAGGACATTGGACTCTGAATCCAATAGCCCGAGTTCAAGTCTCGGTAGAACCTTTACATTTTACTATTTTTTTTTTCTATTTTTCTTTTTGTGAGAAACACTATTGCATTTTGCAACTAAATGTACATGAAATACTTATTTTTATTTGTCATAAAATTAATAATTCTATTATATTATTCTTTATATATAATAAATTTAATCTTTTAAAAAATAACTATAGTTAATAATAAGGGTAAATTAGGAACTAAGTGATAAATTATTTATTAATTTTTTAAATTAAACAAGTAAAAATGAATATTTATTTTTAGTATAATGGACAAGTAAAGAATATCTTAAAATCATGAAGTCTCCAAACAATTACTCTATTTGTTCATTTTTACTTGTCTGCTTTATATCACTTTACATGCCTCTTAATAAATAATGATTAATATAAGTACTTTACCCATCTTAATTGATGTAAAGCCTTAGATTTTGGAAAATAATTTGAGAAATAAATAATAAATATTGAGGGTAAAAAAAAAAATATTTAATATGTTAAAAGTGATAAATAAAAATAATTTTAAAAAAAAAATATTAGACAAGTAAAAATAAACAATTGTAATAAGTTTAATGTTTATGATCTTGGTGATCAAAGATTCAAAAGAGATGTGTATGGGTTTGCTTTCAAATTGACAAATGACAAAAAGAGAAGAAGATTTTCAAATATTTTGCTAGCTTATAAGCCATATATTTTTGTTGAAAATTTGACTAAAGCCGCAAATTTAGAAAATGGGTCCGTTCTTTTTTTCCTTTTTCATCCAATAATTTGATACTCGTTTCGTGGTTCGATAAATTCAGATTCATGCCAAAAAATTTACATTAATTTTAATAGGCGTTTGATCATGAGAATTTTTCACTTTTTTTCGAAAAACTATTTCACTTTTTTTTCGGAAATAGTGTTTGGCCATAAAAATTTCATTCCGGAGTTGTATTTGAAAAAGTGAAAACGGTGTTTTCACTTTTTTCCAACTCACTTTTTTCACTTTTTAATTATTCTTTTTTTGAAAAAATCCTAAATTTTTTATTTTCATAAAATAACCCGATTTAAATTATATTTCATTTTTAAATCATATTTTATGTTTTTTTAAAATATATATTTAAGATTTAGATAATTATTGCAATAGTTATGGCCAAACACAACTCCAACTCCAACTTTGAAAATTCTAAAAAAGTGAAATAATTTTTAATTCTCATGGCCAAACAACACCTAATATGCTGACGGACTCAATTAATTAGAGTTCACGTAGGAAAGTATCCCTCAATTTGCGGATAAATTGTTAAATTTGTAATCCTTAATTAAAAATAAAAAAAATATTTGTCACTCCATCACAATCGATATCTATAAATATGAATCATCGTATATGAAGAATTATTAGCAAGTTGGAACTCTATTTTTGTCTCTTTCTTTTCCCTTTGAGAAGGCTATAGAATAATCTAGCAGATCATTTAACAATTATAATAATATTTTTAAATATACCCCAAATATTTTTGTTCCAAAACGTTCAATTTGTCACACCATTTTCTTGCGTATTTCGTGGGGTTCTCACTCTTTTTTTTTTTTTTTTTTTAAAGAATGACAAGTTTTGTCATTTATTGCATTTTTTTTTTACTTATTTTGAGAAGCAATTTATTAAAATAGCTTTTCAGGAAATTACATTTTAAAAAAATAGCTTATGTTCAGCTAATTTATTTAAAAAATATCTTTGATAAGCAGAATGATTATTTTATAATTAGAAATTAATAAAAAAATATACTTAATAAATATATATTTATAATAGAGATATTTTTATCTTCAAAAAAATCCTATCCCACTAAAGGATAAAAAAGATAGGCAAAGTTCATAATTTATTTTCTTTACTAATTTTAAAACCCTAACCCTAGGAATTTAATATATCATTCACATCAAAAGCAGCAGCTCAACCCAAAAAAAACATTTTGATGTAAAAAAAAATGTCTAATAATTTTCCCAATGATATCCTCATCCATATACTCAAACAAATTTCCATACAATCCCTTGTACGATTCAAACGCGTTTGCAAATCATGGCGTTCTCTTATTGAAGATCGTGATTTTATCGATCTTCATGACAAAAATTGTACTATAAATCGTCAAAAAATCCTCGTGTCATGTACTAAAGAGCACTACTATTATTAATACTCTCTAGACGCCCCACTACAACACGATTTAAATGTCTCTCTTATCGAGCCTCCTCGAGGAATTAATTATTCCTTATGTAGAAGATTTGTGAGCTATTGTAACGGTTTTTTCCTTATAGCTTTATCTTTCGATAGAGTTGTCCTTTTGTGGAACCCGGCCACCGGAGAATCAAGAAAAATCCCTCCTCCAATCCCCGCTAAGGAGCAAATATTTTCCGCTTCATATGGTTTAGGCTATGTTTCTTCTCACGACGATTACAAAATCGTTCGAGTAGTGCCTCAATTTCGTACAGGCGGTCATAACGTTCATATATTCTCTACGAAAAGCAACACTTGGAAATCGATAGGTGATTTACGTATAGACGATTACTCCAATTTTCGAAGCATGGTTGTATCGGATGGAATTGCTTATATGAACATCTATGAGCCAAACACGGGGAAATTCTTTGTCTTAGGTTTGTGTTTAAAAAATGAAAATTTTAAGGAAATATTACAACCATTAAGTATGGACTATCCAACTACTCTTTTTACCATAGGAGAACTCATTTTTTGATTAAAAGTCCATACCCTAGTGGATATTTGTTCTACTTGGATATTTGGTGTTTGAATCAAAAAAATTGTCCATGGAGTAAAATGTTGGAAATTAATATTCCACATAGTTCAAATGATAAATTTTGTATACAACATGTGCCTATTGGATTTATGAAGGATGATGGAGATTGTTGTTTGTGAGAAATGAATTCCAAGTTTATGATTTGGAGATGAGAAAGTTGAGAGGAATTAAAGTTGATGAGCTTGAAGAATCAATTTGCATCAATTGGGGTGTACCATATGTGGAGACTTTAATTTCTCCTAATGCTATATAGGATTACATCCTCTGTTATTTATTGTGTTTCGATTATTATATTATTTTTGTTGCTATTATTGTTCCTTTCATGTAGACTTTGCATTGCTTTTCTTATTACATGTTATGCTTTCTTCATTGTTTTTTCTTCTTTTACTTAGATTTGTTACACTTGAGTTGAGGGTTTTTCAAAAATAACATCTCTACCTCCACGAGATAGTGATCCTCTATCCTCCCCGAATTTCACTTGTGGAGTTTCACTGAGTATGTTATTGTTGGTATATAAGATTACAACTACTTGAGTTTTTTGTTTTTGTTTCAACAGATAACTTAAATGATGATCTTGAAATGATATAATTGTGCACTTTGACGAAGAAGATTCTATGTCATCGAGGAAAACACTATAATAATAACCCTTTCTTCCAAGCTGATTGTAATATAATTTTCATAACATATTTTAGAACTTTGAATAAACTACTCAATTTATTATAGTATTAATAAATAAACTCTGGATATTATGTAAAGTTTTTATAATAATATCCATGATAAGTATTGCAAACTCATGGCTAACTTCTTATTATCTTGTATTAATCTTTAATATTATAAACACTAATATTATTACTTTATTTTTTAAGAACACTACATTAAAAATAAATATAAAAAAATAAATATGAAAACACTATTTTGTGACTCAATTAAAATACAAATTCAGACATGAATAGATCAACCTTGTACATCATCAAACATGAATCTAATCCTACAACAACAACAACACTAAGCAAGAATACAAACCCATTAGATAGTATTAAACCAACTCTAATATGTATTATTTCTTCAATTAGGAACCAAACATTAATCGAAGAAATCAAACATTCAAGGAACCAAATATTCAAACCCCAGAATCAAATATTCAAACCCCAGATCAAAGCTCCAGCTAAATGAAAGTATTCCTTAATTATTAACATGTCAAAAATAGTAATCAAATTTTATTTATAAATATGAACCAAATAGATTTGAAACGATCTGGAACAGATGGAAAAGAAGATACTAAATAAAAAAAAATCAACGTTAGAATTTGATCAGAACAGTTAAGGAACTGGCTAAGTCACTAACACTTTATGACCTAATGCCATACCAACTGAAGATGGAATAACTCACCGAACGAATATCACTAGTTTGGTTTCTAGAACTTTTGGCTCAACCCAACATAAGTACCATTGGTACTATCTTTTAGCTGTTTTGGGCTTTTGGGGGAAAAATAGAGACAACTATTTTAAAATGTCAATTTAGAAAAAAATAAACAAACAAATATCATAATTTGTTGATATAGATTTTTAATAATAGATTTGAACAAATATTTAAAAAAGAAAAAAAGTCAGCTTAGCTTAAATTATATCACTAGTTTGGTTTCTAGAACTTTTGGCTCAACCCAACATAAGTACCATTGGTACTATCTTTTAGCTGTTTTGGGCTTTTGGGGGAAAAATAGAGACAACTATTTTAAAATGTCAATTTAGAAAAAAATAAACAAACAAATATCATAATTTGTTGATATAGATTTT
Source organism: Jaltomata sinuosa (assembly GCA_003996215.1). Classification (NCBI taxonomy): domain Eukaryota; kingdom Viridiplantae; phylum Streptophyta; class Magnoliopsida; order Solanales; family Solanaceae; genus Jaltomata; species Jaltomata sinuosa. The sequence continues at coordinate 181,711 of QJPP01003705.1, forward strand.
TAATAATAGATTTGAACAAATATTTAAAAAAGAAAAAAAGTCAGCTTAGCTTAAATTAATTTTATGAGGTTTTTTTTAGGGTATTTTAAAATTTATTTTGAAAAGACATCTATTCGTACAAATATCTTTCTAATCAAAGAGTTTCTTGTGCACAATACTTAAATTTGAGACTTCTTATCAAAAGAGAATTCATTGGTGGTCCCTAATATTGACATCAATTTTTATTTAGACACTTCAAGTAGACCTTGTCTATTTTAAATACCTCAAGTACGAATTCGCTGTGTTATTTTGACATTTTTTTTAACAATCAGTAAAAATATTAAGGAGAATGTAATACACTCACGATGGTATGACAAAATAACTAATTAAATAATTACACGTGATATTTTAAGTAAAAGAAAATAAAGGTCAAAACACATGGCAAAGTGATCAATGAATTTCTGACACATGACATTTAACGCTCCCCTTCCGCGACGTCTTCTCTGATAAGCCCAACACCCACCGCCTCCTACATCGTCTTCTCCGTCATACCACTAAGCTCTCTCTATCATTTATAAAAAAAAAACCATTTGAAGTTCTTTTTCAAATCATTTTTAACAAAAAACTCAAAAAGTAAAGAAAACAACAGCTTAAAAGATTGAAGATTTGCAAATTCTAATCACCATCATTCTTCAAATTTCTTTCAACCCAAAACATATGGCAAACCCAAAACACACGAAGAAACTTGAAAAACATAGGCAGAGAGATTATTTTTTTCTAATAATAGAACATGAGTATGAAAAAGATCTCAATTTTTGACATTAAAATTTTTAAGACTCGATATTTGAGTATATAGCTCTTTTCTTTTTATGCTGAAAATATGATTGTAGTTAATTCCAGTCAAGAAAAAAAGAAATAATAATGTGGGGAGAGAGGGTCTATTGCTAGTGAGAGATTATTGAAGAGCAGATTTGAGTTTAAGCTTGGTGAAATGGAGGAGATGGCTCGAGAAATGGAGAAGAAGAAGAAGAGAAAAATAAAATAAAATTTGACTAAATTAGCCTTCTCACGCGCTATTAGTGAGTGTGATTCACTCACTTTATCATATCAGCAAAAAGTCTTAAAATAACATAGTAAAATTTTATCTGAAGTATTTAAAATGAACAAGGTTTTATTGAGATGTCTAAGTAAAAAATAGTACCAATTTTAGAGGGTCATAGATAAATTCCGCCAAATATAAAAGAATCATGACCATCTCATTAAAACTGATGGTGAAAAAATTATCAAAAATCGAGAACAAGTGTATATTTTATTTATAACACTAAAGTTAAATTGCTTAATTCCATATAAATATCAAATGTAAATAAATATTTACCACCAAAATAACTCTACCAATCTAGCATATCTTGAAAATAAAATGCTCCTTTACACATTTTCTGGTTTTTTCTAGGAGTAACATCCCCCGCACCCTACCCTACCCCACCCCACCCTAACTACCTACAAAGCAATTTATTTTTCCCTTTCAAACTTTCTTTTCTCTTCTGTAATAACAAACCAATCATGTCAGCACTCAACAATTTTGCTACTCATATCCTCTCTTCTCCCTCAGAAAAATCCCTTCAAGAATCCAAAAAAGCTCAAACTTTTTCCATCAACTTTTCTCCACCTTTCACCATACAAAATTCACCAAAAACCCCATCAAGAATTAGTCTTGTTTGTCCAATAAATGCTGTCACAGAAGATAGGGAAGCAGAGATCAACCAAGAAAATGAAAAGAATGAATCAAATGGAACTGAAAAAAATGAAGAAAAATTCAAGAATAGGTTATTGTCCATTTTGTTGGATAAAGATAGGTTTTTTAATGCTGCAATTGTACTTGGTGCTGGTACACTTGCCATCACAAAGTTACTCACCATAGATCATGAATATTGGCATGTAAGTTATTTTATTTATCTTTTTTTGCTTTTGGAAAAAAGGGGTTTTTCAAAAAAAGTTATTCAATTACCCCTTGTGATCAATTATGAGTCGGAGTCAGGATTTGAAGTTTATGTGTTCTGAACTTGTCACCGAACCCATAGCTCATGTTAGCTAGTTAGTGGATTTGTAATTAAATATTTACTGATTTTGACTTGACACAAAGTTTAAGGTAAATTTTTGAATCTTATGGTCTTAAACCTTAGATACGAGAGAATGTATCAAAATATCCTTTAATGTTTTGGTCATGAAAATTGTCATGCGAAAAGTTAGAATTAAAGAGTTGCCGTAAAAGGAAAGAGACATTCTTTTTGAAATGGAATGAAAAGGAAAGTAAGACAAGCAAATTAAAATGGAGGGAGTATATGTATTTAATGGATTTCCTGTATAAGCAAAGAGTTACTGGGTTTGTTCGAACCAGTACATAGTGTTGTAGCTTCGCCCCTGGTGATCATAAAGGTAATAGTAGGATTGGATTTGTCACAGGGATAAATGATGGCAAAAGGAATGAATTAAGTTGGATAGTCATTATTGAAGTGATAAATTAAGTAAATAAAGTGTACACTTCGTAGCAGTTTAAACTTGTAGATGAAATAGTCACAAAATTTGACATGCTAACAAGGCCCGGTTGAGGTCCAAATCTCACCGGCATCCTCTATCGAAAACAATTTTCGTGTGCTTGGACCGTGGAAAAGAATCAGGTCTGCATGTGGGTGTGCGTTAATGAAACTGTACTCTCTCTGACAACTTTGTGTATTCAGGGATGGACCCTTTACGAGATACTGAGGTATGCCCCAGAGCACAACTGGATTGCATATGAAGAAGCGCTGAAAACAAATCCTGTGTTAGCTAAAATGGCCATTAGTGGTATTGTCTACTCTGTAGGAGACTGGATCGCTCAAGTAAGCATTGTCTGATCAGTAACCTGTAGATATCTTTTAGTTGATCTGATGGTGTAAAACTTTTGTATATTGTCAGTTTATGGAAGTTAAACTCTTCCGAAATATTGGGAGCTGTTTTCATTGGTCTAAATTGTTTCATTTTGTTCTGTTGATTTACAGTGCTATGAAGGGAAGCCTCTTCTTGAATTTGATCGGACTCGCATGTTTAGATCTGGTCTTGTTGGATTTTCACTTCATGGTTCCCTTTCCCACTACTATTACCAATTTTGTGAGGTGATGCTTCTGGCTCGTATCTTGATTGATCAACCATATATTTCGACATATTTGATGAAAGCTAAAAGGTTCAACTCTAACTTACAGGCTCTTTTCCCGTCCAACGATTGGTGGGTGGTTCCTGCTAAGGTTGCTTTTGATCAAACCATCTGGTCAGCAATTTGGAATAGCATCTATTTTCTGGTCCTCGGTTTCTTGCGTCTTGAATCTGCAGCCAATATTTTTGGCGAACTCAAAACCACATTTTGGCCCATGTTAACAGTAAGGAATTCTTTTAACGATCTATCTTAAAGTGCTTGCAATATTTTATGATTTAAAGTTGAATATAGCGATTACGGGAAAGTATTAGCTCAAGATTTTGAGTTTGTTTTTGCTGATTCCGTGGAAGTTAGTCCAAGTTTACTGTTTGGTCTGTTAAAAATTGGTTTGATATGAAGCTGAACATATCTTCAAGGCCAACATATTGTTGCCTTTTTTATGATTTATCCTTTTTAGTACTGCCATGATGTACTGGAAATTTCAAGAATGATAATACGTATCAATGCTACTCGAGATCTAAGATGGTCTGCATGTTTCTGTGAGAATACTAAATCAGTTCTGGTATTTTACAAATTCCAGTACCTCATGGCAATACTAAGCTTGACGTATCTTCAAAGACAACACTGAGCAGCCTTGTTTATGAATATCCTCTTAGTATTGCCATAAGGTACCGGAAAGTTCAAGAACGATGATTCTACCTGTTGAGATTCTAGTAATCAATAGAAGTTTAGCATAGCTGTTCCATTGGAACTCAAGGAGTAGAACTATTTGGAAATTTTAGTATATACATGTATACTGTTTTCTATATGCTCTTAGAATTTTAATAAGGCGAATGAAGCCTGCAACCAAGCCAATGGCGTTGCTGCTGATCAACCCATGGGACTTTTGTCGTCTCCTTAGTGAAGAAAATGTTTCAGCGGCCTAATTCTGGATGTTGAATTAGCTACTTATATTTTCCATCTTCCGATCCACCAAAAGGAGAAAAGTAAACTTTTACTACTCAGAAAAGAAAGAAGATATTTGACATCATGTGCACAGAAGTACTCCATGTCTTTTCTTTTACCAATATTAGTGTGAAAAGCTATTTAAATTTGAAGTTTCGGATACTTATATCATTTCAGCTGAACCACAAAACATTTCGAGACTGTTCTTCTCTTAGAATTTGCGCCATTTCAAATGTATTCTGTACAGATTATAAAATTACATCCCAAACAGTTCATTGATGCAGTTATATGATACTCTGAAATTGTGGTGGCCTTCGATGTCTATGCCCGTCTTCCTTGAACTGTTTATGAACTATGCTTGAACTGTTATTGATATGTGGAGAATACGTTATGAAAAACTAAGATTTGCGCATAAGTTGGACTGGACAACACCGTCAATTCAAAAAGAGAGATGGTGTCTTTAAGAATACTAAATCAGTTCTTAATTCTTTCAGGCAGGGTGGAAACTTTGGCCATTTGCTCACCTAATAACTTATGGCGTTATTCCTCTTGAGCAAAGACTCCTTTGGGTGGACTGTGTCGAACTGGTTTGGGTTACTATTCTCTCAACGTGAGTTTCTGATTCAATTTTACAATTGCCTTCATATTACCGGTGACAAATTAAAAGTAGTATGTGGAAATCGTTTGTATTCTCACCCTTACCAATTTTAAGGACAAACATACAAAGACATTCTGTCGTCATGCCATGGATGTTGCCTTGTGGACTAAAAGACAATCGCCTGAGACAGCTACGGATTATTTTACTTGTCTTCTTTTCCTAATGAATAAACCATCCTTTCACTGTGCATGTCATCACATTTTATGTTACCTGTCCTAACGCCTTACATTAGATTTTGGCTTCGAGCTCTGTCATTCTTGAGATCTTGCAATGCGAAGTGTCTATACATGTCATATTATTTACACTAGAACTTCATAGAAAAGGCATATATAGTATCTTCCTGACGCTTGAAATTCGTATTTGCAGTTACTCAAATGAGAAATCAGAGGCGCGGATATCTGAAGAACTATCGGAAGCTAAATCTGATTCGTCATTGAGTAAATTGCCCGAGGTACGTACTAGTCCAAACTAAACTGCCCTCTTCAATCTTGAAGTTTCCTCACTTTTAATGCACTAAAACTAGTTCTTCTGTTTGCATTTGCAGGATTAATCAAGCAAACAACTTGAGAGATTCTATGAGTTTTATCATCAAGTTATAGTGAAAAATTAGCCAGCCTTTGAGAAAGCTTATTTATTTAGGAAATTGAAAGTGTCTAGTATAGCCAGTAAGTAGTTATTATTATTACTATTGCTTGCTTTATTTGGCCTTACCCCTTGCTGAATGGAGGAAGATATAAAAAGGGAGAAGTTAATAAGAGGAGTTTAGTGTGTGGAGATGATTTTTATGTATGTATATATACTAGTTTCGTAAGGCCTGTGTTAAACCCGGGCTCAAATTCAAGTGATTTGATATTTTATATAATGACATGATTTAAAATATATAAAATAATTACAATTTGACAAAGATCATAAATTAAATTTTTTAAAGCATTTTTATGAGTTTGTAAGCATATAACTTCTTTAGCTATAGATAAAAATATATATTTTTTGGATATTTCGTGACAAATGGTTATTATATGAAAGATTTTAAATATATTTTATAAATATTTTTTTTATTAAATTCCTAGGTTTTGATAATATATAAAAAGAACATGAAGTAAAGTGCATATAGAGATAGTGATAAATGAGATAAAAAATTTAAAACACGTAAAATAGAAACTCATATATAATACTATAATTTTGTTAAGACTATTTTAATTATTCAAAATTAATTAAATAATTAATTTTGATAAAAAAAATTTAAAAAATAGTCAATTTTAATTTTTTTTAGTCTTATCATCGGACAACTATTGCCACAATTTGTACAAATAATGTTATTGAATGATGTATTCAGAAAGCATGAAACACAAGTAATTTAATAGAAAAAATTAATTATTAGATATTTGACTTTTTATATTTTTCAATTGACTTGATTAAATAATATGTAATGTATGAGAAACAGAACATTATAATGAAAGCTTCTAAAAGATTTATCAATTAATTAAATAACAAAAGAATCTTAATAATTCAGTTGATTGGCTACATAATTTCACCTTGTTGGTGAAGATTTAATTTCTCACTTTATAATCCTCTCCCTATTTCTCCTTCCCCTACTCTCATTTTTTTTTTAAAAAAAAGAACTTAATTAATTAAACAACTAAAAAACACATGAAAAAACTCAATAGTGATTTCTTATATTATAACACACCAAATGCAAAGGCCCATGTGACAAGAAAGGTAATAAAGTTATCAATCACTTGCCACAATTTTAGAGGATTAAGAAATTGAAATTACTATAACAATCTTGTGAGGACTATAAAAAATTGATATTCTCTCTTATATAAATATTTTTATATTGTTAGTGCATGAAACATGAATTCGATAGTTAATAGTTTAAATATGCACCAAGTTATTTTTTTAACTAGAAAAATAAAGATAAATTATCATATATTATATATAAATTATCATATATTATCATATATTATATATTAATTTCGTACATTTATTTTAGTATTCATATTTCTACGCTACTCATCTTATGGATATGGACATATGGTAGATTTTAGGGGTTCAAACATTTTAGTACCATAGTCCATATAACATTCATAACATTTTAGTACCATAGTCCATATATTTTTAACTCCGTTTCAACTTTTGATTTAAATTCTATGAGTAATGTTTTCATTTATCTTTTCATTGTCTTGAAACAATAAATTTGGCATTGCAATCTCGTCTAATTTTTCATCTTGTTTTATCTACGATTCTTTAAATCGAGGATTTATAAAAAAAAACACCATCTCTATCACATAAAAAGACGAGTAATATATGCGTATATCCTACGATCTCCAGACTCTACCTATGAGATTACACTATTTTATCATTGTATCACCATTGGACTTCAAACCCGCTTATGAAATCAAATCAATATGTTCTACGGAGAAAGATTGGAATATCATCTTCATGTTTTAATAACTCATCATTTATTTTTTGCTAAAAAAGGACACTATTTTTTTACCATTAGCTGTTAAATTTACTAAAAGACCCTTTGACAAACCTACGATCTCCAGACTCTACCTATGAGATTACACTATTTTATCATTGTATCACCATTGGACTTCAAACCCGCTTATGAAATCAAATCAATATGTTCTACGGAGAAAGATTGGAATATCATCTTCATGTTTTAATAACTCATCATTTATTTTTTGCTAAAAAAGGACACTATTTTTTTACCATTAGCTGTTAAATTTACTAAAAGACCCTTTGACAAATTGACTATTTCCTCTTCCTACTGCACCATTTACAACAAATCCTCCTCATAGAATAACATAATCCAAATACAGATCTATTGGGTACATTGCCTTTGAAGTTTCTGATCTGTTCTTCTGAATCAATCGAAGACTCATCAAAGAAAATGGCAAAGAGGAAGCATGGATCCACCAAATTCTTCATCATTCTAGATTATCTTTACCTCTTCGTATTCTTCTGTTTCCTCTGCTTCTTTCTTGTCAAAATTGTTGGAATTTGATCCATCCAGGTCATTTCCTGCAACCCCTTTTTTTTTTTATTAATTTGATTTATACACTGCCCATTTGAAAATCCAATTTGCGCAATTTTTACGTCTGAGCTCGTACAACAACAACATTACAAACAATCACATGCTCGGTGTAATTTCACAAGTGAGCTATGACGAGGGTAATTTGTCTTATTGTAGATTCGAAAAAATATACTCCATTCATTGTTTTAGCTCATTTCACGCTCATTAGGTAAGGCACAGTTTACTAAGTTTTACCTATTTATTAGAGTTTTATTGAAAATTAAGCACTATTAAAAGAAGTACTAGTAAGGGTATAGTTGGAAACATTTTGTTTTGAATTTTTAAAATGACACTAATTTTGAGATAATTTTTTTTTGCTATCACTTATTTTGGGAGGGAGGAAGTGGGATTGATGATGTTAGAGCCCTTTGGGAAGATAAAAATCCAACCTTTATATACTTGAAGAAGTTTATTTTGCAGTTTGACTCTTGAGAAGCGAAATATGACAAGTAAAAAGGAAAAATGTAGTTTTAGCTCATTTCACTCTCATTAAGAAACACTAAATGTAAGGTATAATTTACTAAGTTATACTCTCTATGTTCCTTTTTAGTTGTCATGATAAGACTTTGTACAACCATAAAAAAAAATTAATTAAGAGTGTAATTAGACTCATATACCTCTTATTAATTTTTATTTATTTATGTGTCTCTTAGTTCTAGAATAATTAATGCTAAGGGCAAAGTTGAAAAATAATAATTAATTCTCTCTTGATTCTTTAAATTGACAAGTATTTTGGAACAACTATTTTTAGTATACATGACAACTAAAAAGGAACGGAGGGAGTACCTATTTATTAGATGTTTCTTGAGAATTGAGCACTATTAAAAAGAAACAGAAATAGTTCTTTAATATAACGCTATCATTGGAAATAATTATTATTTTGTGTTGAATTTCTAAAGCGACACTTTTTTTGATAAAGGTAATATTTTTCTAAAGCATACTTATTTTGGGGGCTAAATCGATACTTATTTTGGAACGGGGATAGGAGATTGATGATGTTAGAGCCCTTTGGGAAGATAAATATCCAACCTTTAGATACTTGAAGAAGTTTATTTTGCTTTTTTAGGGTTCCCCAGATGTTTGTTGATGAAAATATGGAGTATTGGGTCTATGAATGCTAAATGGATCCTTTTAAATTAAATTAGCAAACTTTAACTTGGAAAAAGAAGAATTCGAGCCCAATTACTTTTTTTTTTTATGACAAGGGACACCCCGCTCCACCTGCATATAAGAGAGGTAAATCGTACTAAGCAAGCCTCATTCGACGAGCTCAACCGAGAAAGCATATATGGAGTTTCGAACCTGAGACCTCTAGGTAGGAGATCCTGCTCAACCAACTCGACCACCTTTGTGGGTCACAATCACTCTTACTATGTCTTGGAACCATTAGGGCCTGCTGTTGAATACTTTTAACCTCTTACACTTTCAGTTTCAATATCATGATAGAATATTGATCTTTATTATCACTTATCAAAAGAAAAATCGTGATAGGATATTGAAGTAGTGGTTGCTACACATGGTTACTTAGGATTGGAGATTTGAATGATGGTTCAGTTCTATTGACACAACAACAACAACATACCTAGGGGTCCGGGGAGGATGGGTGTATACAGACCTTACCCCTTACCTTTTGTGGGGTTGATAAGTATGGACCATGATGTTATTGAGGTTGTTCGTTTATATGCACAGTGAGTTCTTGTTGGCTAACTTATCAACTAAGCTACATTTTGGGAATGATTTCGAGTCTTCACAATATATATCGCTTGCCTATGTCACGCGAAAGCTTAAAGTACTGTATTGGCTACACCTTGTAATACTTAGTCCTGTTACTTCGAGATGTTTACCATGTATTTACGTTGATGCTTTAGGAAGCATAAACATGTCGCGATATTGTACACTTCCCGATTCTGAGCTTCTTAATGTTTCACCTTTTCCCCTACAATGTTGCTCTTGATGTGTCTGCCATCTTTTAGATGAAATATAGAACCTTGTAAGACTAAAGTACCCTGAAGTGTATCATTCTATTTGTGAAACATAGTGTGGGATTCACCTAGTTTTTTCAAACTCAACATGTTTATGTGGAATGTGGAATCACATAGTTAGGGTAAAATTCACAAATAACTACTTTTCAACCTCCATAACTGAAAAATAACCTTTGTCCTGGATCTGGAGTTTCAAATTCCACAAGTGAAACTCCGGGACATTGGTTATTTTTCCAGTTACATGAACAAAAAGTGGCCAGTGGGCAATGATTCTACGGTTTTTCATCCTCTATAATGACTCAGAAGCCTGCAGTTATCCCTTTTTTCTTGTGGATTACTCTTGTCTAACGTGTAAATTTGTCTTATTTTTCATCCATTTTATAGAAAAATCGTCTTGATTTTCAGGTGATGGTAAGCTTGTTGCACATCAGAAGAAGGCTGAATTCGAGAACTTCAGTTGGTCGACTCCAATTCAAAGTTTATGTTCACTTTTTGGCCAGTAAGATTTGGAGAGGAGTGAAGTTGTAAACATTCAGTGGTCAGTGTACAATGCAAATTACATGTAAACATTCTTCATATATGCAAATTCCAGTAGATCTTTTGGTGTACTTGAATTATCCTTTTACTTCTGTGATATGACTCTTAACTTTGAGAGTGCACGTCTAGACACCTTAACTTGGTCTCAACTTGCAACCAAATACTCTTAACTCGACCCCACTGTCTTGTGGACATCTGACCCGATGCTGACGTGACACATAAATTTGGAGGCGCCTAGATGATTATTTTGTAAGTCGGAGTGTTCAAATGACATGATGAAGATGAGTCGAGGTGTCTAGATGTACAATCTTAAAATTGGAATGCGTTCTTGCCAATTGAGGCCAAGTTTGCCAAATGAAAAATACCATACATGTAATGAAGGGATTGAAATGAAAGTCTATAATTAGGACTTTAGGAGGGATGGCCATCAGGGCGGATGCAGTGGTTTGACATTGGGTTTAATCGAGCTCAATATTTTCGATGCACGGTATAAATTTATAATGTCAATAACAACAACAACAACATACCCAGTGTAACCCCACAAAATGGGGTCTGGGGAGGGTAGAATGTACGCAGACCGTACCTTTACCTCAGATGAAGTAAAGAGGCTGTTTCCGATAGACCCCCGGCTCAAGACCAAAAAGGACCATAAGAGGTCGGAATAAAAGTACAGGATCCAAATTTTATAATGTCAAAACTCAGTAAATTTTGATCAAATATTAAATCCAAATCCATAACTTTAAAAGCACAATGAGTTATGTGCTAAAAACCATAAAGGTTGAATTCATCAAGTTAAAATCTTGAATCTGTCTCGGATGATCATGCAACCCAAGCCTAGAATCAGCACTTGTCCCTTATGGTTTAGAACTAGTTTGGTCCTTAAATCCGCTCTTTTCCAAACATTAAGGACCATTTATGTTACACATAATATATGAAGGACCAAAGTAATTCTACACCTATACATAAGGGACCATTTGGGTTTCTTTCCCTAGAGAAATCAGCTTGCACCGAGGGCAGAGCTGGAGAGAAAGCTATGGGTTGGTAGAACTCAATAAGCTATTTTTTTAAAATTCAGAACTCATAAATTCAAAAATTTGGCTCTCTGCTTGCACCTTTGAATGAGGTCGTTGGCGATGGACGAATAACACACACATAATTCAAGGGAGTTGTAATGTAGACCAAGGAGGTTATAATGTAAACAACCTACCTTGACACCAGCATCAATGGCTGATTCCACAGCTCGAACGCGGGGACAACTTTACCATTGCGTCAAGGATGCACCTTTATTCTATGTTGCTCGGACTCTCTAAAAATGTTGTTGCACTCGTGTCGAATCCTCCATAAATACACTACTTTCAGAGGATTCGACATGCACTTGTTTTTGAAGAATCCAAGCAACATAGCCTTTATCCAAGCACAAATTATTTTTCAGAAATGCCAAATATAGATTACAAATCACAGGCTAAACTCTCATCAAACTGAGAGAAAACATAACATAAATTGTGGTGAAATGTCATTCCTAAGATGGAAACATCTTTAAAAAACAAGAAATTTACAGTTGAAATATGAATGATATGAATGCCAGTTAACTTAGTGAACGAATCAAACCGGAAAAAGAACAACATAAACATGCTGATAAAAGCACTTACCCCGTGTATGAAAGCGCTCGATATCAATGAGGGAATTGGGAGAGGGTGAACGTATACACGATCTAGAATACAACAACTACACCTCAATTCCAAACAAATTGGCGTCGGCTATATGAATCCTCACGGTCTGCAGCATAAATATATTTGCACAGGATGTAGAGGATGGCACCAATGGCACTCTCTCTGTTTCACTCCGAGAGGAAAGAATTTGTATATAACAACAATCATAATTGAATAACAAGGTTAAGGTCCTTGCCTCTCGTCGGAAAATCTTGGAAGCTGAACTAGAGAGTTGACTCGAGTAACACCTTCCAATCCTGACCATTTCTGATCTTCTGTTACCGCAGTTTCTTGATCTGCTTCTGCTTCGGCTATTACTTGTTTATAGACATCGTTCTCTTCCGCTGATCTGACAGTAGTGTTTCTCTGCAGAGATGGCTCGGAGTTGTGCCCGTCATCCAATTCAGCAGCATTACCAGAATGGTTGCTCTGAAGTGCAGCAGAAGAGAAACACTGCTCCTCCTCATTGTCAGATTCCAAGTCCATCTTTCCATCCAAGAATAAGCAAACAACAGCACAATCATCCATTTTTGAAGTCGGGTACTTGATTTTCCATTGGCGTGCAGCAGACTCCACTAGGATTCTGGCAGCTGATGATCGTGTAGGCGCTGATGACACTATATCGACCACTTCTTCATTACTCAAGACATCCCAAACCTGCAATCAAGAATAAGCATTCAAATTAGAAACAATAGTTCATTACACAGTCAAATAGCGACTGCCAATTTTCTAATTCTAGCCTTTGCAAGTGAATTCTCTTTTAACTTGAAGAAACAAATGAGTTAGAAAGCCTTTCCCAAGAATAAGCTACAGGAAAGCAATTTGCTAAATTTAAATCACTAGGGATTTTTTCCATGATAATCTTTGTTTCCTCAACTATAACAACAACTAGGTGTCAATCTTAACCAAGCTGAGTCAGGTACATGTATCCTCGCTGATCATATCGCTCCATTTAAGTTCATCTTAGACCAATATTATACAAAAAAAAAATAAAAAATACTAGAAGTACTCCATATTTCCTAACCGAACTAAAAGACTTATAGAAAAATAAGACCTAAAGCAAATGTGTTAACATGACTAAAACATATTCCAAGCAACTAATTGGTATCTCGTGTGTAGATCTTTTCCTTCCATTGTGTCCTATTTTCGCTAAGGTTGCATAGATTTTAAGAGCTTGTAGGTCTTTCGAGACAACTTTCTTCAATGTGATTTTAGGTCTAGCTCGTTCACTTTTAACACTTTTACCAAACATGGCTTCATACCCATGCAACGGTACATGTGGAGGTCGATGCATCAGATAAACAAACCTTCTCCAGCGACCTTTACTCATTTTATCCTCGATGTGTGCTACTGCACCTTCTGCCAAATGTGGTCATTTTTAATCTCTTTGGATCCTCAACTTAAGTTTGAAAATCCAGTAATTGAAAACGAGATCGTGCTTGATGGAGAAGAAGAGTGATTAATCCTATAAGGAGAGATAGCCTCTCCAAAACCTACTCTACCAATATAAAGTTTTGGGTCATATTTCTCAAATCCAGACTGCTTTCAAGCTTGAGAACTGTTATATTTACTGCAATTTATCAGAATCAGGAAAACCATCTGAGTCCAGTGGATTGCCTTCACCTCTTTCGAGAGGAATATTAAAGTTTTTAAGATACACAATAATGTCATGCAAATGGTGGTGGTGCATTCCCTTAGACAGGCAATGGAAAAGAAAGTCTTTGAAGCCCAATCGTCATATCCACGAGGAATGGGCATAAGAGTACAACAGAATTAGAGTAACCATGCCATTAGCCTTAAGGAAAAAGTTCCTATTATCCTTCAAGGTGCGAATAACATGACTAGCACAACTATTCTATAATTTCCGGAAGTGGAAGTCAAACGGTTCCAGAATTGCATCCCTTATTAAACACAACTATCATTCAAATCCCTAACTAAATATATTTCACCTCCATTATGTTAACATTGTAAGACTCAATTAAAGCAATTATGTATTAGATTGGGATGCATTAACAATAGTGATAAAGAAATCAATAAAAGGAAAAGATTTTTCATATTTTGACAAAAAATTGCATAAGACTAGGCATCCAAAATTGTTCCAAGCTAGCTTCAATTTATAGCTCTTGTTAAGTATTAAAACAATGTTATTATTTTTAGAATCAACTATAATAGCAGTACTGGAGATGAAGAAAGTAGGTGTTGGCCTCAAAGTCACACAGGTATATAATCTCCAAAGTCTTAACAATTGACATAGGAGGCAAGAACAGGTGACTGTATACAGAGAATCATTTCTTCTGTTTACTTGTGTAATTATGTAACGAAAAGGAAATTGAACTTGCAAAGTTCTAGTGCATGACTTCTCAATTCATTCTTTTTCCCTTGTCATAATATGTTGCTCACTTTAACTTATTGACCGTACTTACGCAAGTGGGCACAATACATACAATATGGATTATGTAGCTCCAATCATCCAAGTCAAAATGCAGGATACAGGAAACTCACATTCATCAAAATAGTAGTATTGATAGCTATTTTGCCTATGAGTAGTCTTGGCACATCTGATTCAACACTAATCAAATCCTTTCCTCGTAGGTACAGATGTAAACGTATTACCTGTTTCCATTTTCTTTATGCAACACCAAAAATTATCAGAACGAACCACCCACTACACTAGATGAGCTAATACCTTTTTAAAATACTAAAATGATAGCTACTTTGTCAAAGAGGAGTCTTGGCACATCTGATGCAAACACTAATCAAATCCTCTTCTCCTTGGCGCAGACATAACCACCTACAATGGGACCTTCCAGATTCACCTAATTTTACATGGTATTAGAGCAGGACCCATCTCACCCGATGTTGGACCTCCAAACTAAATTTTCCCACGCACCAGATGTCCAACCCTGGGCGTGAGGTGGGGTGTTGAAGAATGAAAAAAAGTCTCACATCAGTGGTTAATGAGATGGGTGGTCTCCTTATAAGACTTGGGCGTCTCCCTTTGAGCTAGCTTTTGGGGTGTGAGTTAGGCCTAAGACCTAATTTTACATGAGACTTTCTAACCCCCAAACCTGGAATGCTAAATGATAGACAATCCACCATAATAGTTGACGTAATATCTTTTTTCATGTACTTGTGAAGAAAATACTTCACGCCTAATAATAATATTTCACCAGTGAAAATGACATCGGTTTTTAGCCATGTGGTTACCAATCAAAATTGATGCTTGGAACTCACATTAGTAGATTATTGTTAATGAGTACGTAATCTCCAAAATCTTAACAATGGACACAGGAAGCAACAATAAGTGACCGTATACAGACTAATCAACTTTTCTGTTCATTCATGTAATTATAAAACTAAAAGAAACTAAAATTTCTCTAATGCATCATTTTGCAATTCGCTCTTTTCTTCAAGTTACAATCAATGCTCCATTTAACTTATCAGACACATACACATATCCAGAGAAGCATATATTAGTATATATAATACCAATTCAACATCTATATTACTGGAACGCTCAAGGTTGTAACATTCACCATAATACTAGAATTCGAATCAGCCAAAAAAGGATCAATTTGTTACTGAATTCTCATTTGAGGCTTTATTCACATATACTTCCAACACCTTAACAAATACCATTTCAGGCTGGCTCCAGCACTTCTAAAATTTGATTAAGCTAGTATTATATAGAGATTCAGACGGAGTAACATACCCCATCAGAAGCAAGAACAATGAACTTGTCTCTCTCTGTAAGAACCCGATGAGAAAATTCTGGCACAGATATTACCCCATAGTCCTTCACACAAAAATCGCCAAATGCTCGGGCCATTGCTAATCCAGGGGCATTATCAAATGGCAACCAAACTCTGTGCACTTCTGGCTCATCTTGCAATGCGAAAACCCGACCTTTACATTGTTTTATCCTCTCAGCTTCCTCTGGCACCAGAAATATTAAATTATCTAATACGAATTCTGAAATGGTTATACACCATGAAAGATTCAGTATGAAAGAGACATACTAGGTAAATCAGGCTTCAGATCAACGGTCAACTGGACTGCAACCATTGAATCATTGTCATCCTTTGATGCCAAGATTGCCCGAGAATCACCAATGTAGCCCATATAAAGGTTTGAACCCTTAAAACAAAAAAGAACAAAAATAAGCTTAGAAATAAAGAAAACAATACGACAGAAATAGCATGAGGGCAATAATGACATACTCCCTCCGTTTCGATTTTATTTGTCTTACTTTCCTTTTTACTCCGTTTCAAAAAGAATGTCTCTTCCCTTTTTTGGCAACTCTTTAATTTCAATTTTTCTCATGGCATGTTCAAGACCACAAGATTAATGAACATTTTGGTACATTCTACATATCTTTTAGTTTAAGACCACACGATTCAAGAGTCTTCTTTACTTTTTTAAACTCTATGCCTAATCAAAACCGAACAAATAAATTGAAACTGAGGGAGTATGTGATTCATCTTACCTGTTTTATTAGAGTAACAGCAGTGCTGCCACTGCAAAAGCAATCTAAATTTGGTTGGGACCTCAATTCTTTGTCCATCGCCTTGTATGACTGAAGGAAAGCTTCTCTCCACTGGGTTTCCATTTTATCCGCGTTCACTTGATCCTTATCGGTATCCTCAATTTCCAATTCTGGATTCCCGTTGCAGCTATCGGCAGCAGAACCGTTGCCCTTTGATTCAAATGACTGCAAAGAAGACATTAGCTTCAGGGGCAGTGCATCCCTTACTTTGCGAGCAACAAGATGACCATGTGGACCATGGCCATCAAATACCCCACAAAAGGTCACATCTTCCGCCATGAAATCCTACATAGGTACATTCATGTAAAATATCAGATTTTTGAAAGATGCAAAAGGTAGTTTTACGCATAAAAGCACGACTTACTTCCCACACGATCATGGCATCCTGGTTAATGCCTTTACGTCCTTGTTGTGTGAATATGCAAGAAGTTCGGCTTTTTCCATTTGTAAGGATCCGATTGGGAATTGAACTCAGATGCTTCAATCCAATGGCGTGATCAGAAAAAGTTCTTCTAATCCTCTTACGGCTAAACATGCTTATTCCCAAACATTCAGGTGAAACTTTTTCTCCATTGCTTGTGCTACTACAAGTACTACTGCTCGTCGATACACAACCCCCCATTTGCTCAGACCGACAAAGCGACCATCTAATCGACAGCAAAGCTAATAAAATGGATCTCACAGGATTCACAGATCAGATTTATGGTCAAGCAAGCAAAACAATGTTGAAATGACAAGATTACAGCACAGCAAGAAAGGTGCTTTTGGACTTAATGGAGATAATTAAGCTCTCTTTGTCCTTGGTCAAATGTCAATTCAGTCAACTGGAAAAACCAGGTAAACAAAAGAAGAAGAAGAAAATATTACTTAATGGAATTGTTTATTTAAAAGTACATAAGAAGATGGAAATGCCAGCAAGTATAGACACCAGACTAATCAACCAAAACATAGTTTAAAGAAAATTGCATGTGAGCTATGAATATAATATAAACATTCTACTGTCTTAAACTGTTGGCTTTTATGGGAATCTCTAATTATACAAGTGAAATTGATAGAATTTATGTATTCATTCATCAATAAAAAGACAATGAAGCTAAGAAGACATAAAGCATGGAACTTTGAAAAAACATAAAAAAAGAAAAGGGAAAACAGGAAACAAGATACCCTCATAAGTTGTCAAGGCTTCATCTTTCCTAAGGGCGGAGTTAAGTGGGCTCAAGAGGGTTCATCGGCAGAAAATTACACTATTCATACATGATTAAAATTACTCCCTCCGTTCCTTTTTAGTTGTAATAGTTTCCTTTTTAAGAGTCAAATAATCTAAACTTTGACCAACATTTTAAAATGTAGTTTTTCATCATATTGATATGAGAAAAATTGCAATTTATAGATCTTTTCGTACAACTTTTGAATATCTAAGTTTTAATTTTAAAATATCGAATTAATCTAATCTAGTTTAGCTTTAAAAATTAGTCAAATTGACTCTCGAAAAGTGAAATGTGACAACTAAAAAGGAACGAAGGGAGTATTACTTAATATATATAGTAAATGTTGAACTCCTTTGGCTTCTTCGTATGTTTGTTTCTTCATATTTTGAACTCTCTCGTTGAAAATTCTGGCTCCGCCACTAATCTTTCCCATAGCTCAATTACCAAAAATGAAAAGTAAAAAAGCCTAAAAATAAGCGTGTTATAAAGTAAGACAGATTCTGCACACAAATGCAAAATTTTAGCCTTTTCACAAACTAAAGAAAGTGAAATGTGAACACAAAAATGTCTAAAGCTCCAAAAGCAAAACTACACTAAATCAAGCATTATAACTTTGAAAAATGAACAAAGCAATTATACAAAGAAATCTAATCTCAGCTAACACATCACTAAAACCAAGTGGCTAAAAACCACAAAAGCAACATGAAATACAAAATCATTTATGGGTTTTTTGCCAGAAAGAATTGACACCCAAATTATAAAAACTGGAAATTAGAGAATATAAAAGAGAAAACAAAGCTAAAACAAGGGATGTTTAGGAAAAAGATCAGATTTTTAACACTAAAAGATCCTCTTTTATCTATCCAAAACCAAACAAAAGTAAATAAATATGGATATAGTAGTACCTTTTCAACTTGGTTCTGCTGAAATTCAAGAATTCTGAAACTTGGGATCAACAATGTAGTTCCAATTACTAGAAGAATTCTCTTTTCTTTTTAAAAATATTTTCAAGAAAGAAGAAAATGGGGAAGGAAGAAAGCTGGCACATTAATTGCAGAAGCAAAGGAGGTGGGGTGGGTTGGGGGGAGCGGGGGGGGGGGGGGGAGGAGGGATTTTCAGCTGTGAATTTTTGCTTTCACTTTCCACCAGGAAATTATGGTCCTGGTGGTGATGGAAATTGGAAAGTGAACAGTGAACACTTCCTTTTTGACTTCTCTTGTTATTTTTGGCTGCTTTGTTGTTGGATTTCTACTCCTCTCCGTCTCATATTATTTGTCCATTTAAATTTTGTGCATGATTTGATTCAGTGAAAAGAAAAAACTGAAAGAAAAAGAGAGTCTCAATCCACAAATAATCGAATACATATAAAAATATTACTTGAACTCGATTTCATAAAACCTTGTTTGAGCGAGAGGTATACAAAATATTCTATATCATTATGTAAAATTGACCTGTTATTATAGGTTACCATTTTTTTCAAGTTTCTTTTCCTTTTTCGATCTTTAAGTTACTTTTTTTTTCCTTGAAATTGAAAAGAACTTTTTGAACTCATTTATCTCCTTGAAATCCTCAATCTAAACCAAATTCGTTGTCAAAACCCTCCGTTCATGTTATCTTTCTTTGCTTATCTTTTTACTCTCGTGTTCATCTCTCCTTAATATGATTGAAGTATACATAATTTATTTTAAGATTTTGATGTGGTATTTGCAACTCTGAAGTCTCTTAAGCTTTTTCTTTCTGAAAAAAAAGGGGGAAATTAAAATTAGTTTGCAAAGCTTTCACAGATTTTGAATGTTGATGCAAATATATATCAACAGTTTGAAGCATGAAAGAATTACTTCTTGCAATTTTAATAGCATATGAGACGTGAAGAATTTGAAGTATGAAAAATTACTTCTTGCAAATTTAATGTCTTTCGAGGAGTGACGAATTATTTCATTAATTCTGATGATTTTTTGTTGAGAGAGAAATATGGAGAAGTCAGATTTTGATTTACGTTATAAAAGGAAATAGTAACTAAATTTGTTAAGAGTATAATTAGGATTTTACTTTTAATAGTAATATTTTCTAAAATTCTAATTACATAAATTTAGTGGTAATTACTTAATTTATCTGATGGTGTGGAATATTTTGTACACGAATAATACACAAAACTTAAATTCATTAATATATGTCTCCATTCACTTTTATCATTTTCAAGACCTAAGATTATATATCGATTAATATGAGTATTATTATAAAATATTATATTAATCATTATTTCTTAAGGGGCTCACAAAATTCAAGTGGACATGCAAAAGCGAACGGATGAAATATTTATTTAATTTACAAAGATCAAAATAGAATTAATTTAATTTTTCTCATTTTTCCCTTAAATTAATTCTTTTTTAAAAAGTAAATATTGTTTTTTCTCATTTTTGCAATCAAACAATATATAAAATTATACTATTTTTAATACATGAATAACTCATGTTTAACTAGTTAACACTTAACTTCATAAGTAGTTAACACTTCTAATCAGTTAGTTAGATTTAGTTAAGCTAGTTATAACAATATATACGTACACACCTCCATTTCCTACTTTTGTGAGTTTGGAGTTCTTCAATGTTAACATTATATTTAAGTTCAACAACAAAAAAAAAATATAACTAAAGTAACAATGTATAGTGGACCAGAAAATTAAGTAGGTATTTGGTCATAAATTTTAAATATTTTTTATTTTATTAAAATTTATGAAACTAAAATTGAAGAATTACAATAATTATAGGGATATCAAGCTACTAAGCCATATAAGAAAGCTTGGGAAAGGGTGATCGAGATAAGATGAGAAGATTTGTGTCTACCATTGAGAACCAATTCGAATTCATGCTGGGAAGGTCGATTATAGAAACCATTCATCTTGTGAGGAGATTGTTGGAATGGCGACATAGGGACAAGAAGAGAGACCTACACATGGTGTTTATTGACCTAGAAAAGGCATACGATAAATTCCATAGGGAGATCCTTTGGAGATGTTTGGAGTCTAGAGGTGTGCATATGATGGGCAATAAAGCTATTAAAGACATGTATAATAGACCCAAATCAAAATAGTGGGAGGTGACTCAGATCGATCATTTTCCAGTCATGATGGAATTTCCGGACGATCCAGGTATTGGAAGACATACTGAGAGAATGTATGATGGACTTTGGGGGTCATTGGGACCGGTTTCTACCGTTGTGCGAGTTCTCGAACAACAATAGCTACCACTCTAGTATTGACATGGCACCATTCAAGACATTGTATGAGAGGGGTTGTAGATCACTGGTTGGATGGTTTGAGGAAGACGATGTAAAGCCTCTGGGCGTAGAATTGATAAGGGAAGCGCAGAAAAAGGTAAGAGGCATTCAGACCAAATTGCTAGCAGCCCAAAGCAGGTAGAAGGAATATGCGGATAGCAAGGTCTGGGACATGGAATTTCAGGTTGGTGAACAGGTATTGTTGAAAGTGTCACCAATGAAGGGAGTTATGCGGTTCGGTAAGAAGGGCAAGCTCAGCCCTCGGTTCATCTGTCCGTTTGAGGTTCTTGAGATTGTGGGGACAGTGGCTTATAAGTTAGCACTGTCGCCTAGTTTGTCGGGTGTCCATCTGGTATTTCATGTATCCATGCTTAAGCGATACCATGGGGATGGGGATTAAATCATCAAGTAGGATGAGGTACTTTTTGATAAGGATCTTCGCTATGAAGAGGAACCAGTTTTGATTCTTGCTCGGGATGTCCGAAAATTGAGGACAAAGGTGATGAGAACGCGCGGTGAAGTTAATGATAGCCTAGAAGTTTGAAGAGATCTCCTAGAATCTAAAGATTTCATGTTAAGCAGGACTAAAACAGAGTATTACGAGTGCAAATTTAGTAAAGTAACGTATGAGACGGAGGTGAAAGTGAAGATTCGGGGCACTAGTCATACCCAAGAAAAAAAGTTTCAAGTATCTTTGGTTCATAATCCAAGGAAACATGGAGATTGACGATGATGTTGCGCATCGTTTTAGAGTGGAGGTAAATGAAGGCTCTCTTCCGGGGTACTAGCAATAAGAATGTGCCGCCAAGACCTAAAGATAAGTTCTACAGAGTGGTGGTAAGACTTACTTTGTTGAATGAAGCAGAGTGTTGGTCAGTCAAGAATACCTACATACAAAAGATGAACGTAGCATAGATGAGGATGCTCAGATAGATGAGTGGGTATACCAAGAGAGATTTGATTAGAAACAAAGTTATATTGGGCAAGGTGAGAATGGACTCTGTGGAGGACAAGATAAGGAAAGCGAGACTGAGATAGTTCGGACATGTGAAGAAGAGGTGTAAGAATGCGTTAGTAAGGATGTGTGAGAGGTTGGTCGTAGCAGCGGTTAGGATGGGTAGAGGTAGGCCAAAAAAGAACTGAAAAATAGGTGATATAAGACAAAACATGACACAACTTTGACTCATTGAGGACATGACCTTAGATAGAATGGTACGAAGGACGAGAAATAGGGTAGAAAGTTTGTAGGTAGTTGAGTTTTGTCACACTTTGTGTGATCAGAAAGACAGGGGTCTAGCCTCCCCCCCCCCCCCTCCCCCTTATTTAGTTGTATTCTGTAATTATCACATAGTTTCTTATTCTTCGATGAGTACTACTATCTATTGTTGCATTTGTTTTGTATCTTATCTCTTTGTTATCCTATTTCCTTACAATCCTGCACCTGATACATTTCTATTGAGCCAAGGGTAAGAGTAACAGTAAAATAAAAAAAAATTAATTATTTTAAAATAATAAATAATTTAAGATAATTATTTTTAAAAATTACAACAGATAATTTGAGACGAAAAATATATGACTTGGTCAAAAATAAAAAAGAGTCTGCATTTATTGAAATGTCAAAATGAACAAATGGATGTGAGTAAATTTAGTCATGGTTGCAAGCAATGATGTTCTTCACAAGTTCCTTTTTAAAAATAATAATCCAATTCACAAGTATATTGTTGTCCAACCACAAACGCCAGAACTACACTCTATGTATGAGTTGTCCTATTAATTTTGAGTTAACTTTTATATTTCGAAATTCGGAAAAAGGTATTACTAGTCTTATTAAAGAGTTACATCTTTTTTAAGATATTTATTAAGGGTAAGTTAGTAAAAAAAAAAATTATTTTTTAGGAATGAATAGAAGTTAGTAAAATTATTTTTTATTTTTTAGGAATGAATAGTTGAGTGTATCCAAGCTACAAAGATCAGTTATTTAGGAACGAAGGGAGTAACATAAAAATAAGGCTAGTAAACTATGTATAAACTTTAGTATATGCATTTAGACCTCTTTACAGTGATCATGTTTGTCCGAAAGTTTCATGATTGCTATAGTGAAATAATGTTATATACTGATATTTAACGTTTTATTTAGGCATAATATATAAAAATATGCAAAATTAGAAAACGTATGAATGTACAAAAGACAAATACTAATAGCTTTTTTCATTGTGAAGTAATGACCATAACTGATGGATATCATATAAGTTTTTTTTTTTTGACTTTTTTACTTAAAGTTTACTATTGCATTACAGTACTGATGACTATTATAAATATTTTAATATTTTATTTTATACATAATATATTTCTGGGCCCAGACCCGCACGACTTTAAAACGTGACACTAGGGTGTAAGACCTGTTTACTTATATATCCAGCATCTCTCTTGCGTTTTGCCGATGTGGACTTCTAATCCTAATCTAGGGTATCACAAATTTTACCAAGATTTTACTGCTACAATGAATGACATTGTTGTTATAGGTAAAATATCGTTATAAAAAAGTAAAATATAATATAAAAATTAATTTTGAAGAAAATCAGACCGTTATAATGAAATGATATTATAACGTCTGACCGTATAATTAATAAATTCATTACTTTTATCAAGAATCAAACATTTTTCTTTTTGGTTAATGGGAAGGGTACATACAAAAACTCAAATCTGGACAACTTTTTCAACCAGTTGCATTATAACCATAAAACAATGATCACAAGGATTGTGTCAATATAATATTAATATAGGATTTAATAAATTTGACACAATAACACAAAATACAAGACAGCCATGGACAACTTGTAGCTGTCTAGTTGTGGCAATTTCTTGTGTGGCCAAAAAAAAAGAAGACACATGTATAAGTATATATATAGATTTTTTCCCACTTAACTACAATTAACTTATATATATATATATATATATATATATATATATATATATATATATATACGTATTTTAATAATGGATAGGTTAATAACATACTCTTCAGTATTACTGTGTCTCCACAAAAAGAAATAAAGGAAATAGAATTGAATTTTTGGGCTTGCTTGTGACATATTGGACTGGACTAAAGTTTTCATGGTTGAGCTAATTTATTGGTTTCCAAAATTTGGACCTTTTGTTGACAGTGGGCTAATTATATTTGAATGATTTGGATATAAATTGTTCAGTTAATGGATTGCCTTAATTCATTTAGACCTAATTTTATCAGTACCACAAAGTAGGGTTGGCATGTGGCAATTTTAAATTGGATTATGAAATTTCAGTTTGGATTTTAAATTTTCGAATTTAAGAAATTACAATTCAAATTTAAACTAAATATGTTTGAATGGGATCGGTTTAATGAAGTTAAGTTTTGAATGAATTATAAGTTCAGTCTATTTCGTATATAATTTCTTGCTCATTTTGAGAAATTACTTACAACCTTTATAGGGAGAAAGAACTTTTTACTTTCTAGCTCATGAATAACTTTTTTCGCTCTGCTTAACCTTATCCCTTGTAGAGATATTTTAGTGACATATTCTATAGGTATTAGAATCACGTGCTTATCATCATGTTCAAAAATTATAACTAATAGCAATGACACAGTTTTATTTCTTAACAAAGCCCACCAAGAAAATGCCATGTTCGATCATGATATTGATCGGGCCATCGTGCTCCACTCGTGGACCTTGCAATAGGCAGAATTTGGTGTTATCCAACAATCCTCCCCACCCCACTCTACCTCCACCCAAACACCTGCCTCATCCAACATGTTGCTCTTGAGAATTGAATGCATAACCTTGACTCTGATACCATTATTAGACTAAGCGCTAACCATTATATCAAAAGTTATAGCTAATAGCAAGGGCACAACTTTATTTTTTTAACTAAGGTCACCAAACAAGCGTCATGTTCGATCATGACTTTAACTAGGGTCATCTCAGCTTCCTAATGGGTCTTGCCATATGCAAGATATTAGCATTACCTAACAATAAAACGATCCTATCTGATCAAATATACCTAGTAACAAGCTCCTATATCCTTTTCATTACGATATTTTTGTGCATAGATTCTATCAAAACAGGTCTGTTACACAAAACTAAATAAATAAAGAAAAAAATTGGTCAAAAGCAGCCATATATTGGAACTCAATATTTGTAAATTGGACTGATTCTACGGTCAAAATTTGATATCCAAACCATTACCTAATATAATTATCTGTAAGACCACTTCCTCTTGACTGGGAAACCTTCTCAAGCATCTATTTATTTATTTATTTATTTATTTAAAAAAGAAGAATAAATAGAATGAGAATCCCATTCCCTTAATCTGGTCAAGATTTTTTATCTTTTTTCTTCAAGTTTCTAACAAGAATATTAATGTTTTAATAATTCTTACGTGTCAATTTATATGACATATTTTTCTTCTTATAATCTTATCTAAAAAAGAATGTCATATTACTTTATTTAAAAATAATTTAATTTTAAACTTTCTGTTTTACCCTTAACAAGGTAGATTTATAATCACATATAAATTTCAAAAGTCTTTATTCATTTTTTCTTAGACGTTGTGTCAGTCAAATACCATCTAATAGATTGGGATGAATATGTAAAGTATTCGAAGACATGAACGGTTTAAGATTTTTGAGTTGCTTAGAATTGCGACATAATCATGATAAAAGTTGTCGTTGTTCTCATTCGGTAGAGGAGTTCATCTGAACCCCTTCACCGAAAAATTACATTGTATAATAAGATAAAAAAAATTACATTGTATAACTAGAGATCTCAGATTCGAGCCTTAGATATGAGAAATTCTTAGTAGGGAGCGCTTCTCTCGAATGGATCCTACGAGGCACAAATTCAAATTAGTTAAGCTCCAATGTCGATACCGAACACTGAATAGGAAATTAAAAAACACTAAACTATTAATGACGTTTCTATTTTTCCACATACCTATCGTTTTCTTTTTTGAGTACGATTTACTATTTAGTAGTATTAATTAACGGATTAAAAAGAAAGGAAAAGTTCCAAATTACAATATTTTCTCCGAGTAGACTAGGGCGAATCTCAAATCTTATTGTAGCTTGCTAGATAGATGTGACACTTTGATAGACATGCAATTAGGATAAGATGTTAGCTTCCATTCTGTTTAGCGGAAAAATGGATATTTCTTGCTCATTATCAGACAATTATTTATTCATAAAGAAAATTGTTTTCATAAAAAACCCTTTTCTGTGCGCTAAATAGTCTTATCTACCCTTTTGGGGGATTTTAGTGATAGGTTTTATAGTAAATAGACGATCCTATTTGATCAAATACCTAATGACAAATTCATATATTTTTTTCATTATGGAATTTTTAGACTGGACAAAAAACCTAAAAATCTCTTCTTTTTTTTTATGAGAGATCAATATTAATAATAGTGACCTTGATACGAACCTCGTTTAGAGACAGTGTTAGCTAAGGCGGGAATTATATACAGTACAGTGAATGGAGTAATACAAAATTAGCAATGAAATGATTATAATGTAAAATAAATATTATTTCTTATTCATATGATGGATAACTTAAAACATGTGTCTTACTTGTCAAAAAAATGATTAAAAAAAATTTATAAAAAGAAGTTTATTATTATGAGTGCTAGTTTTATTATTTACTAGTAGTTTTTAATTTCACGTTCTAATATCCACAATTCCACATTCTTGTTCTGCATTTTATCATGCAAAAAATAATATATGACTATATCATCATATTAGCAAAAGTAATTAACAATCAAATATTGTATATAAACTAGAGAGTTTATACAATCAAATACTTTACGTGTTACAACACAACAACATTAATAATATAGTCATTCAGAGAATTTTGTTTAGAAAAAGATTTATTCTCTCAATAAGTTTAGAATATTTTTTTATATTAATATTATCATATATAGGTCAACTGACCAAATTTTATATCATAAAGTTTTTATTATAAATTTTCTTTTGTTATCTGATTTATTGTCGCTAAAATTTGTAATTATTAATTTTCATATGTTATTTCAATCCCAATAAAAAGTTCGTAAACACACACACACACACACACACACACACACACACACACATATATATATATATATATATATATCATAAATATTCAATAAAAAAATATTATATTTTAAATAATAAATAAATATAAAATAATCAAAAATTCTCTTAATTAATATTCTCTCAAAAGGCATATAAAAGAAAAACACAATAGATAATATAAAACAAAAAAAAATAGCTTAAAATTACCATAAAAGCTCACTACTAGAAAATATGAAATTAGCTGAAAAATTTATCGATAATTCAAAGCTAATTCATCCCTAAAAGGCTCCTAGCTGATTAAATTTTTTTATAATTCATTACTAATTCATAACTAACTAAAATTAGCATGAAACTATTAATATTTTGCTACATAATTTTATCCGTTACTAATTCCTTATTTTCTAATAGCGATTCATAAATTTTGAATTTTGAACTCACCCCAAAACACGTGAAATTCATGCACATAATTAAGTGTACAGCCTATATATAGCAGAGAAATGCATGATTACAACTTACAAGTTTACATTTTATCATGTAATAATACCAAAGTATATACGTCTATGTGTGACTAGAACTATATATAGTAATCTTCAGCTTTAATTTATAACATTTTCTTTTTGTATCTGTCAGAATTATCATGATTCATGTAATGCCAAAGTGTTATCTCTGTGACTAGAACTAATATAGGCCAAACACATATACAGACTTTTAATTCACATACGGATTCAGAATTTAAATGTGATGGAGACATTACTATTTTTATGCAAAAAATTTAAAGTAGGAGTTAGAGTTATATTTGATTATAGTATTTGGAGTTAATATTTAGAATTTAAATGTATTTTTTTTAAAAATCAAAAAAATAAAAATTAAATATGCAATATAATTTAAATGAGGTTATTTTATGAAGATAAAAAATTTAGATTTTTTTTAAAAAAAAATTTAAAGTAAAAAAAGTAAAACCAAATAAAGTGAAAATACTTCTTAAGGTGTTTCCCAAAGTTCCAAATACAACTTGATGTTTTTATGGCCAAACAAAAAATTTAAAATAAAGTAAATAAATATTCATAGTCAAACGGATCCTTAATTTGTTAATTAAAGTAAAAACTCAATCAAACGCAATAAAAAAAATGAATTGATGTTGTCGAGATCAGAAATTGATTCGCACGCTTGCGCTCAAGGGCCTAAGGGGCTTGATTACCCAAATGCGCAATTCAATAGATATATTTGAGAGATCCTTTTAAATACATGATAATTCTTTAACGTACATACACATATAGAGAGTCTTTTTTCGAGGTTAACGGGTGCCTGCATACCCCATCCTAATAGGATAGGTCTGCTCCTATTCTGATTGTTCCTATTCTTTTTAAAAAAATAATATGATATTTGAAATCTTGAAAATAAAATAGATCACTTGCATTATAAAATATAAAGGAAAAGAAACACATAATTAAGTTTAAGATCTATCTAAATGCAATAAATTCAAAAGTGTCACAAATAAAAAAACGAGTTTTTTGCTTCTATACTGTTTTTGTTATTTTATTCAGATAAAAAAAAAGCCAAAATAATGCAACTTTTGGCAAATTGTGAATTTGTTTCTCTTTATTTATTTATTTATTTATTTAGAAAGGTATTTCCTTTTTTTCCCTTCCACAACCCTACAATGGTCCCTCAGTGGACCATATAATAAATAATTAGACATATATAATATAGATATATTATGTGTGAAAAAAAACGTGTTCTACAAATAAAAATAAAAAATATCTCAAAATGCAACTTGTATATGAAGAGATTACCTATAGTAGAATGATTACTATCGACGAGAATTGCAATAGAATAATAAGTACTCTTTTATTTTTAATCAAAGGTTCAGATTTATTAGTTAGTATAATTTTTGAATTTACATGCCTAATTTTTACTTGATTATTGAGTTCAAATAAATTACTTATACATATTTAATAAATTTTCAAACATAAATATAAAGTTAGACGAAAAAAAATCGAATTTCGTCTAACCCCTAACATGCAGGTCCAGGCCAGCACTCTCGTAGAGCTCTACTAGACTACTAAGGCATGCATCACATGCTCTGAGTTGTAGTCAGCAGTCAAGTCAGAATTTTCACTAATGAAATTTAAAATTTTAAAAAATAAATATGCGAAAAAATTATGAAAGTTCAACATCTATATATCATATATACATTAAAAAAATAACGATATTACATATAATACAATATAATTTGTTGACGTTCAAACTTTCTTGCGATATCCTAGCTTCACCTATGATTATCAACATGTTCTGAGATCAATTGTTATACATATTTAACATGAAATCACTAAACTCAAAATTAATCTATTAAGTGAAAGAGTCCATCCAATTTATAAACTCATTATCAATATATATTTTATGTCTTATTATTAGTTTAAAAATATTTCTATTTATTTATTTAATTAATTTTTTGACCCCTAACTCTTACAATTAATAGTCTGGTCCCCTGATGGACCAAATAGGTTTATGAGGAAAAACGTGTTACATATATATGGATCAGATCCTACTCCTTGCCAAGTCAGTTTATTATAGGCGGAACCCATCGACGACACTTAAAGTTGGCACGAGTTTTTACTTAGACATTTTAAGTGTACATTTTAAGTGAAAAGTCGTATTAATAAAAAGGCAAAAGCCAGCCCGGTGCATTAAAGCTCCCGCTATGCGCAGGGTTCGGGGAAGGGCCCGACCACAAGGGTCTATTGTACGCAGCCTTACCTTGCATTTCTGTCAGAGGTTGTTAGGTTTATTTTAGTACATTAAATTCTCATGTTAACAACAACAACAACATATTGCGTGTAATTATTTATAGGTCGAATCTGGAAAGAATAGAATATACTTAGATTTTACCCCTACCTTTATGGAATAGAACGATCGTTTCCGATAAGGGCAAATTTTTTTATTTTTTTATTTTTTTAAAGATAACATAAAAAAATAATTGACAGAATGGTCCCTAATTCAATTTGTCTCGGCGTTCTAAAGAATTAATAATCACACATATATTAGTCAGTAGGTACTGATCAATCAATTGTGAACAGGCCATATTTTTATGGTGACAAATTAACAATAATGTTGCCATAGGGACATAATGTATATAAAAAAGAATATTTTTTTTATAAGTAGTGAGATTAATATCTTTTTTTTGTATAAAAATACTATCTTCTTTTTTTTGTTCAAAATGTAAAAGTATTTTTCTTTCAAGACGTAGCATATATACTATATGCATGTGCATACAATATCAAAATAAATATACACTAATATATTATACGTACACTAACAATATATACACAAAATGCATGCGCATATAAGAATTATGATTATAATTTAGAGATATGTGTATCAATATATATCGTATATAAAATATAATTTATATTGTATAATAATTATTTCAAAGTACTACTATAATGTGTAATTATATAACATAATCGATTATATTAGGTAAATTTTAAGAAACATTTACATGTATTTATCTTATAAAAAACAGAATCAGTCCCACACATCAGGATGTATGTTGAGGATACACAATTTAAATAGATAAAAAATATGCTCTTTTTGATAACTTAAACTTTTAGATAAATGTGTCACACGGTTTAACAAACATTTTCAGCCTTCGTTCGGACAATATTTGATTGAATTTTTTAAGTTGTAGTTAAATATAGAGTATTATGAAAATAGTTGTATTTTGACATGAAATTAACTTGGAAAAAACCTTTAAATTTTTGGTAGCGGAGATAATTATTTCACTTGAAACAGTCCTCTAGTTTAGTATTTTGAGTTCTTTAATTACTGAAATTCATTTATTTACAAATATCAAATGGATAAAGTAATTCTTTTAAACGTTCGAAAAATTCGCAGTCGCTATTCTTTGAGTGCGCATGGGGTAAATTCGCTCATGTACAAATAGTTTGCAAATCACACCGATAAATATAAATTGCACTAGGCAAGTTCGGTGCAACATGTTGTGACTGAGACAGAATATAATCGATCCCGAATTTTCTATCACTCACCCAATCAACTCTGCCAACCTTGCGGGTGGCTAAAATAATATTTTACAAATATCAAAATTCAATATTAAATATATTAAAATTAGGTTTAATGTCTAAATCAACCCCTATAAGAGCAAACAACGAGGTTTATCGAGAGTACGATGTTGACAAATTAAATGATAATGTTAGATTTGGAATTTTGGACTGATTAGTTTTGGACTAATCTAAAAATTATTTTTATAATAAAAACGTACTAGATTCTCTCTAAATTAATTAAATTAACAATACATATAAAGTTTTGAACGTGACAATTTTATAAATAACTCCTAAAATATAGGGAAAATACACAAATTGCACCTCAAACTTATTTGAGGAATTCGATTATACACTTTAATTTTACAGGTGTTTCTTTATCTTCCTTACTTTAGTCTGAAGTGAAATTAATATGCCCCTTTCAAAACAATCTCAAATTAATAGTATATAAGAGTGTTATACATGTGCCTGACTCTCATTTTTATTTTGTATATAAATTACAGTAACAATTTTTATTAAATTTTAATAAGTTATTATAAGCATGTCACTTTGTTCCTGTAACGGTGTTGGTCCACTTTCATGCTTCTTGGTTGAAAAGATCATAAGCAATCTCACTCTTCCGTCTTTAATCAGAGGTTTCAAATTCAAATTCTGAAAATATACTTTTATTCTAGTAATGAAACAATTCTCCTTTTAATGAGCCTTACACTAGTACGAGTTTAAATTAGTCAAAACTCCAAAATAAATATATATATATACATATCGAATATTAGACATCGAGCAAACATATAGAAAAAACTCCACCCACTATCCCCCCCACCCACCCACCCACCTAATACCAACAACAAAAAAAAGAAATTAGAGAATTATTTGCTCGAATCATTCAATCAATTTGCTTTGATTTTTGGAAAGACTTCAAGAATCGATAAAAAGGAAAGGGTTCCAATTATAGAAGAATCAAGAGTAAAAAGCTTTTCCCAATTATATATGCTCCATAATAAAAAAAAAATCTGTGTATTATTGATACTATTTCTGTCCTGTATAAATAATTAAATATTATGATTTATTTGGTAAAAAGAAAAAGTCTATATTCAAATATATTACATGTATATATTGGCTTAGTGCAAACTTCCGGTGCGGATAAGCTTTTATCGGAAGAAATTACGCCTAGTATCTCTTGAAGTGTTCGATCTTGAATTTTTTGTTCCTCAAAATATCCGATCTTGAATTATTGTTCCCGCTTACTAAAATTTTTAAAAAATAACCTTAACTTGAAAAAATTCGTTGGAAAAAAATTGTGTTGCCCAACATGCATACGTTATAACATTTGCTTATAATGCAAAATTTTATAGTATAATTCACACTACTTGTTATAAAACTATCTTTTACATCCATGATATAAATATAAATATAAATGCAGAATTTTGTAGTATAATTTACTTGCCTATAATGCAAGTAAATTTAACTATTACTTTATATATATATATATATATATATATATAAAATAATAATAATAATAATAATAATAATAATATTTCTTTTCCAATTTTAGCATAGTTTTTTGTTTTTTGTTGGTCCAATTGATTGAGTGTTTGCTACAAATAATAATTAAAAAAGAGAGTGTATTTTATTACATGTTTCACGTTTTCTTGTCTTGTTTTGAGTGTTTTAAACTTTTAATTGGCCTTGATTATCGAGTTAATCAATTTTAAATGTAATGTTTTTTTTAATTCTTAAATTGCTAAAAGATTGGTTTTTTAATTAAGATAAAATGCGTGTTTTAAAAGGTTAACATGAAATTAACGTGTTCAATCTATGGCAGGTGAAGGATAAGCACGGCGATTTTTTAATTTATAATAGTATAAAAATAAAAATAAAATTTATGAATATTTACAAGTAAAGGTATCAAAATTTAAAAGTGTGCATTTCACTTAATTAAATTTAAATACAGTTAATTACCTATCATAAGGATTAAAATTAAATTCATTAATATTTAAGAGATTAAAAGTATTATAATCCCTTTATTAAAAGTCTTAAGTAAAGTAATGTAATGGCCAGACAACCAAAATTAATTAAAAAATAATTCATTTAGTGTAGTTTAACAAGACCGTCATCAATGAAGTGGTTGAGCCATAAGGTTTCAGGTTCAATTTCAGCAAAGACAAAAATATTAAGTGATTTTTTCTCATCTGTTCTAGCCTTGATAGACAGAGTTACCTAGTACCTGTTACTAGTGGGAGATGACAAATATTCTATGGGAATTAGCTGAGGTTCACGAAAGCTGATCTGAACACCATGGTAGGAAAAGAATTTGGTGTTTGAAGAGATTAAAATAGGGCCAAAACTATAGTTTAAAGTTTATGGTCCCTTCAATAATTTCAAGATAATACAATAAGAGTTAATAATTGGATTCATAACTAATTATTTATAAATATTTAGTAAACTTTTTAATATATATATATATATATATATATAAAGATTTTAGATAAAAGCTATTGAATTTATGTAAATTCGTAAATGACCATCTAGATACGACCTTACTCTCTCCATTTTTTAAAGTGTTTTTTAGTCCTTTTAATTCGTTTTCAAAATAATTAAATTTGTTTAAAAATAAGAAGATATTTTATTTTTTTCAAAATTACTCTTGTTTAATAATGTTAAACAAATTTCTAAAAAGTCTCTCAAATTTTCTTTATTTTTTTATGTGCATAAAGGGCCCTTTAATACATAATTATTTAATTAATATTATTAAGCAGATTTTTTTTTAATGAATGTGTCAAATTCTTAAAAATTACTTAAAAGGGAAATAGAGTACAAAACAAACAAAAAGTACCAAGTCTTTAAAACTTTTCTTCTATATACTTTTAAAAAAGTTCCCAAAAGTAAAAGAAATTAACCAGAAAAGAAACAAAGAAAAAGTACAAAACAAAACTTTCATTAATGTTTGAAACAGACATGCACTCATTATGGTTAAATCTTCCAAACTCTTATTTACTAGCCAAAATGGCCCTACGCGATGCAAATTCAAATTAGGTAAATTTTAGTGTGAATATCAAGTATTAAATAAAAAATTTTTAAAACGCTAATCTTTAAATATTATTTGAATTTTTTTATTTATTATGAAAATAGGCTCCCATTATTCTACTACCTACTAATCTGTAACCTCTACACCTTTCTTATCTAAAATTACATCCTCGATAAATTAAAATTACGTCATCTCCTATCTACTCGCCACGTGAATCTGAATAAAAAAAAAATCATCTTACCACCCTTAATTCCCGCTGTTTTTTTTCGCGTCACACAAATGTCTTCCCAAAGTCCAAACTTTTTCTCATTTTCTTCTTAATTAATAAATCTATTTTCCCCGTAACTCCCGGTTTAATTTTTCTCATTTTTTCCCTTTTAATTTCCATGAAAATCAAAGAAAAGTCTCTTTTTTTTCTTGGGTTTCAGTAATCTTGAAAAAATTTAGCTGAAATTTGTCCCCTTTTTTTTAGCTTGTGGGTTTTGACTCAGACAGAAAATCTCGCCGGAATCATCGGTTTCCGATCACCGGAAACAATAAAAATCAAAACTTTATACTCCCTCTGTTCAAATTGATTAACATATTTTGACTTGGCACGAAATTTAATAAAATAAAGAAGATTTTTTAATTTTGTAATTTTAAATTAAAAATATGTCAAACGTATTAAAATGTACTTTAATCTTGTAGTTTTAAACATGCCACGTGAAAAGTTAAAACTAAAGAGTTGCTATAAAAGGAAAGAATCATTCTTTTTTTAAACGGATTAAAAAGAAAAGAAAGTCATTCTTTTCGAAACAGAAGGAGTAATCTTAAATTAAAAATATGTCAAATATACTAAAATGTCATTTAATCTTGTGGTCTTAAGCGTGGCAGGTGGAAAGTTAAAATTAAAGAGTTGCTAAAAATAAAAAAGATCATTCTTGGTCTTAAGCGTGGCAGGTGAAAAGTTAAAATTAAAAAATTATTAAAAATAAAAAAAATCATTCTTTTTGAAATGGATTAAAAAGGAAAGTAGATCATTCTTTTTGAAATGGGGGAGTAATAAATATAAATTGACTAGTTGTGCAAATAGAATCCCATTTTTATCAAAATAAATAAATAAATAAAATCCCATTTTTATCTCCCCTCTGTTTACATATTTTTGGTTGTCCTCTATTCACAGAGTTTTTGGAGAGAAAAAGAGAGAAACAGTTTCTTTTTTTTCTTCCCTTCTTTTATCTTTTTTCTCTCCTTCTGTGTCCCCCCCCCCCCCCCCCCCCTTTCTTTTGCATAATTAATGAACATGGAAAAGGGTTCAATGCAATCAAATCTTGATTGTTTCCTTAATTGCACAACCCCATTAGTCCCATCTCAAGTTCTTGCCAAGGTTTGTAATTTTTTTAAATTTTTTGCCAAATTTCATTTCTTGATTCTTGACCCCTTTTTTTGTTGTTTGTGTAATTTTGTGTTTATGTTGTGTTGTAGAGTGAGGTTAGAAATTTGAATAGGCTATGGCATCCATGGGAAAGGGAGAAGGTGGAATATTTCAAGTTGGTTGATCTTTGGAATTGTTTTGATGAATGGAGTGCATATGGTGCTGGAATACCTATTAGATTGGATACAGGAGAAACTTTGGTTCAATATTATGTACCTTATCTTTCAGCAATTCAAATCTTTACCAGCAATTCACCTGCAAACTTTTTAAGGTATACATACCCCTTGTTTTTTTTACATTCTTGTTTGATCATAGGATTAGAGTTTGGTTGTTGTTAGGGTGTGGGGGGTGGGGTTCTTGGTTCTTGGTTCTTAAAAATTGGAAAGGTTAATGCTTTATGCACTATGTTGAGCTGGTCAAAATTTGAAAAGGTGGTTTTTTTTCCCTCTGTTGAAGTGGTTTTAGAATTGTTGTTTGTTTTGGTAATCATCTGTTTCCTGAAGTTTAGTCCTTCATAATTGTTTGGTGGGATGGGGGTGGGGGGTGGGTGCTTGCTTTTTAAATGTATTTCTAAAAATTGTAAAGCTGAATGTTTATGTGCATGTTGAGCTGGTCAAAATTTTATAAAGGTGGTTTCTTGCCTTCTGTTAAAGTTACATTGGTTTTAGAATTTTTGGTGATCATGTGTTTCCTGAAGTTTAGTGCTTCATAAGTTTGTTGATTATAGCACTAGAATTTGGTTTGGATTGGGGGTGGGGGTGGGGTGGGGGGTGGGGTCGGAGGTGGGGGGTGGGTTCTTGCTTCTTAGATGTATTTCTAAAAGTTGGAAAAGCTTAATGCTTATGTACTATGTTGAGCTGGTCAAAATTTTGTAAAGGTGGTTTCTTGCCTTCTGTTAAAGTTACACATGGTTTTAGAATTGTTGTTTATTTTTGGAGATCATGTGTTTCTTGAAGTTTAGTCCTTCATAAGTTTGTTGATTATAGCACTAGAATTTTGTTTGGATTGGGTTGGGGTGGGGGATGTTCTTGCTTTTTAAATGTATTTTTAAAAGTTGGAAAGCTGAATGTTTATGCACTATGTTGAGCTGGTC
This sequence comes from Jaltomata sinuosa, assembly GCA_003996215.1. Taxonomy (NCBI): domain Eukaryota; kingdom Viridiplantae; phylum Streptophyta; class Magnoliopsida; order Solanales; family Solanaceae; genus Jaltomata; species Jaltomata sinuosa. Next base: position 218,489 of record QJPP01003705.1, read on the forward strand.
AAAATTTGTAAAGGTGGTTTCTTGCTTTCTGTTGAGGTTACACTGATTTTAGAATTGTTGCTTTTTTTGGTGATCATGTGTTTCCTGAAGTTTACCCCTTCGTAAGTTTGTTAATTACTTGGTAAACCAACTAGGGTAAATAATGGCTATGCAGAAGAATGAACAGGTAAGTGACACTGTTATACCATGGCAAATTACGATGATCTTGTAAAAATGTTTGTTTCTTTTAGGGAGGAGGCTGAATCTGTTTGCGAGATGAGGGATTCTTTCAGCGATTCATTAAGTGACGAGAGCGAGAGCGAAAAGCTATCGAGGTGGGACGGATGCTCCTCTGAGGAAGGAGTAGCTGAACAAGATAGCTTAAGCAGAACAAACGATAGATTGGGCTACCTTTATTTTCAGTATTTCGAGAGATGTACTCCATATGGAAGAGTTCCTTTGATGGATAAGGTATATCATCTTTGCCAAATCATATCATTTTTATGCAATAGAGAAATCTATATAGAATTATGGAGTGTTACCATGTTAGTTTTAGTTTCTTCTTCTGCTGCTTACAATCTTCTTGTGACCCATAATTTATGCTAATGACAAGTACTTCGGGAAATTATTTGGTAGAATTAGATAAGTTTGTTGTAGTTCATCATGTAGAATGTTGCAGTTTGGATGTTTAAGAATATGTTTCTTTCTTTCGATTTATCTGAATCTAACATCAGCTCATGTCGCCTTTCAGATTAATGGCTTGGCTGAAAGACACCCTGGATTAATGTCATTGAGAAGTGTAGATCTTTCGCCTGCTAGTTGGATGGCAGTTGCTTGGTAAAGTAGCCTTTACTCTGTTTGCAACTTATCATTATGGAATCTGTCATTTATTTCTACGACTTTATCAAATTCAAGTGATTTAGATGCATTAAACTGTGTTTCCATCCAAGTAGTTATATAAGGTGACGTGAAAATTTTATATTTACCTTCCATTAGTGGCCAAGAAGAATCAGGAGATTTTGTTTTCTCTGTAGCATATCCTATACGATACCATGTCATTGATGCTTTATTCCGTTATTGTTGCTGACTATCTTCTTTCTTTGCAACCATCAAATATGGAAAAGGGAATAAAGGAATGATCGGGTCACTAACTTTATTGAGGTGAAAATGCAGGTATCCGATATATCACATTCCCATGGGAAGAACCATTAAGGACTTGTCGACGTGCTTCCTCACTTTCCACACCCTTTCTTCTTCTTTTCAAGGTATTATTCCTTTTGTCCTTTGAACAAATGAAATTGCCGTTGCTTGTATTCCCTTTCAATTTCAAGCTTTATTCTTTACGCTACTAGTGTCTATTCGGAATATTCTTCACTCCATATCCTTCATCTTTTGTCCAGATATGGACATTGAAGATGACATGGAGAATGGTAGTAGGAAAAGAAAGGAAGGGGAAAGCATCTCTCTCCCACCTTTTGGTTTGGCCACTTACAAGATGCAGGGTGACGTGTGGATTTCTGATAGGAGCGGAAAGGACCAAGAGAGGCTCGTGTCACTTTTTAGCGTGGCTGATTCTTGGCTAAAGCAGTTGGGGGTCCAGCACCATGACTTCAACTACATGAGTATTCGTCGTGGTTGATGAAAAACTTGAACGATGAAATCATCTTTGCACGCTAACAATGGAATTTGACTACCGGATTCTGCTCTGGCCTCTTTGAGTTCTAGTTTGGTACCTTGAAAGCAATGATCAAACCTTGAACTGAGAATCGTCAATGCATCTTTGTATAGGCATTTGGCTTTTACGCAGTCCCCCTCCCGTGACTACTTTTTGTATAGGAACGAGCCTAGCTTTTAAGCGATAAGACTTGAGATGAAACGAGAGACGAGCTGTATATGGCTCTTTGTTGTAACTGTGGACTAATTGGGCACATGATTATAGATGTCAATGAAGTCCTTTTCTCTTGAATGCAGTTCTTGCAGCCCTTCTGTTGTTCTGCAGACTTCATTTGTTTAGTGGTTCTTGTGCTTTGTAAATTCTTTTGCTAAATATGTCATCTTTATACAGAGAAAGAACTAATCTCTTTACTCTAGTAATTGGCTAATTGCAAAGTAGATACTCCCTCGTTCCAATTTGTTTGTTTGGTTTTAACTTGACGCAGAGTTTAAGAAAGTAAAGAAGACTATCGAATCTGGTGGTCTTAAACTAAAGATACGTAGAATGTGTCAAAATATTTTTTAATCTTGTGGTCTTAAACATGTCATGTGAAAAGTTGAATTAAAGAGCTGCTAAAACAGGAAAGAGACATTTTTTAACTAACTAAAAAGGAAAGTAAGACAAACAAATTGAAACGGAGGAAGTAAATGGCGAGAAAAGATATTACTATGAAAAATCAGAGTTTAAATCTTATTCACACATGCCTAAGCATTGTTGGGCAACAACGATTGTGGTGGAATAGTAAGTTCTCATTCATTCTTTATCATAGTTTTCAGGTTCGAGCCTTGAATATGAAGTTATCTTTGTTATGAAGTGTTTTACCCTCCAATATAAACTTCTCGACGTGAATCCGAATTTAGTCTGGCCCAATGAGGATATCGGACACCGATAGGAAACCCAAAGAAAAAATACTACAAATCTTGGTGAAATAGTTAAGGTGCGCATAAGTTGACTCGATCATACAGATATTGGTGTTTACATTGAATGAGTTAGTTGATATAATTTAATTAAGCTCCCTAAAAGTCTAAAACCTGACGTGGCTCCTTTATGTTGGTTTAAATTCTGTTGGCCTATTTTTGCAAATTGCAATACATAATTCAATTCTTTTGATTTTTTTTCTTTTCTTGAATGAAGTAATAGAATGTTAGTTACACACTCTATAGAGTTGAAAAAGTAGTTTTATACCAAGTGACCCAATTTAATATCCATGTGACTCAAATATCGCAAAAAATCATCTCTACCTTTATAAGATAAGAATAAAATAACGTACAGATCACCTTTTTCATATTTCACTTGTGAAACTACAATAAATATGTTATTGTTATTATATTTATGCGGACTGAAATAAAAATCTAGAGATAAGTTTGCTATAAGAGAAGGAGGTGGAGGTGTTGATTGCAGTATTTTTTTCAATTTAGTCATTCGATATTCAAAGTTTGTTAAATTCGATTAATTCAGATTTATGCCAAAAGCTTAGTAAAAGGGTAAAAGGTTCTTTATCGAAATTACTCGAAAGATTTGATTTTATAATTCATTATAAATGTTAGTATTAGCTAATTGACTTTTTTCACAAGAAATTAATAAGAGATCTTAAAAATTAATACAAAAAAATCTTTGTAGGACATTTTCTTATGTTCACATGAGATTATTTCCTCTTTACTCTCACACAATAGTGGCAAAGGCAGATGCATATTGTCAACAAAACTGTCAAATCACCAACGAGAGTCGTAGTGAGATAGATAGAATCTCTTTATTCGTAATCAGAAATTTTAAATTCGAGTTTTGAATATGAATTTTTTTTGTTAGCACATGCAAACCTCTTAAATGAATTTTATGTGACACAAATTTAGATTAATAAATCCTCCAATATGAATATCAGACACAGAACGGAAATTAAAAAAAAATGTCATATTACTGATTTACATGGAGAAAAGCAATATACTATCTCTGGTCCATTTTTAAGTGTCCCTTTTAGTCAAATAAATTTGGTCCAAAATAAAGTACTTTATCACTTTAAAAATTAATAAAGCATTAATAATTTTTTTTTCCAAATTTAACCTTGCTCTAATGAATAATTTATACAATATTCTAGAAATCTTCTCAACATTAATTACTCTTTTTTTTCCCTAGAGAACCTTAAACGATATTTATGTATTTATGCAAAACATTATTTTTACAGCTTGACTTCGTAACTTCTTGATCACACGACAATAATTTTATCAATAAACATCAACACTTTTCTTTCCCAGCTTACTGCATCGAACTGCCTTTATATTAAATTACACTTTTAAAATGGACAGGAGGTAACATGTAGATTAGTACACTGTTTTTAAAACTATGTGCTTGTACTAAATTCTTATCTATTGTCATATAAAATAATATTATGTACTCACTTAAATTCTTAAATTATCTCACTACACAATTCATGATTAGAAAAAAGAAATTCTTGTGGTAAAAGATAAAAAAAAATGTCCAACATGATTGGCCACAATAAAAATAGAATGGACTATTCACATAATTGGGTAAATTTATCCCTCTCATCCTCTAATGTTCATCTACTCTTCGCTTTATTAATTGATTTAATTTTTACTCAGGATATATTTGTAACTTATAGTTTCACATGAATTCAATAGTCTTTGCTCGAACTTATGATATATAATAAAGAAATACTAAATATTTATAAATATTTGGCTATAAACTCAATAATTATTTTATATCAATCTAAAATTATTATAAAAATTCATAAACGTCTTATTCTTATCCACATATGTTAGCAATACTTCCTTCGGCCCATTTTACTTGTCATATTTTTCTTGTGCACATCCATTAATAAAATATTAACTAAAATAATGATTTACTTAAATTATCTTTATTTATTCTTTGATCTCAATTTAATACTATTCTTTTTTTCACCACATTAATCTATCTCCGCAATTATTGAGTAATGATAAAGAAAAATTTAATAATTAATTTTATCTGAATTTTTTGAAATAATAATAATTTTTAATAAGCACGATAACTAAAATACATGCGACGACTAAAGTCATTAAACACTTTAGAGTTAGGTTTCGACTTTTGGCGTCCATTAATTACTCCATTGGAAGTACATGGAATTAATTCATTATCTTGGACTTTTACCTAATCTTTTGTTCCTAGGATAATGTACAAACTACAACAAAGTGTTAATCAAGCACTTAATTGTGTATCCAATTTATTAATTAATGTTTTAGATAACCTTGACTTCTAGCATATAAGAAAGGTCCACTTTTGAAAAGTATGCCACTAATTAACGAATTATTTGGATTCTATCATTCTATGAAAGTCATAATCTAGTGTTGTCTATGAATGTACTTCTATAATATGTGCAAGTGTTGGTAAGTTCAATCCCTATATCTTTGCTTTAACTCAGGTACTCGTTCATATAAGTTTTAAATTTAAAATAATCATAGTTTATTTTGATAACTCATTATAATCAATTTTCACATGTTATTTATTTTTCATTTTGATTTTATCCACATATTTGTATGAATAAGGATATATATAAATCTTAGTTATATTTATATTCCTTTAAATAAGGTAAATTAAATAGTTTTTATTTATTAAATAGTTATAGAAATATATTTAGTGTATAATTAATGTATGTTACTTGTAAACATTATACATAGATATATAGTGTATAATTGATGAATAATTACATAATCTATGTATAATTATATGTATATCTTATACATTAATTATACACTTCTTATACACTAAATATAGACCTATAACCATTTAATTTATCTTTTTTAAAAAGAATATAAATATAAATAAGATTTGTACTTATCTTATCCCTACAAATAGGTGAATAAAGTTAAAATCCTACAATTACTAAAATTATGTAAATTGGCTAATAAAAATAAACAATATGAAAAAGTTGGTTATAAATTAATTATATTTCCTTGATATATTAAAAGTGACAAGTAAAAATTAAAATCTATTTTTGAAATACTAAACAAATAAAAGTAAACAGAGGGAGTAATATATTTCCTACATAAAGGGATAAAAAAAATATTTTATTTATTTAAAGGTTAAATATGCTGAATCATATATTATAAGGGCTAAAATCAAAATTTATCAACAACCGAGTTAGGTACCAAAAATACTACTATTATATTTTTACAATAGCAATATATTCAGTATAATCTCACAACTGGGATCTAGGGAGGGTGATATGTACGCAACTTTATCCCTATCTTGTAAAGGTAGAGAGATTGTTTAACCAAATAGACTCTTGGCTCAAGTAAATCATAATAAAATCACGTATAAAAAATACAGTAATGTAGAAAAGAACAATAACAACTACACACTATTATAGATAAAAAAAATTTACAAGTTTAAATTGAATTTTTAATATTAAAAAGAAATGAGTCTTGAATATGGATGAATTTCATTTTTGGAGACAAAGAACATCATGTTATATTAAAAGCACAACCACTAACCATATGGCAATTGGAGAAATTTTAGGCAACCCCCAACAAACAACCCCTATCTACACATGGGGTATGTTGTTCCTTTTCCTAGTCAATTTGTCAAGTATGCAATTTGTTGTGTGTGGCACTTGTTTGTATAATTAATTCAACTAGGAAATCAATTATGTAATCCACTTTTTTGTGGAATCAAAGATATGAGTGCATGATGAATATTTTACCTTTTCTATTAGAATTTAATTTCTAGAATTGAGAATATTGAAAGAATTTTCTAATATCACACAAAATCCATGAACTATAACACACGAAAAAACTGAAAAATCCCTATTTCCCGTTCCGGGCCACGTTTGAAATCCTAAAACCCCACGTTTACCCCTCCGAACCAACAAGCGCCATTAAATAGGTCCTCGCGGACGCCCACGAAAAACTTCGGCCAAAGTACCGCCGGACGCACATATCACACAAAATCCATGAACTATATCCCCGCCCTCCGAACCGGACGTGAGGGTCTCCCCTCATCCGGCTCTCTGCAGGGGAATCTCCACTCACTTCTTCCCCTAATATCCTCCCTTTACCACATCATGGGGGTTTACAGGAGATCCCAGAGGCTCGCTCGGAAAGGCTGCTATACCATACCTTTTGACTTAACTCTACTCTAGTAGTCACTAGACTCACTATAGTAGTCCGTCTGGCTGCTCTTGCTGAAATCATTACTCTTAATTCTCCCGTGCTCTAGCAATTGCGCTCCCTAGACCACTTAGTTAGGTAGGGACAATAAGTCCGTAGTGACGGGAATGACGGAATGAATGGGGATCCCTATCAATATAAAAAGAATATCTAATTCGAAAGAAAGCTTTCGACCTTTCTCTCACTCAATAGATCTATCTGGTCTGATACGGCACAGTACAATACGAGACGATGGAATGCAATGGGATAGATGGTAGAGGGCTGCCTGCGCCCAAAAGCAAAAAAACCAAAAAATCCCTATTTCCCGTTTCGGGCCACGTTTGAAATCCTAAAACCCCACGTTTGCCCCTCCGAACCAACAAGCGCCATTAAATAGGTCCTCGCGGACGCCCACGAAAAATTTCGGCCAAAGTACCGCCGGACGCACATATCACACAAAATCCATGGACTATAACACACGAAAAAACCCGAAAAATCCCTATTTCCCGTTCCGGGCCACGTTTGAAATCCTAAAACCCCACGTTTGCCCCTCCGAACCAACAAGCGCCATTAAATAGGTCCTCGCGGACGACAACGAAAAATTTCGGCCAAAATTCCGCCGGAAGCACATATCACACAAAATCCATGGACTATAACACACGAAAAAACCGAAAAATCCCTATTTCCCGTTCCGGGCCACGTTTGAAATCATAAAACCCCACGTTTGCCCCTCCGAACCAACAAGCGCCATTAAATAGGTCCTCGCGGACGCCCACGAAAAATTTCGGCCAAAATTCCGCCGGAAGCACATATCACACAAAATCCATGGACTATAACACACGCAAAAAACCCGAAAAATCCCTATTTCCCATTCCGGGGCCACGTTTGAAATCCTAAAACCCCACGGTTTCCCCTCCGAACTAACCCGCGCCATTAAATAGGTACTCGCGGACGCCCACGAAAAATTTCGGCCGAAATACCGCCGGACGCACATATCCCACAAAATCCATGGACTATAACACACGGAAAAAACCGAAAAATCCCTATTTCCCGTTCCGGGCCACGTTTGAAATCCTAAAACCCCACGTTTGCCCCTCCGAACCAACAAGCGCCATTAAATAGGTCCTCGCGGACGCCCACGAAAAATTTCGGGCAAAATTCCGCCGGATGCACATATCACACAAAATCAATGGACTATATAACACACGAAAAAATCGAAAATCCCTTATTTCCCGTTCCGGCCACGTTTAAATCCTAAACCCCACTCGTTTGCCACTTCCGAACCAACAAGCGCATTATAATAGGTTCCCCCTCGCGGTACGCCCACTCGAAAAATTTTGCGCCAAAATTTCTCGCCCGCCCGAAGCCACATATTCACGGCAAAATCCCCCATGGACTTTATAACACACGAAAAAAACGATTAAAATTTCCTAAAATCTTCCTCGTCCGGGCCACGTTGTTGGAAATCCTACCCCATCGTTTGCCCCTTGGTAGGCCGGACCGCCATTCCCAAAACAAAAGCGCTTCATCTCTAATAAGGTCCTTTGCGCTTTTACTTCGGCCGCACAGAAGAAAATTTTCGGCCAAAA